>JACEIK010000314.1:329322-402638 GCA_018107945.1 Datura stramonium | reverse complement strand
TAGTGCAACTGCAACAAAGGGTCCCAGAGCCCTAGAATGATAATTCTAATCTAATAGAGAGATGGTAAGTGAAGGGTCATGTCGGGTCTTAAGTTTTATCAAAGAAGTTCTAGAGATGGTACTTAGGGATAGTCAACCCATTCTCATCTATATGTTTCTCTCATATGTCGCTTGATGTTACGCTCAACCCATGCTTACATTCAGAACTCTAAGATGATGGGAAACCCCATCGGTCAACGATTCCAACATTACTCCATGGCTCCATAAATTCAGCTTCATGTCATAACCTTCGTTGCGCATGTGAGCTCATATATCTTAGTACGGTCAACTTTATAAACTCAGTCCTTAAGATTTGCCTTATCGGCTCATGAGAATCGTGTTATATCAGGTACATGCCCAGCCTGAATTCCTTGAATAATTTGTGCTTATGATTTCCTTACTCTAAGCTCTATGGGTGTTCCCCACGATGTAAATGATAGTTAATATGTGTACGTCTAGGATAACTCCCTACCCCTGCTATAGGTTCCAGGCATGTAGAAGTTCAGAAAGTGCAATGATTAGCCAAAATCTAGAAGTGCAACAACCCACACGGTCATTTCGTGATTTTGCCCTGTTTCCCTAGATTGAACCCTTCCGTATCTTTATTTTGCAACTTATGACTTGCGGAGATGGATGACGCAATTTCCAAGATGATTCGATGGAGATTGGATAAGATTTTTGGTTTTTGGAGGGTTTGAGGTTCGAGAGGTTTGACTAAAGTCAGCATTTCAGGTTAACGTGCTCGAATTGGGTTCTGAAATTATGTTTGTCCTAGATAGTGATGTATGACTTAGTCGGATGGTTTACATGGGTCTCGAGGTGATTCGGGAGTAAATTGTACTTTTGGTTAAGTTGGGAACTTTAAGGAAGTTGAGTTTGACCACGGTCAACTTTCGATAGAAACAACCTCATATCAGTGGTTTGATGATCCCAACAGGTCTGAAGTATGTTTTACGGTTGAATTGCATATTTGGGTTGAGTCTGGAGGATTCGGGATGAGCTTCAGGTGGATTTGAATATTTTGTGTTTTTAGCATGATTCTAAGTATAAGGTGTGGTCTCATGGTTCAGGATGGGTCGGAATTTTTATCGATGACCAAGGGAAAATCTAGGTAAGGTGAGGATCCTATCTTAGTAAAGTAGAAGGTGGTCGTTAAAATCATAAGGTAGAGGTTGTTCCAAAGGGGGAGATGGGGTACTTCAATAACAGGGCAGTTGGGATGATCATTACCTCTTATTGAGTTTGCGACAATAACAGTTACTATGCCAGCATTGTGATGGCTCCATTTGAGGCTCTTTACGGGCAGAGATGAAAATTGCCCATCAGATGGTTCGAGATTGGTAAGGAAATAATGATAGGGCAAAATTCAGTTCATGAAGCTACGGAGGAGGTTCAGATAATAAGGGAAGGACTGAAAACAGCCCCTAGTAGCCGAAAGTCTTATGCGGATGTGAGGAGGAGAAATCTTGAGTTGAGGTTGACAATTGGGTGTTTCTGAAGGTATTCTCCCATGAAGGGGGTGATGCGATTTGGAATGAAAGGGAAACTCAGTCCCTGATATGTTAGTCCCTACCGGGTTGTGAGAGGAGTTGGTAAAGTGGCATATGAGTTGGACTTGCCATCGGAGTTATATTCAGTTCATCCCGTCTTTCATGTGTCGCTTTTGAAAAAGTGTTGGGGTGATCCAGCCTTAGTAGTCCCGGTAGACAGCACTGGGTAAAAGACAACCTCACTTATGAAGAAATTCTCATTGAAGTCTTGGATCGTTAGGTTTGAAAGTTGAGGAAAAAAGAAGTTTCAGTTAAAGTATTATGGAGAAATCAACATGTTGAGAGAGTTATGTGGGAAGCCAAAGCAGATATGATGGCTAGATGCCCACATTTGTTCTCTACCGGCTCAGTTCCGACTTGAGGTACTAGGTTTTACCCTATGACTCTATCTAGTTTTCATGTTCAGTTCATGTGTACAAGTTTCTTTTATGTGAATGAATGTGTATGTGAAGTATGAGATTAGTTCAGCTATGTGGTTTCATTCAGAGGTAGTCATCCCATAAAATTTTTGGTTAAAATGATTAGTATATGGCTATGATAAATTATATGTTTCTTTTTTCTGCTTGTTTCCTACATATAGGACAAATATTTCCAAGGGGAGATATTGTAACACCTCGGGAAGGCCTAAAAATAGACCTGAGAGTTAAATTTGAAAAGTGCAGAAAACTGACAAAAATATTTCAGGACGGGGAACGACTCGTGGTTCGATACCACAAGTTGTCGTAAGCAGAAGTAGTATGGGGGTTCAGGGAGGCAGTGGTGACAATGGACGGTGTAACGACTCGCTGTCAAGAACAACGAGTCGTTGTTACTGGTCGTAGGAAGGGCTGAACTTAGGCCGATGGGGACACCACGGTGCATCCCACGATTCATGGTGAGATGTGACGGCCCGTTGTTTCTAGTCATTACTTTTGGGTTGAGTATTCCAGTGCATACAATGGATTGAGACCACGACTCTTTGAAAGCCACCATGAGTCATGGTGAGGCTTGTGGTAAGGGAAGTTCAGAATTTTCAAGGAGCTGACAGCGGTCGATACAACGACCCATCGATTGATACAACGACTCATCCTATCGAGTCGTGGGAAAAACCTGAAGCATGAAGTGAAGCAACGGACTCTGTACCACGAGTCGTGGTATCGTGCAACGACCCGTGGGATCAGTCGTTGGTCCTTCCAGACTAGTTTTTCAGGGAAATTTTATTAAGGGAATTTTCAACTTTTACATGCTTTGAGACCCTAAACTACAGTTTTTTGTGTATTTTTCTAAGTATGATAATATGGGTTAAGTCCCTAATGCATATCCATTCTCATGCAAGAGATTTTAGATAGGTTTTAGGGAGATTCAAGGTCTTCTTCTCCAAGGTTTCCATCAATTTCTTTGTGGGAATTCAAGGGAGAGTAAAATCAGTCTATACCAGGTATGTGGGGTTTAGAATGGGTGATTCTTCCACACCCATGCCCATATTTCAAATTTAATCATGAATCCTCCTATTCAATTCCATGGGGTTTTACCCAAATGCATGAAAATGTAATTTCTCTTTATGGGTTTGATTTAATTGAGTTTTAATTGTTGATTTATGAATGATGGGCAGGTTTTATATTATTTTCTTGAAAATTATGTTTCAAGCTTCTTAAATCTAAAATGTCCATTGATGAGAGTTCATGAAAGTTATGATTTATGATGAATATTCAATATTTCGAGTTTACTGATGATGGAAAAGCATGATTTCAAGTTACCCATGTTTATGACCATATTTTTGAAAGAATTAAGTATGTCAAAGTATTGGGCAATGCCCATATGTTGAATAATAATTTACGATTTATGAACGAATTACATGATTTATCGATTTATGATGTCAGTCGATGAAAAGGGCTTTTGATTCTTTGCTAAGAATATTTTTAAGGGGATCAATGATGATAAATGTTATATTTTAGACAATAAATTTTAATGCATGATGTTATTAATTTACGTATGAGCCTATATGCATGTTTTTGGGAGCCGTGTCTCGCACCGAGCAGCCCGACGTCCAAAGGACTACGCCGGTGTCTCATAACCACATGCCACCGTGGGTTCTAATGTTATATATTGTATTGATACCAATCCCCTCAAATGTGATATCACGCCAAATGCGCGACCCTTGCCTAGCAAGCCAGGGTCAGCTTTGCCCACTTGAGTGAGATAGTTGGGGCATCATGAAAGGCTCTACCATGATGGTGTCGGTTATAACAAGTCTTTCCATTATTCTGCATATTTTATGCATTGTTATATTTATGTTATTGGCTCAAGTTATGTTTTGATAAAGTTTCTTACAATTATGATAATGAATGATTTACGGATGATTTGAAAGTCTTGAGCCTTATGTTTACTTACTAAGTTTATGATACAATCATGATGACCTTTTCCTATGCTTATTTATGAGTTTATTTTACTTTTAATGTATGTTTTACTTACCTTGCATACTCGGTACATTCCACGTACTGACCGCATACTTTTTATGATGTATCGTTTCATGATACAGGGCCCGGATCTCAGGCTCATCCTCATCCTTAGTCCATCTCAACTCACGTTCTCAGATTATTGGTGAGTCCTCATGTTCCGAGGACCGTTTGACCGACTTTTATGTTATCTTATGATACAGTATTGTTCGGGTTAGTTGGGAATGCTGTCCCATCAACCCATCATATGTAGTAGAGGCTTTCAGATAATATGTAGTACTCAACTTATGTGTACGTCTAGAATATCCTGATGTTATGCCATTGTTACGTTTCTGTTACGTTTTATGTTTAGTATTCTGCTTATTTAAATGAGAATAGTTGTATGCATGTGTCATTGGTCGACTTGGGGTCTCTCGGGGTCCCTTGTCCCGTGTCTATGATTCGGGTATACGTTCGAGTCGTGATGTAATGTCTGCAGACCAGTCACATATCATCATTGCACAAAACATACATGTCATTAAATAGGGTCTATTTCCCTTATACCACAACCTACCTCAATTTTCGTGTATGATAAGTCAGCTACTTCACCGGAGCCTTGCCCTTTCTCAAAGTCTCATAATGCTCGAAATCTACAACAACAATATAGAGTAATTTCATTATTTACTCTTCGCAAAAAGGGTATTTAGAAGTTCAAACCCTTCCCTTCAGTGCATTCTTAAAGGTAAAAACCCCAATTCCACCTACTTCTAGGTCTCAATTCCTGCATAATCCACGTTCTCTTGCAAGTAAATCTCAAGGAATAATCATTACCCCTAAAAACTTATAATCACATCACCCCATTAACTCCCCATGGTCCAGCCCTAGTCTATCAACCTAGGGTTTTCCAACTTAAAATTCCATCATAAAAGGCTATTTTTGACTTGTTTGATACTAGCAATTTAGGTTTGAGCTTGAGTAGTGCTTTTTTGTGAGGGTGTTTGATTACTAAAATAAAATAATAATTTTTTTAACACCTAGACTCAAGGTAGTGATTATGTATATAGATTTTTTTATTTTTATAGTTTGCAATGACCCTATCTGTCGTAGAACATATTCGATCCATTTTGATTGATTCTTGTGCCATGTGAGGTGAGGATTTCTTGCATATATTTCATGTTTTTCAACTTAGTCTAGAACCTTCCCCGCATATTATTGAAATGAAATAATAAGTGTTGCTCAGTTTAGAAGATGATAATAGACTTTCTTTGATTTACCTTGTGAAATTTAGCCTGTTCAAATATTGTTACCATTATTTAGCCCTTTGAGCCTGTAGCCTTTCATTTGTTTGTCGTATATTTACTTTGATCCTTTTTATTGAATCTCTAGTTTTGTACCATGCTTCCTTGAGCATTGAAGCATAGACTGTGATAAAATTATTAAATCGAAAGAAAATGAATGATCAAGTGTAAATGCTGACTAATGAAAATTACTTGTGTTGAAAAGGCTCTCGTAGAAAAAATATGACATGAAAGAGAAAATTAAAAAAAAGGTTCTTGAGGAAAAAAATGAAAAAAAATAGGAATAAATATATGATTGAAACGTTCTTTATATAATAAGAATTGCTTGTAAAAATAATTAACGAAAAGAGAGCTGAAAAATAAAGTGAAGAAAATAATAGGTGATAAGTCTAAATATTGCAAAGTTCTTAAAGAAGTGTAAGTCACTATAATATAGTTTTTATACCAATCCCCTATCCAACATTACAACCCGTTAAAGTCCTATTTGATTTTATTCGATCACACTTAATTAGTGGAGATGTACGTAACGGACAAGTCTATGGTACTTTGTGCATACATATGAATTCTTTTGTGAGTGCGAGGGTTGTTCCTTGATGCTAAGTCTTTAATTTATATTTGATTCTTTAAATTGAGTGTGTGGACTATTTCTTCTTGCAAAGGCACTTGTTCCATGATAGATAGGTGATATGATTAGATCTCTTTAATAGGGTAGGTGAGCGAGCTTGAATTTAAAAACTAGAGTCTATCTTTGAGGTTAGAGGTTAGATGTTTATTATTTTGTATATCTTGCATAATGAGTGGGAAGTGCATTTGATGTTATGAATTGTTATATGATTTAATTATTTGTATCAACCAAAGTAACTGTGTTCCTAGGCTGACTTATTAAGATGAGCTTAAATATTTGCTTGAGGAAGAGCAAAAGTCTAAGTGTGGGTTGGTGATGTTCGACAAAACATACATAAATTTAGCCATTATTTACCTCACATTTTAGTACTTTTAATTATCTTTTGAATGTTAATTATATTTTTCTATAAAGGAATAAAGCGTGACGAAAATAAAGAAATATGAAAAAACAGGATAAAAGCAAATGAAAATAAAAAGGAAGACATATAATGATTGCCTCATAATGAATAAAATCATTACATGTAATAATTATTGATCAAGGAAACAATTAAAGTGGCAGCAACAATCAAAAGCATGGAGCAAAGCAGCATTCTGCAAAACTTCATTGTTGCACCCAGTGATGCGGTAAGGCAACAATTATTCGAATTTAATTTTCAATTTATTTTAAATTCAATTTATTTTGGGCGGGTGATGAGTTGGTAATTTACTGACTTATTTGGCTTTTAAGCATGATTTTTTGATTGATTTTCAACTCATTTAGGAAGGTTTTATGACTTTTTTCTTCTTTATGCAGGCATTTGAAGGAAGCAAAGTGGGATTGAGCTAGAGATAGTCAAAATCCACATTCCCGCTCCATTAAAGGATCAAGGCTAGAGATAGTTTGATTCTTCCTCAAGCTCTTGTGGTTGATAACTTGAATTTGGCCTTGAGATTTGAGAAAACTCAAGGCATAAACATTCTTGTGGTTAAGAAACGAGAGAATGTAATTTATCCATTGTTATCTATGCTAAATGGGAATCTAATGCAATAAAGTCAATCCCATTCTAGTTGTTAGCTCATCAATATCACACCCCTAGTCATCTTACTTGTAATTGAAACAATCGGAATTCCACCCGTTTAGTTCTAACTTTGAATTTAATATTGCTTTCTTTTTTTCCTCCAATTTTACTTTTCAAATGTTGAACAACAATGCATTCTAGTTTGAATTAGTTTATAACTTTTGGATTATCGTCTCAATTCTCTATGGATTCGACCCCGACTCATAAAGTTGGGTAAAATATAATGGATACGATCATGTACAGTTTCTCCTCGTGGGAGTGGATTTGGACATCATCAGTGGGACTTTTTCTACACTTCTAAATAGTCCTCAAAAATATTTTGAAAGGAAACTTTGACCTAGAGAGAGTTAAGAGCTGCCGTGGAGATCGGAGAAAATTAATTTCATCTTTTCTTCTCCCTTATATTTATTTTTGCAAAATTCTTTGGATGATTTATTGTATTTACTCCATGTCTATGTGGAGCTAAACTTCTCATTCTAGAATTATGATTTTGTTGGTATGAACTGGAGTTAAATTGCATAGTTATCATAGTAGTTATTCTTATCCTACTATTTTAATATTTGATCACCATTAAAATAAATCTATAATCTTATTATGAACTTGACATAAGAATCAACAAGATAGAATGAAGAATATAGGGAGAAAGATCTCTTCTCAAAAGTGATTTGTGACTAGGATAGACATATATCTAGAACGTCTTACTTGTTTATAAAACGGGAAGATAGACAAATGCATTCGGATTGGATTACCATATCCCTGCTCAACGATGAAGTTGTGGGACCAATTGAATAGATGATTAGAAGCTCGATAGACTATGATCATGTTATTAACCCCGTAAACCAATAACTCGATAATTTTTGTAAGATAATAAAGGTGAATGATTGCTAGAAATCCATAGTCCTAGATCGATTCATGTCACTCCCCGAGTTTATACCCTAGACAAAACATGATACTTGAAGTCACAAGTGACCCCAAGTCAACCCCTGGTCTATCATACACTGGCATTCTGAGTAATATAACAATACATACAATGGAAGTTTAAAGCACAAATATAAATACTTGAAAGAAATAAAGCGGGTTCATAGTGTTTGAAAATATTAAAACAACACTACATGTCTGAAATACCAATATGAGTCTGAAAGCCACTATGACTGATGAGTTGCTGGGACAAGCCCCCAGCTAACTCCAAATATAAATATAAGGAATGAAAATATAGCTGAAATAAATAAATCTCCATCCTTGAATAATGAGGACTCACCAACTAGGATAGTTGAGGCCTTCGATGAGCGGTCGGCTAACGAAGCTGAGACTGATATCCTGTAGCTGTATCAGAAAATGATAAAGCATAAAAGTATACGTTAGTACTTTGAATGTACTAAGTAAGTGAGAGGAACATAACATAATGGAATGAATATGTAAAAGAAATGTTGAACTGAAATACATGCAATGACCAACTAAAGCTACTAAACTGAATAACTGGAATACTGAGGTGGTCTAGAAGACCCTGTCTAATGGTCAAAGTATGTTCTAAGTCTGGATACTGATATGAACTGAGCTGGACTGAGACTAGACTAAACTGACTAGTTGGAGAGTCTATAACCGACATGTAACCACGTGAACTAGACATGGAGTCCGATGTATACACCCATCGGTAGGATCCAATATACCTTGCCAGGGTATAAAAGCATGAATTGGGTGATCACAAAAGTCTAGGGCGAATCAGGACAATAAATATTGTAACCTACGGTGGCAACGTAGTTTTGGAAACCTAGTTGCGCTGGAAACCCGGTCCGCTCGGTGCTAAGTCCTACTACCACTGGATAGTCCTAGACTGAATACTAAGCTGATAGCTCGAAACTGAGGCCCAAGACTAGTCAGGTATACATATCTGAATTCACCTTGAGAGTCTTATTGGACTGAATCTAAAACTGGATTCTAAGACTGGTCAGAGTTGCTTATCTGTAAGCGTTTTAACCGTCTACAGAACAAACTAAAATCTGATACTGGGGTCCTAAGACTAGTTAGAGTTGTACATCTAAAGTTTCATGACCGCCTAGTGGAACAATGAAACTGCATTCTGAATCTGATTTTGATAACTGGGAGGTACTAATGACACCTCGGGAATTTCTGTAGTCAAACTAATCAGCTGACATTTTCTGACTGACACTGAGAATTCCAAAATTCTTACTAAAACTGAATTGACAATATTCTATTTGAAATTTAATGCGACTAAAAACATGGGAGTTTTTGACACTGATAAAATCAAGCTAAGATTCGATATTCAAGCACTGAGGCAAATTCAAGATTTTCTAGTTCAAGAATAGGCCTAAATTGCACTTCACAAAACTTTGCATCATTTCAATCACAAACTGCTGGAAAATATCTAATATTAATATGGTATCATATTTCACATGATTTAGATGAAGCATGACTATAAATTTTCTTGACATTCAGTAATCTCAAGGCTACAACTAATAGAGAGAAATAGGGAGAAAATTGGGGACACAAGGGAAGAACTATTCCCTTGTTGAATTCCCACATACCTGGTAAAGAAATCCGAAAAAATTCCTTAGAATTTGAGGAGAAGTAAACTGCCCTAGTTCTTTCTCTGAGAGTTCCTTAGAGAATTCTACGATCTGTTTTCTGAAGATCTGAGTGGGAAATGAGGAAACAAATCATTTAACCCCACTAATAACTCTGAAAATATGTTTAAAACGACATAGTTTAAAGTTTAGGAGGGTAGGAATTTACTTAAAGACCCTTGAAATATCGTAGGGAAAAACTGCTTGTCAGTCCTCACGGGTGACCCAACGGGTCATGGTCAGTGACCACGACTCATGGTCACACTAGTGAGATGCACTGCCTACAATACACTGCTGGTCATCACGAGGGACCTAACGAGTCATGGTTGGTGACCACGACTTATGGTCATCTCTCGTGGACCACACTGCCCCAAAACTTCTAGGAGTCCCCACGGGTGACACCACGACTTGTGGTGTCCCAAATGAGTCGTGGTGAGGACCAGTTGGGTACACTGCCTAACATTTCTAGACTTACATATATCCTAGACCATGGGTCATGCCACAATTAATGGTTTTGACAACAACTCGTGGTCACTATTTTCTCCAAATTTCAAATTAAACTCCCAGGCCTCACCATGAGTCACTTAACGACTCGTGGTCACTCCCCACAGGTCACAGGACGACTCGTTCTGTGATCTGATGTAGATTTTATAGTTTTCTCTTATTTAAGTCTCGGGTCTAGTCTTTACGTTTCTAGGACATTACAATATCTCCCCCTTGAGAACATTTATCCTTGAATGATGGAAAACACATAGAAAAGCAGAGAATGGCAACTTTTACACACAAATATTGATCAAGAAAGCTGAAAACTAGCGGAATGACTATCTCTAAACTGAATCACAAGTCTGAACTGAATTTACTAGTCATGCACATGTTCATTCACATGAAAGGAATTGAGACATACGAACTAAAAGCAGTTTTGAGAAAGGAGTTGATACCTTGAACTGAAACTAAGTCGGAGGGGAACAAATGGGGGTATCTAGCCATCATATCCGCTTTAGCCTCCCACGAAGCTCTATCAACATGCTGATTTCTCCATAAGACCTTGACTGAAGCTACCTGCTTGTTCCTCAGCTTGCGGGCCTGACGGTTAAGGATCTGGACTGGGACCTCCTCGTATGAGAGACTATCTTTTACTTCCACACAATCCAATGACACAATTGAAGTTGGATCCCCAATGCATTTCTTTAATAGTGACACATGGAATACTGGGTGCACAGAAGCCAACTTTGAAGGTAATTCCAGCTCATAGGCTACTTTACCAATTCGCCTCAGAATTTTATAGGGTCCCACATATTTCCCTTCTTCCCAAATCTCATCACCCATTTCATGGGTAAGTTTTCAGATAGACCCAGTCATCCACAGCAAACTCCAATTCTCTTCTCCTAACATCAGCATAAGATTTCTGACGGCTTTGAGTTGTTTTTAATTTTTCTCTGATGAGTTGTACCTTCTGCATAGCTTCATGAACCGAGTCTGGCCCAATTATAGGAGCTTCACTAACCTCAAACCACCCAATAGGAGGTCTGCACCTCCTACCATACAATGCCTCAAACAGGGCCATTTGGATACTAGAGTGGTAGCTATTGTTGTACACAAACTCGATAAGAGGTAAGTGGTTATCCCAACTGCCCTTGAAATCGATTCCGCTCAGCTTGTCCATCTATTTGTGGGTGAAAAGCTATGTTGAGCTTGACCTGGGTACCAAGTCCCTTTTGAAAGGACTTCCAGAAATGCGAGGTGAACTGAGTACCTTGTCTGAGATGATGGATAATGGCACTCCATGAAGCCTGACCAACTCCCGGATATAAAGCCTAGCATAGTGCTTAGCTGAATCTGTAGTTCTGACTGGGAAGAAATGTGCTGACTTAGTCATCCGATCTACTACTACCCAGATAGAATAATGTTGCCGACGAGTTCGAGGTATACCCGTAATAAAGTCCATATTTACTTCTTCCTACTTCCATGTGGGTATGTTGATATCCTGAGTCATACCTCCTGATCTCTGGTGCTCTACCTTGACTTGTTGGCAGTTCAGGCACTTAGCTATGAATTCGGCAATGTCTCTCTTCATGTCGTTCCACTAGTAAATATCCCGTAAATTGAGATACATTTTTGTAGAACCAGGGTGGATGGAGTATCTCGAGCTATGTGCTTCAGAAAGTATCTGCTGTCTCAACTTACCGATGTCCGGTACACACAACCTGCCCTGGTAACGGAGCACACCATCTCCCCCTTGGGAAAAAGCCTCAACCTCTTTTCTGAGAACCGCTTCCTTAAGTTTAAGTAAGATGGGATCTTCATCCTGTTTGTACTTAACTTCAACAACCAAAGAGGAATCTGACCCGCTTTGCATTACAACTCCACCCTCAGCTGAGTCAACCAACTGCACCCCTAACCGAGCTAGTCGATGAATATCTTTTGCCATTTCCTTTTTGCCTTCCTCAACATGAGTCACTCTCCCCATATACACTATGCTCAATAAATCAACTACTACATTGGCTTTTCTCGGGTGATATGGCACGCTCATGTCATAGTCCTTCAGGAGCTCTAACCACCTTTTCTGACGAAGATTTAGGTCCTTCTGACTGAATACATACTGAAGGCTCTTGTGATCAATGAAAACATCCACGTGAGCTTCATACAAATAGTTCCTCCATATATTCAATGCAAACACCATCGCTGCCAACTCCAAGTCATGAATTGGATAATTCTTCTCGTGAACTTTGAGCTGTCTGGAGGCGCAGGCTATCACCCTGCCCCACTGCATCAAAATTCAATCGAGTCCAACTCTGGAAGCGTTGCAATATACTACAAACCCATCTGATCCTTCTGGTAGGGTCAACACTGGAGCAGTAGTGAGTCGAGTTTTTAACTCCTGGAAACTCTCCTCACACACATCTTACCACTAAAATTTCACCTTCTTCTGAGTCAGCCTAGTCAAAGGAGATTCTATAGAAGAAAAACTTTCCATAAAACATCGGTAATACCCATCTAGACCCAAGAAAATTTTTATTTTAGTTGGGGAGGTAGGTCTGGGCCAGTCTTTCACTACTGCTATCTTCTGAGGATCGACCTAAATACCCTCACTCGAGACCACATGACCCAAGAAGGTACGGACTTCAGCCAGAATTCGCATTTGCTGAACTTGGCGAACAACTGGCGATCCCCGAGTGTCTGAAGCACTATTCTTGGGTGGTTAGCATGTTCTTCCTCATTCCTAGAGTACACCAGAATGTCATCGATAAATAAAATGATTAACATATCCAGATACCGCTTAAAGACTCTATTCATCAGGTCCATAAAAGTTGTGGGGGTATTAGTTAACCCGAAGGACATAACCACAAACTCATAGTGATCATACCGAGTCCTAAAAGTTGTTTTCAGTATCATATTTCACATGATTTAGACGAAGCATGACTAGCAATTTTCTTGACATTTAGTAATCTCAGGGCTACAACTGATAGAAAGAAATAGGGAGGAAATTGGGGACACAAGGGAAGAACTATTACCTTGTTGAATTCCCACATACCTATTAAAGAAATCCGACAAAATTCCTTGAGAATCTTAGGAGAAGTAAACTGCCCTAGTTCTTTCTCTGAGAGTTCCTAAGAGAATTCTACAATCTGTTTTGTGAAGGTCTGAGTGGGGATGAGGAAAAAAATGATTTAACCCCATTAATAAGTCTGAAAATATGTTTTAAACAACGTAGTTTAAAGTTTAGGAGGGTATAAATTTACTGAAAGATCCTTGAAAACTCGCCGAGAAAAACTGCTTGTCAGTCCTCATGGATGACCTAACGGGTCGTTGTCAGTGACCATGACTTGTGGTCACACCCGTGAGGTGCATTTCCTGCAATACACTGCTGGTCACCATGAGGGACCTAACGAGTCGTGGTTGGTGACCACGACTCGTGGTCACCTCTCGTGGACCACACTGCCCCAAAACATCAAGGAGTCACGAGTGACACCATGATTCGTGGTGTCCCAAACGAGTCATGGTGAGGACCCGTCGGGTACACTGCCTAACATTTCCAACGTTACATATATCCTATACCACAGGTCATACCACGACTTATGGTGTTGACCACGACTCGTGGTCACCCCCGTGGTCACCATTTTCTCCAGATTTCAAATTAAACTCTCAGGTCTCACCACGAGTCACTTAACGACTCATGGTCACTCCCCAAGGGTAATAGGATGAATCGTTCTGTGATCTAGTGCAGATTTTCCAGTTTTCTCTGATTTAAGTCTCAGGTCTAGTCTTTGAGTTTTCGGGGCATTACAATTCGTCTCATTGATTTCGCAAGAAATACACTCTTTCTTTGGTCAATTGTTCATTAGTATTTTTTTGTACTTTTAGTTCAGATAATTATAGATATATCTTTAGATTCTATCACTTGAATAAATAAATTAGTATCAGTTTAATTTAGTAAATAATTAATCGGCAAGTCTCTATGGGTACGATATCTGAACTTCACCGTCCTATACTACTTGTTGATCGCGTACACTTGCGTGTGCATTTGGAACACACCTATTTTAGTTGGGTGATTTTATGTTCCAAATATTTTTAGGTATTTAATAATCCCTCTCAATTTTTCTTTCTGCATCAGTTCTTTATAGAGGGATGTTACTTGAACCAGGTAATTTTTTTTCTTACAAGTAAATTAGGTTTTATAGTCATAGATAGATAGTTTTCTCTATGATAGATGGATGGCAATAGTCTTTGGTAATTAAGTCGTTAGATTTTTTTTTTTTTTTTTTTAGGAATAATAGGGAGAGGAAAAAAAGACCATTTTTGACTTGTTTGATACTAGCAATTTAGTCCTAAGCTTGAGTAATTCTTTCTTGTGAGTGTTTGGTAATCAAAATAAAATAAAATAAAATTTTAACACTTAGGCTCAGGGTAGTGACTCTATATATAGATTTTCTTATTTTTGTAGCCACTATGACCCTATCTGTCTTAGAGTATATTGATCTGTTTTGATTTATGAGGTGATGATTTCTTGCATATATTTAATATTTTGCATCCTAGTCTAGAACTTTCCCTAGATGTTATTAAAGCGAAATAATAAGTATTGCACTATTCAGAAGATGATAATAGGCTTTCTTTGATTTGTCCTGTGAAATTTTGTCTGTTCAGATATTGTTACCACTAGTAAGTCCTTTGAGCTTGTAGCCTTTTAGTTGTTACATATATTTACCTTGATCCTTTTTGTTGAATTCCTAGTTTTTGCATCCTACTTCCTTAAGCATTGTAGCATAGACTGTGATGAAATTGTTAAATCTGAAGAAAAGAAATGATCAAGTGTAAATAGTGACCAATGAAAATTACTTGTGATGAAAAGGCTCTCGTAGAAAGAATGTGACATGAAAAAAGAAAAGAATGAAAAAAAAGAGAAGATAAAAATGCTTGAGAAAAAAAAAAGAATAACAATTTAGAAATAAATATATGATTGAAACATTCTTGATATGATGAGAATTACTTGTGAAAATACTTAATAAAAGAGGGCTGAAAAATAAAGTGAAGAAAATAATGGGTGATAAGTCTAAAAATTACAAAGTGCTTAAAGAAGTGTAAGTCACTATAATATAGTTTCATACCTGTCCCCTAGCCAACATTACAACCTGTTGAAGTCCTATTTGTTTTTATTCAAGCACACTTAATTAGTGGAGATATACATAATGGGAAAGCCTAAGGTACTATGTGCTTACATGTAACACCCCAAAAGTCCCTAAGATCAAACCCAAGGGCTGAAACGGAGAAAACAGAAAAACCTGCACCACGTCACAGGACGCGTTGTCAAGTGACCCCTTAAGTCACTTGATGGGTCATTGAGTGACCCGTTAGGTGCATGAAGATGGGGGGAAACCTGAGTTTCAGAGAATCTTGACAATTGGTTAAGTGACACAACGAATCATCAAGTGAGGCATCAAGAAAAGATCAGAAAAGTTTGAGGAAGAGCAGCTAGTGACAACGAGTCAGACCACGACCCGTTAGATGACCTAACGTCATCGTGTGAGTCGTTGGGTCTAGCAGTGTGATTTTTCCTGTCAGATCATTGAGGGTGCTTTCATAATTTCTAACTTCCTAACTCCTAAACTAAGTCGTTTTATGCCTCCTAAGGGTGTTTTAAGGGTTTCAATCATCCTAAACCCTCATTTTACTCCTAATACCCCTAAGTGAAGATCAAATCCCCTCAAGAGAAGTTAGGGTTCTTCATCAGATCTTCCCCTCAAATTTCTTTGGGACTCCAATAAAGTTGAGGATTCTTCAAACCCAGGTATGTAGGGTTATAAATTGGGGAAATTCTTTTACCCTCATGCGCAATTTCGTCCTTATTCTATTTCAAGTCTCCAAGTATGTTATGTTGAAATTATAGGGTTTCACCCAATTCTATTAAATTAATCATGATATCTCCATGGGTTCACTTCTCTCATGTTTCAATTGATGAAATATAGTTATTAGGGAAGATTTTACTTGCAAGTTCTTCATGAATTAATGATTCCAAGCTTACGATGATATTGCCCTATTACGCATAATTTATGAATTTCAAGCTTATGAGCCTATGACTTCTAGTATGATGAATTATCAAAGTATGCATAAATATTTACGAATTATTAAACTTATGATTCCATAATTTTGAATTATGAAGCTAATTTCAAGTATGTGTAATTTCATGATTTGGGCAAGCCCATATAAAGTCAAGTATATTTTATCATTGTTTTAGCCAAGGCTTACTAGATTATTTTTACAGAGTTATTTGGAGTCAAGATTCCTAAGAAAAAGATTTAAGCTATGTTTTGAGAATGTGATTATGAGCTATATGCATGTTTTGGGAGTAGTGTCTAGTACCGACCAGGCCAGGGATTTCGAAGACCCCGGTTTTAGAACTACGCACCACCGTAGGTATATATTTGTATTTGGGACCTCTAAAGAGAGTGATTCTCCGCCTGAGGGCACACCGTGATATCACACCTTATTCGTCCTTTTTCCTGACAAGGATTAGGATGGCTCTTCTCCACGTGGACAAGACATGGGATCGTCATGTTCTCATATGTGATGGTTGTAAGTTATGACGAGTCTCCCATTGTTTCTTATGTTTTTAGTTACTCATGTTCATTACTTATGATATTATATTTTATAGCATATTGGACCCATTGGTCAGTTTATGAGTTTTCACTTATCATTTCAAGTATGGTACATTATATGATTTCTATTTCTAAACCTTGGGTCATTATGTTCAGCTTATGATGAATATCTCATGATTATGATTACTATATGGATTTTAGCGTGTTGTCCTTACTCTCATGTTTTATCTTATTTAATATTCAGGATTTCAGACTATTATTTTACTAGCATGTTTTACTTTCTCTACATAGAAATATATTTCAAGTACTTACCGTATACTCTATACTATATTGTCTCATGACATAGGTTGGGGTGATTCGTCACAGTCCCTTCTTTAGCTCGCTCCCGCTCAGTCCAGCTTTATACCAGTTTTGGTGAGTCCTCATAATCCGAGGATGTCAGTCTTTGATTATGTTTCTTTTGTTTATGTCTTTTAATTTTAGACTTAGGGAGCTAGTTGGGGGGTATTTTCCCATCAGCTCATCAGATATTTAGAGGCTTTTCAGACAGTTATGTATCAATGGTTCAATGATGTTGGTTCGTGTTTATTCTCATGCTCTTACGTTATGCAGACTTTCGCTTATATTACGTTTATACTTTATTTTCTCTTGGTAACGCTCTTATTCATGCTATGTATATGCCAAGGTTAGCTTGGATCCATTCATGGTTCTAGGTCCCGTATTGCGGTACGGGGTCCCAGCTCGAATAGTGACAATCTTGGTATCAGAAAAAAGGTTTAGGAGTGTCCTAGGGTGTCTTAAAGCTGCGTTAAGTAGAGTCTTTTCCATGGGTGTGGAGTGTGCCACACTTACGGGGAAGAGGCTACGAGACGTTTCAGGAAATTTTCCTTCTTCCATGATCTATGTCGTGGGATGAAGTACATCTCTCTATTCCTCTACCTCATGCTATATGAATTTGCAGAAATATTCCTCCCTTCTGAGTCAACAGAAGAATAAATGGCAACGAGAATGGCCATGGAAATGGCAATGGAGATGGGCATCATCTAGCCCTACCAGCTCCAGTTGATCCATTATCGCAGGATGTTACTCATGTCGAGTTTAGGGCGCATTTCCGATGTTAGTACAAGCCATGACCACGTAGGTCAATCAGCAGGTTGTGGCTCATGTCAACCAGAATAGGAATGCAGCAGCGGCTAGTGTGCGAGACTTCCTCAGGATGAACCCACCTGAGATTCATGGGTTAAAAGTGGATGAGGAACCCCAAGAGTTTATAGAGGAGATCCAGAAGATTACCCAGGTGATAGGTGTTTAAGGAGAAGACAGTGCAGACTTAGCCTTCTATCAGCTCAAGAGGGTTGCTCGTATTTGGTTCCGGCAGCGGAAGGAGAGATGGGGAGTTGGTGCAGTTCCCATTGGCTAGGATGAGTTTGTTAAGACTTTCTTGGACAGGTTCTTCGTCCGAGAGTTGAAGGAAGCAAAGGCAGCAAGTTCATTAATCTGAAGCAAGATGATATAATTGTTCAGGAGTATGCCCTGAAGTTCACCCAGCTATCCAAGTATTCTCTAGAGATTGTTGCTTATCCGAGGGATCGAATGAGCAAGTTCATGAATGGAGTGACAGATTCATTGGTGAAGGAGTGCAGGACTTCCATGATGATTAATGATAGAGATATCTCCTGGATGATAATATATGCCCAACAGATAGAGGCAGAGCAGATGAAGGAGAAGGGGAGAGAGGCCAAGAGGGCCAGAATAAGGGGCCATGGGCACTTCCAGCAGAGATCCGATGGTGTACATCACCCTCACTTCCACCATAGGTCATCCACCCCAGCTCCCTCATCAGTCGGTGTTCCACACAGACCTCGAGGAGATGAGAGAGGTAGGGCATTAGGTTCTAGGGGTCAAAGGAGCATGATAGGGGAGCACATTTTTTAAGCTTGTAGGAAGTATGGAAGGAGGTACCCAGAGAGTGTTTGGTTAGCACTAATGGTTGCTTTGGGTGTGGGAAGCCCAGACATATGATTAGAGATTGTCCTTTAGCTAGACAGAGTGATGGTAGAGGTTATGCCCCAGTCATCACTTCAGTTGCTCTAGAAGCCTACCTATCTTAATAGGGCGTCTCTTCTAGTGCAGCGGGCAGACAGAGCCAGAATAGGTTCTATGCACTTTCATCTCGTTAGGAGCAAGAGTGCTCACCCGATGTGATTATTGGTATACTAAGAATATTTCATCTTGATGTATATGCATTGTTAGATCGAGGGGCTAAATTATCTTTCATGAATCCTTATGCTGCTGTTATTTTTGAAGTTAGTCTCGAAATCCTGTCAGAACCCTTCTCAGTCTCTACTCCCGTCGGTGAGTCAGTTTTAGCTCGAAGGGTATATAGAAACTGCTCTATCATGATTCTTCATAAAGTCACCTCAGTTGACTTAGTCGAGTTAGATATCACTAATTTTTATATTATCTTTGGTATGGATTGGTTACATGCTTATTCTGTCTCGATTAATTGTAGAACCCATACGGTAGAGTTTCGGTTTCCAGTTGAACCAGTCCTAGAGTGGAAGGGTAGTTTAGCTATGCCTGTAAGTTGATTTGTTTCGTATCTCAAGGCCAGTAAGATGATCTCCAAGGGTTGTGTGTACCATCTAGTTCGGGTTAAGGATTTTACGTCTGAGACCCCGACTCTTCAGTTAGTTTTTGTTGTATGTGAGTATCCAGAAGTGTTTTGAAATGATCTACTAGTAGTCCCTTCTGAGCGGGAGATTGAATTTTACATTGACCTTCTCCCTAATATGTAGCCCATATCCATTCCTCCCTATGGAATGGCTCCAGTCGAGCTAAAGGAGTTGAAAGAACAATGGAAAGATCTCTTAGATAAGGTTTTCATCAGGCCTAGTTAGTCCCCATGGTGTGCTCCAATTCTCTTTGTTTAGAAGAAGGATGGCTCTCTTAAAATGTGCATTGGTTATCGGCAGTTGAATAAGGTCTCAATCAAGAATAAGTATCCCCTCCCCATGATTGATGACCTATTTGACTAGCTTTAGGGTGATAAGTTCTTTTGAAATATAAACCTTAGATTCGACTACCACCAGCTTAGAGTTAGGGAGAGTAACATTCTGAAGACGGCCTTCAGGTCTCAGTATAGTCACTATGAGTTCATGGTTATATTTTTTGGACTATCAAATGCTCTGGTAGCTTTTATGGACTTGATGAACAGGGTGTTCAAGTAGTATTTGGATATGTTCGTGATTGTCTTCATAGATAATATTCTCATATACTCTCAAAGCAAGGAGGAGCATGCCGCTCATTTGAGGATTGTGTTACAGACTCTTAAAGATCGTTACTTGTTTACTAAATTCAACAAGTGTGAGTTTTGGTTGAACTCACTCACATTTTTGGGTCATGTTGTGTATAATGAGGGTGTACAGGTGTACTTTCAAAAGATAGAAGCAATGAAGAATTGGCCTAAACCTGTCAGTCCTACTGATATTAGGAGCTTTTTGGATTTAACTAGCTACTACAGGAGGTTCGTAGAGGGATTTCCATCCATTTAAGCACCATTGACTAAGTTGGATTAGAATAAGGTCAAATTCCAGTGGTCAGATACTTGTGAGAAGAGTTTCTAGGAGATAAAGACTCGACTCACTTCAGCCCCAGTACTGACCCTGCCGGAAGGAACAGATGGCTTTATTGTATATTGTGATACTTCTAGGGTTTGTCTTAGTTGTGTTTTAATGTAGCATGGTAAGGTCATTGCATATGCCTCTACACAGCTTAAGACTCATGAGAAGAATTATCCGATGCATGACCTAGAATTGGCAGCTGTGGTGTTTGCTTTGAAGATTTGGAGGCACTATTTATATGGGGTACATGTGGATGTGTTTATGGATCACAAGAGCCTACAATATGCCTTTACTCAGAAGGACTTGAATTCGCGAAGAAGGAGATGGCTAGAGCTTCTCAAGGACTATGACACGAGTTTCTTTTATCATCGGGGCAAGGCCAATATAGTGGTGGATGCTCTTAATAGGCTTTCCATGGAGAGTGTGTCCCATGTATAGAATGGGAGGAAAGAGTTAATGAAGGATTTCCATAGGCTTTCTCATTTAGATGTTAGCCTCATAAACTCGACGGATGGTAGTGTTATTGTTCACAATGGGTCGGAATCTTCATTGGTGACATAAGTGAAAGCAAGGCAAGATGAGGATTCTATCCTAATAAAATTGAAGGAAACAGTCCAGAATTAGAAGGTAGAGATTTTTCAGTGTACTCCGATATCAGGATTGATTGTGTGTTTCGGTGGTGGATGACTTGAGAGAGAGGATGTTCAGCGAGGCTCATAGATCTCGGTACGTTATTCATCCAGGTGCCACCAAAATGTATTAGGATCTACAGGAAGTCTATTAGTGTAATGGCATAAAGAGGGGCATAACGAAATTTATGGCTAAGTGTCCAAATTGCCAATAGGTGAAGGTTGAGCATTAGTGACTTGAAGGTATGCTTCAGGATATCAGCATTCCTACTTGAAAGTGGAAAGAGATCAATATGGACTTTATTATTGGGTTGCCATATACACGTTGATAATATGACTCTATTCGGATGATTGTGGGCAGGTTGACCAAATCAGCACATTTCTTACCGGCCAAAACTACAGATTCAGCCGAGGATTATGCTAGATTGTAAATTCGGGAGTTGGTTTGATTGCATGGAGTTCCTTTGTCCATTATCTCAAATAGGGGTATTCAGTTCGCCTCTTAGTTTTGGAGATCATTTTAGAAAGGACTTGGTACACAGGTGAAACTCAACATAGCTTTTCACCTACAAACAGTTATTAGGACAAGAGGACCATTCAGACTCTTGAGGACATTTTGAGAGTGTGCGTGATTGAATTCAAGGGTAGTTGGGATAATCATTTGCCTCTCATCAAGTTTGCCTACAATTACAGCTATCACTCCAGCATTCACATGGCTCCATTTGAGGCTCTTTACAGGAAGAGGTGTAGGTCATCTATTGGATAGTTTGAGGTAGGTGAGGCTACATTGATAGGACCAGATTAAGTTCATGAGGCTGTGGAGAAAGTTTAGCTCATTAAGGAAAGGCTGAAAACAGCTCAGAGTCATCAGAAATCTTATGCGGATGTTAGGAGGAGAGAGCTTGAGTTTGAGGTTAATGATTGGGTGTTTCTGAAGATGTCTCCCATGAAGGGGATCATGATGGTTCGATAAGAAAGGGAAGCTTAGTCCCTGATATGTTGGTCCTTGTAAGATTCTAAGGCAAGTTGGCAAGGTAGCATATGAGTTGGAGCTGCCAGCACAGTTAGCTTCGATGCACCTAGTTTTTCATGTATTTCTATTGAAAAAGTGCATTGGTGATCCAGCTTTAGTTGTTTCAATAGAGAGCATTGGGATGAAAGATAGCCTTTACCTATGAAGAAGTTCCGATTGAGATCCTAGATCATCAGGTTCGAAAGTTTAGAAATAAGGAACTAGCTTCAGTGAAAGTTTTGGAGAAATCAACTTGTTGAGGGAGCTACATGGGAAGCCAAAGCAGATATGATGGCTAAATTCCCATGTTTTCCCTTCCATCTCAGTTCCAGCATGAGGTACTAGTTTCCTCCTTTATACTCTATTAGTTTCATGTCAGTTTCATGTCTCTCAGATCCTTTAATGTTATAGCATTCATATTATTTCATAAATTTAATTCAGTCATGTATTACAGTCCAGAGTCAGTCACTCCATCAGTTTTCAGCTATGGTTGTTCAGTTTTGGGATTGTAGTTCTTTCCTTGATTTCCAGTATGTTTAATCTACATTTGAGGATGTATGTTCCCAAGGGAGAGATAATGTAATACCTCAAAAGTTTCTAAGATTAGACCCAAAGGATGAAACGGAGAAAATAGGAAAACCTGCACCAGGTCACAAGACGAGTCATCAACTGACTTGTTAAGTCACTTGAAGGGTCGTTGAGTGACCCGTTAGATGCATAAAGATGGTGAAAAGATGAGTTTCATATAGTCTTGATGACTGGTTAAGTAACTCGTTAAGTGACATGACGAATCATTAAATGAGGTGAGAAAAGATCAGAAAAATTTGAGGATGAGCAGCCAGGGACAACGAGTCATACGACAACCCCTTAGATGACCCGACGGATCATCTTGTGGGTCACTGGGTCTGGTAATATGATTTTTTCTATCGGATCATTAAGGGTATTTTCATAATTTCTAAGTTCCTAACTCCTAAACTAAGTTGTTTAAAGCCTCATAAAGGGTGTTTTAAGGGTTTTAATCATCCAAAACCCTCATTCTACTCCTAACACCCCTAAGTGAATATCAAATCCCCTCAAGAGAAGCTAGGGTTCTTCATCAAATCTTCCCCTCAAATCCGTTCAGGATTCCAATCAAGTTGAGGATTCTTTAAGCCCAGGTGTAGGGTTATGAATGGGGGAAATTCTTCCACTTTCATGCCCAATTTCATCCCTATTCAATGAATTCAAGTCTCCAAGTATGTTACGTTAAAATTCTAGGGTTTCACCCAATTCTATTAAATTAATCATGATATCTCTTTGAATCCAATTCTATCATGTTTCAACTGATGAAATATAGTTATTAGGGCAGGTTTTACTCACAAGTTCTTCACGAATTGATGATTTCAAGCTTATGATGATGTTTCTCTATTATGCATGATTTATGAATTTCGATCTTATGAGCCTATGACTTCTAGTATGATGAATTATCAAAGTATGCATGAATGTTTATGAATTATTAATCTTATGATTCCATGATTTTGAATTATGAAGCTTATTTCAAGTATATATGATTTCATGATTTAGGCAAGCCCATGTAAAGTCAAGTTTGTTTAATCATGATTTTAGACTAGGCTTACAAGATCAGTTTTATAGAGGTTTTTGGAGTCAAGACTCCTAATAAAAGGATTTAATCTTTGAGAATGTAATTATAAGCTATATGCATGTTTTGGGAGTAGTGTCTAGCACCGAGCAGGCCAGGGATTTCGAGGACCTTGATCTCAGAACTATGCGCCACCATAGGTATATATTTGTATTTGAGACCTTTCAAGAGAGTGATTCCCCCTCCTAAGGGCATACCGTGATATTACACCTTATTCGTCCTTAGCCCTGGCAAGAATTAGGATGACTCTCCTCCACGTTAGCAAGACGCGAGATCATCATGTGCTCATACATCATGGTTGTCGGTTATGACGAGTCTCCCATTCGTATGTATGAGATGATTTTCAGTTATGACAAGTCTCCTATTCTCATGTATGAGATAGTTGTCGATTATGACGAGTCTCCCATTGTTTCTCATGTTTTCAGTTACCCATGTTCATGACTTATGATATTATGTTTTATAGCATATTTGACCCATTGATCAGTTTATGAGTTTTCACTTATAATTTCAAATATGGTACATTACATGATTTATATTCTAAACCTTGGCTCATTAAGTTCAGCTTATGATGAATATCTCATGATTACAATTACTTCAAGAATATGACTTTTAGCATGCTATCCTTACTCTCATGTTCTATTTTGTTTTATATTTATGATTTCAAATTATCATTTTACTATCATGTTTTACTTTTTCAACATACTCAGTACATTTCAAGTACTGACCATATACTCTATTTTATATCTCTCATGATATAGGTTCGAGTGATCCATCACAATCCCGTCGTTAGCTCACTCTCACTCAGTCTAGCTTTATATTAGTTTTGGTGAGTCTTCATGATCTGAGGACATCAGTTTTTGATTATGTCTCTTTTGTTTATGTCTTTTAATTTCAGACTTAGTGAGCTAGTTGGGGGTGTTGTCCCATCATCTCATCAGATATTTAGAGGCTTTTTAGACAGTTATATATAGATAGTTCAACGATATTGGCTCGTGTTTACTCTCATGCTCTTATGTTATGCAGACTTCCTCTTATATTATGTTTATACTTTATTGCCACTTAGTAATGCTCTTATTGATGTTATGTATGTTTCAAGGGTTAGCTTGGAGTCATTCATGATTCTAGGTCCTGTGTCGTGGTCTAGGGTCCCAGCTCGGGTCGTGACATTACATGTGAATTCTTTGGTGAGTGCAATCATTGTTCTTTGATGCTAAGTCCTTAATTTATATTTGATTCTTTGAATTGAGTGTGTGGACTATTTCTAGTTGTGACTTGTTTCACGATAGATAGGTGATACAATTAGCTTTCTTTGATATGGTAGGTGAGCGAGCTTGAATTTAAAAACTAAAGTTTGTCTCTAAGGTTAGGAGGTTAGATGTTTGTTGTTTTGTATATCTTGCATGATGAGTGGGAAGTGCACTTAATGTTATAAATTTCTATGTGGTTTAATTATTTGTATCAATCAAAGTAGGTGTGTTCCTAGGCTTAACTTATTGAGATGAGCTTAAATATTTTCTCGAGGATGAGCAAAAGTCTAAGTGTGGGGTGGTGATGTTCGCGTAAAAAATATATATATTTAGTCATTATTTGCCTCACATTTAGTACTTTTAACTGTCTTTTGAGTATTAGTTATATTACTTTATTCTAAATATTATATTTTACTGTGTAATAATAAAGTATGACCAAAAAAAATTTGAAGTAAAAATGGATAAAAGCGGAAAAAGGAGAACATGTAATGATTGCCTGAAGCAATCATTACATGTAATGACTATTGAAAAAGGAAACAATTAACGTGGAATCAACAATCAAAAGCACAGAGCAAATCAATATTCTGCAGAATTTCATAGGCGCGACGCAATAAGACAATCCTATCTGTATTTAATTCTCAATTACTTTGGACTCAGTTTATTTTATATGTGACTTTTTCTATACCTATAAATAGTCCTTTAAAAATATTTTGGAAGAGAACTTTTGACCTAGAGAGAGCTAGAAGCCGCCGTGGATGCCAGAGAAAATTAATTTTATCTTTTTTTCTCCCTTGTAAGTTATTTCTACGGAATTCTTTGGATGATTTGGTGTATTTACTCCATGTTTATGTGGATATAAACTTCTTATTCTAGTATTAGGATTTTGTTAATATGAACTTGAGTTAAATTGCATAAATTTTTATAGTAGTTGTTTTTATATTCTTGCTTTTACTATTTTAATATTTGATCACTATTAGAATAAATGTATAATCTTATTGTGAACTTGACTGAAGAATTAAAAAGATAGAATAAAGAATATAGGGAGAAAGGTCACTTCTCAAAAGTGATTTGTGACTAAGATATACATATACCTAGGACGCCTTACTTGGTTATAAAATGAAAATATAGACAAATGTGTTTGAATTAGATTACCACATCCCCGCTCAATAATGTAGTTGTGGGGCCAATTTGGATAGATGATTAGAGGCTTGACAAACCATGATCATGTTATTTACCCTGTAAATTAATAACTCAATAATTATTGCAATATAACAAAGGTGGATGATTGCTAGCAATCCATAGTCCTAGATCAATTCATCTCATTGATTTTGTAAGAATTCGCTCTTTCTTTTGTCAATTGTTCATTAGTATTTTATCTTTAGATTCTATCACTTGAATAAATAAATTAGCATTAGTTTAATTTAGTAAATAATTAATCGACAAGTCCTTGTGGGTACAATATCTGGACTTCATCGTCCTATACTACTTGTTCATCGTGTACACTTGCATATAGGTTTGGATGCAATAATAAACATAATTCTAGGAACCTAGCGACTCAACTATGACCCTCCCTAGGTAGACTGCTGAAGCAACTAATTATCGACTCAATTATAAGAGAACTCTGGCTTAACACATACATAGCCAGGTAGACTGCTGAAGCAACTAATTATCGACTCAATTATAAGAGAACTCTGGCTTAACACATACATAGCCATACTTGAGGAGACTCTATGCTTTAGAGGACGTACAACTTTTGGACTCTTAGATAAAGTGCTTGACTTAAAATTCGGCCTCACTAATTATTACTTGATCTCACATACTTATTCAAACATTAGAGGCACTATCTACTAGTAATGAATTCTTTCACAAACATAAGGAGTTCCAATAATAACTCAAAAAGTAGCTGAGATATAGATGTATTACTTAAACATGACTATAGTATCAATCATATTTTGTCAGCATCTTTCTAGTAATACTATAATATAAGGAACATGTGTACCTTAAGACTCTTAGTTGGAGTGACTTGTAAAGTATTAGGTTCATTATCCCTTTATTGGAACTAGTTTAATTGCTAGAGACATTGGCACGATTCATTGAATATGAACACTTTGTCCTTTATGATAACCTTCGTAGTGTAATGCGTTCTTTTGTAGTACTCTACTTATGCGAAGTTGTTTTCTGAGAAGAGGATATATGCAAAACTATGAATAACACATAAGCTCTATGAATTAGAGAAGACAATATTGACCTTCAGATACTAATTGGGTTCTCCTTATAGTTATGTCATAAACGTAGGTAGGCAGTATGGGAAAAGGTTCTTAGATCCAGGAGTTATAAACTCTCACTACTGTATATATATGTTTCGTAAATGCTAACGAGGTAATATTATAATCATGATATTTCTTAAGGCAAAGTTGGCCTATTTAGGTTGGTCTAATTGTAGCTTAGGTAGTTACCCGTTAACGACTTTTTGCCTTTCTTATAGGATCTTACTAGTATTTCACCTGTGCCGCAAGGATACAATCTCTAAGCCCATAGATAAAGATACTAATAATCTTCTTCAACATCTTTTCATCAACTCTAATTATACAACTATTCTATGTCTTTCAATTCATTCACTAACCCAAACTTACTTTTGAATCTCTATTCTACTCCTAACGATCTGTACAACTTTATTTTGTTACTTATTTACATAACTCGTCAATAAGCATATATATCTTTTATCTTACTCCAAAATTCTTTAGCTTAGTCTGCATTAAGTCAATTTAACATTCTTAACGTATTATAACATCTCATCCTATACCTTATTCTTTACATCCCCAACCTTTGTTCTATTGGTAACCTTTTTATCAACTTTATTATGTACCGTACTATATTTAGTCCATCAAAAACATGCTTCTCAAACCATATAATTCGTTATACTAAACAACTCCTAAAGGCTTTAGAATAGAGTATGAAAAAGGAGTACATAAGTTAATTTGTTACTTATAGGTGTTCTATTCATAACCTATTTTTGGTGTTAGCATCGAATTTCCATGTCATGAACTTAGTTCTGCATATGTATTCATTATAAGCATGTTTCCTAAGTCACATGGTTAACTTTAACAATTCCTCTTTTAATAAATACTGTGTCCACAACTTACATTTCAACTAACTGGTTGCCTTCTTTGGCTTTCTACTTATCACACATAAAAATAGAAAGCCTCAAAAGGAGATGACGTTCATATATATTACCATAAAGGAACAACTCACAATGTCCACATCAGGAGTCTCCAGACTCAATTTACATCTACAATCATAATAATATGTTCAACGTCGTTCATTTCGCAACCACAAGCTAATACTCATCTCCATAATCATAAAAATTCTTATTATATACTTCACATACTAAGAATGGCTCTATTCAAAACTTTGTCATAAGATAAGAACATAGGTAGATCACTCTTAAACATTAGTATAGATTTGTGCTTGAAGAAGAAAAAGGGGCACCTTTACATACCTTATATCATTGATTTTGATTTAACCGATAGCAATCTTATTCTAAGATTGTATCCCTTCCAATTCTCAAGCTCCAAATTCACCAAAGCATGGTTGTAATTCCTTACAATAACAAACAACAACATCACAATAAACAACAATGATTATCAAACTTTAATATGGCACAAACTTGCAAATTCTTATCAAATACAAGAGTGGGAATACTTACTACAACTTAAGGATTGCTTTAGCTGTAGAAGGAGTAGATTTCCAGCACCTTTATCAATTTACAATGCCCAAACTCATACTCTCTTTGACAAAGTGACTCTGCCACGATGTCCACTCTAGCTTCAAGAATCTCTATCCAAATTTGATGGGTATTTGATGAAGTTCCTCTCCTCCAATCCTCTTCAATTTGTTGAAAAACCTATGGGAGAAATATCTCCAAGTGAGTTTCTTCCTCTACCACTCTTATGTTTTACAATGAATAACTAGATGACTTAATATTTATACACCTCACGCTGTCTCTAGGTGTGCGTCATGCACCCTATTGCAAAGGGGACAGTCACGATGGAAGCCCCTTGTGGAGAAGGAAGGGTCATGACATGCAGCCTAATATGGTCTATCTCCGGCTTGTTTTATCTGCTCAGTCATCTACTCATTCATGTATTCAAGCCGGTTCTTCTATTACATACAAGGTGTACTATCTTAAATCATAACATGCGTACATACATGTTCAATTAGACAAAAGTAATTCTAAAATATAACAGGTCATACCTAGCCTAGATCATAGTCTATAATGGGTAGTGGCTACTACAGAGAGATTTCTTAATCATGTTTTTGCACTTGCGTATCGTCAGAATGCGGAGCCTTCAATGGGTGAGGCCTTAGGTATATAATTTTACTTTATTAAGTCGGTGTTATGCTTATATTTGGATAGGTCCAGGGTTGTTTTGTTTTAAGTAGTCTTGTAAACCTAAAAATTTTAGTTGAGGACTTGAGTGTTGTTGTTCCGAGATTCTAGACTTATTTGTGTGTGTTGTTAATATTTGAGGATGAATATTTCTAAGGGGAGAAGGATATAACACCCTATACATTTAGATCAATTTAATCATTAGGTTTCAAACATATAAGTCTTGTTTTATTGTTATAATTTGTACTTCGAGGGAAGGTTGGGGGTTAAAATCGAGTGTAAACCATCGATCATTGGATGAAAGCTGAAGAATCTAGATTATTGGCTTACCGCGATGGACCAAGCTAAGTGGCTCGTGTCACGGTAGTGCATTTGGCCAGGTTATATGTATATGTATTGTGGATATTTCCAGCTTACTTTATCTTTTCCCAAGTGGTGAAACCCTTAAATCCTCCCTAGAAAATCATAATACCTTGATGATTTAAAGTGGAATTGATCATCCAAAGTTAAATCTGAGTCCAGGACGTTGAATCTTCGGGCTAGCTTGTGTTGTTTCCTTTGTTTTTTTCTCGTTTGTGGTTATTTCGAGGGGCTGTATATTTGGGTGTCCCTCCTCCCTTTTGATCTTCTGATTATGGTAAGGTATGACTCATGGATGTTTGTTTAATTCTTATTTCGAGTTTTGGAAGTTAGTTTCCTAGATTTTTTACCAATATCATGTTCATATGTTGTCTTCTTTTTCGAATAGTTATTGTGTAGGTTGTGTAGTGTGTTGATCTGCTTCTAGGAAATATTTGTGTCTTGGGAAGTGTATTTCATCTTAGCTTTGTGTGGTCATATGTAAGGTATGTTAAGTCTTGTTCGTTTCTCTTTTGACATGTTTTCTTTAAAATTTTGATTTGCTGCATTATCGTGTTATCATGTTTGTTCATAGTACCTTTGTTTCATTTTGTTGTCCGTATTATTATGTCATATTGTGTCAAAGATTATGGCTAATTATGTAGCTCAGAGTCAAGTATGGATATACTTGATTGGTGGTATATCGGTGGTTTGTATCGAGAGTGTGATTCTAGTGTTGTATTGTGGAGCTGGATGATGGATTTATATACATATTCATATATTTTTTGCATACTTATTGCGTTTGTCTTTGGGGATTTACAAGAACCTGAACAATCCTGAGTACGTTAGGAAACTGGTCGAGCATATGTCTAAGCTGACCTGCAAATCCATGAGCCCACTCCAGCATGTTCAAGCTTATGTGCATTGCCAACCTATAAGTCTATGAAGTACGTTCTAGCATGGTTGAGCCTGTGTGTTATTAACTTGTAAGGCCATAAAGTACATTTTTAGTATGGCCGAATTTGTGTATTGGATTTGCATCATATTGCCTTCATGTCATTTGAATATTTTGGTTAATTGTATATTAGATATCTGATGCATTTGTGGTTGAGATTATTGTTGGTCTTTTGAGGCCCAGAGCATGGGAAAGTAAGATGGTTTGAAGTGATGTAGTATTGTGCAAGTTGTGTGTAACATGTTGGCTATCTTTCATTTTCATTTCTTTTATATTATTTTTATTCTTTTTGTTGCCTTACATTCTCAATACATTCTTTGTATTGATGCCCAAGCCTGGGGACACTGCATACATGTCTGCAGCTGTTGATTAGCAGGTAGCTCGTGATCCTCGTAGCTAAGTGGAGTTCCAACTTGCTAGTAAGGTACATGTCATCTGGAGATAACCCTTCTATTTTGCTTTTGTGTATATATGATTTTGATGAGTAGGTCAGGGTCTTTTCCACGTCGTATAATTGTTGTCGTACTCTTAGAGGCTCGTAGACTTATGTATTGGATGTAATATTTGGTGTAGGCCTTATTGGCCCTATCTTGTATAGCTGTAGTTCCAAACTTAGCCTTGTCGGCTTATTGTATATATGTTTAGATTGTAGGCCATCTTCTATTCTAGTTGTTGTATATAAACTCAGTTGGTTCGGTTGATTTTCTTCTTATAGTTGTGAGTTGGCTATTGGTGTTGAGCCTCGTTAGCTCAGGCTTGTGTTATTATTGGTTTTATTATTAGGTGTTGCAGGTTTTGCTAGGTCAAGTAACACACTAGTTGTCGGTCATACCTTCTCAGATATTGGGGTGTGACAGACTTGGTATTGGAGCATGGTCGTGTCCTCAGGAGTCTGAAAGCATTGTCTAGTAGAGTCTTTTATATGAGTGTGTTGAGCAGCATACTTATAAGCAGGAGGCTGCAGGATAGTTAGGATTCTTGCCCCACCTTCTTGATCAAAATCATGTAGTAATTCAAATATCGTAGAAGTCGCTTCTAAAATTATTTTTGTTAATTTGTGTAGAGAATATCAGAAGCATGAAGAACCACATCCCACCAATGACTGAATGTGGTTGCAGGTGAGGGTACAAATAGGGTACAACATATTGAGACAAACTTGCTGAGGTTTAGGGTGAGATTTCTTCTCTGTCTCATCCATATGTTCCTCCACTTGGGGAACTTTCCAGAGCGATAGGATTTCCATCTTCTCTTCCACTTGTGATAGATCAGGATAGTAGGGACTCAACACATTTGTTAACAAGATTGGTAACTACTCAGCAGAAAGATAAAAGGGTTCAAACGGAACAGTGTGAGAGAGCGAGACCCTCAGACTTTCAGAGAGGATACTAGGAAGACCTTAGGCCATGATATCATGGTGGACCACCTGGACTTTCTCTACCACAACTACTTGGTGACGGATCTGCTACCATACTTCATCTGGATCAAGAAAGGGTTTCAAGGTATTAGGGTATCAACTGTAGGAGAGGTCAGCTTCGCCCTATTGTCAATGGTGCATTAAAAGGCATTTTGGGAGATGTAGAGGAAGTCTGATACAAGACAAAGTGATATGGCTCGACCGAAATAGCAGGGTCATCTACTTTAGTAAGTTCAACTGAGCCTAGGGCTCAGTCTGTTATGGACAGATGTAGAGCAACTACTACAGAGAGAGTTCTGAACTATGTTTTTGTGCTTATGGACCGTCAAAATGCGGAGCCTTCAGCGAGTAATGCCTCAGATATATACTTTTATTTTATTGATCCAGTGTTATGTTTTTACCTTAGTAGGTTTAGGGTTGTTCTTTTATGAGTCGATTTGTGGACCCAATAATTCTAGTTGAGGACGAGTCTTGTTGTGCGAAGTATCTACACTTATTTGTGCATGTTGTCAGCATTCAAAGATAAATATTTCTAAGGGGAGAAGAATGTAACACCCGAGTACATTTAGATCGATTTATATTTAGGTTTCGAATGTACAATTCTGTTTTATTTCTACGCATTGTATGTAGAGAAAGGTCAAGGGTTAAAGTCACATGGTGAGTGTCGGGCATTGGAATGTCACGACCCAAAATAGCCATGATTGGAACCCACACTAACCCCCCGATGGGCGAACCACTAATTCCGAATAAATACCCCAACATCAAAATTCAGAAAAAAAAAAGTAAGAGTTTACAATAAAATGAAAAGAATCATCAGAAGCGGTAAAAATCCTCATACAACCAAAACAAAACAAAAATAACCCAATACATGATTATCATTGCAATAGATATCTGCTTACAGCTCTAAGGAAGATTAAATTTAAAACACAAAGGAATAAATGTTCGGAAAGGAAGTACATCTTCAATGGGAGAGTGATAATGTGTCACGACCCAAGTCTACACCCTATACGAGATAGGTACTTGGTGCCACAAGTGACCCCAAGCTAACCCATGGTCTATCATTACACTGGTAAACTTAAGTAAACCTAAGCGGAAGCTATATAAAAATAATTATTCAAGAAATACTAATTTGAAAAGAGTAAACATATCTGAAAAGAATGTTGAACAACTGTATCAAAAAGAAAACTACTAACTGTTGAGTTGCTGGGAAAAACCCCCAGCTAACTCTAAAATCTAACTGAATAAAGAGCTAACTGAAAAAATAACCATTGTCCTTGAAAGATGAGGACTCACCAAATAACGATGTTGTTGATATCATCGAAGGAAAACTACTGATGTTGCTGAGACTGAGAACCTGCCTGTATCATAATACGATACAACATAAAAAGTATGCGTCAGTACTTTGAATGTACTGAGTAAGTGAGATATACAATAAGCATGGAAAATAAACAATTGAACTGAAAAAACATGAAATGACCAACTAATATAGAATACTGATAAAAGTTGAGATATAATTGTAACATGGTCAATAATGACCCTGACTGACGGTCATATACATGTCCTGAAACTGAGTGACTGAATTGAGCTAAACTGAACTGAACTGAACTGAAATTGTACTGAAAAGTGGGAGAGTCAATAATGGACATATAACCACGTAAGCTAAATGTGGAGTCCGATGAATACACCCCATCGGAGAAAGCCCACTGTACCTTACCAGGGTATAGTGGCTGAGCTGGGTAATCATAAGTTTGGGGCCCGGTGAACCAATAACCTACGGTGGCAATGTAGTTCTAGGAACTTGGGTACGCTGGAACCCCGGTCCTCTCGGTGCTAAGTACTGCTCCTACTGGAAAGTCCTAACTTGACTACTAAGATGATAGCTCAAAGTTGGGGTCCTGGACTAAGTCAAGAATACTTATTTGGAAGTAACCTGAGAGTCCGTAGGATTATATAACTGAAAATTGGTGTTTTAAGACTGGCCAAAGTTGCTTATGTGGAAGCATCATAACCGTGTAAAGAACTAACTAATAACTGATACTGCTGGTTCTAAGATTGGTTGGAGCTACTTATCTGAAAGCATCGTAACCGTCTAGATGACTAACCGATAATAGAAACTAGGGAGTATTACTGAACTGAACTCCTCGAGATCTGACTGTTGCCAAATTGATCAGCAGACTTACTAAAAGACACTGAAAATGCTAATTTTCTTTTACTGAGACTGAACTAGCATGCAAACTGACTGAGAATTTATATGATAGTAAGAACATAGAAATTCAAGAGCTAACAGAGTCAAGCAACAATAATGTCTACTCAACTATACAAGACCCATTTTACTGCATTTATAAAACTAGGGCTATAACACATTTCATAAAGAGAGTAACAATCATGATTAGTGAATAGTGAAAACATAACAAGAATTCATAAGAACTACCATCCACACGAAATTAAGAGTTTGACTGAAAATTAACCCTACATCTGATCTTTAGGACTAGAATTGATAAGGAAATTACATAAGGGTTTTGGGGCACAAGGGAAGGGTTATTCCCTTGTTGAATTCCCACATACCTGGAGTATAATCTTTGAAAGAAATATGGAAAAAATCTTGAAGAAAACTGGAAGCCCTAGCTGAGCTCTCCACTGTCTATTTGGAACTTCTACGTTCTAAAAATCGAGAGTTGAGAGAAAATGAGAGGGATTAAGTCGATCACCCCTTTGATTCTCTCCAAAACGTGCCCAAAATGAAGTAGTTTAGGAATTAAAGTAGCTGAAAGTTACAAAAATAACCCTGAGAAAAATATTGAAAAACTGCTCGTCGGCCAACAACGGGTCACACAATGAGTCGTTGGTCGAACCACGACTCATTGGAGACCACCGTTGGTTCAGGGTCTGAGGATACCCAGCTACTGGAACTGAACAACAGTCGGACAGAACGACCCGTTTGATGAACCAACGGGTCGTTGGTTCCACCAGTTGTCACTAGAGGATATTTCTCACCCTCTGTAGATTCTCTCAATGGCTCCCTGTGACGGGTCGTTGTTGCCTTCCACAACTCGTTACTGGGGCTCGTTAGTTCTATGGCTGATTTGGTAAATTTCTAGACTTCCACCAACGGATCAAGAAAATGGTCCATTACTGGAAGCAACGGATCATTGAATGACTCATGGGATCAGGGAAGGGGACTACTGGGACTGACAACGACTCATAACAATGGTCAGTTGTTACTAACAACGGCTCGTTAGTGGAGTCGTTCTGAGGCAAGAAAATTTCTGGTTCATTTTTTATTTTTCATGTAGAGTCTGAGTTTGGTCTAGGAAAGTTTTGGGGTGTTACAATATCTCCCCTTGGGATCATTCGTCCTCGAATGAAGGCTAAAGCTGCTAGAAAACTAGAAAAAAGAGATGCAATTTCCAGACTGAAACTATAAGCTGATTTTTGAAAGAGTGACTGACTCCAAACTAGAATAGGCATACTAACTGAATTAATACAACTAGAGTGCACATTGAAAATCTGAATATTGCTGATGAGTACTAAATTGAATAGAGTATTGAGTAGGAATTTAATACAAGATGCTAAAATTGAATTGGAAGGGAATAAATGAGGATATTTAGCCATCATGTCCGCTTCTTCTTCCCATGTGAACCCCTCAACTAGTTGGTTCCTCCACAAGATTTTTACTAAAGCGACTTATTTCTCAGTTTACGAACCTAACGGTCTAGGATCTAAATTGGGACTTCTTCATAAGAAAGACTATCCTTCACTCCCACGTTGTCTAGTAGCAAAATTGAGGTCAGATCATCGATGCACTTCTTCAACAATGACACATGGAAAACTGAGTGCACAGATGCTAACTCTGAAGGTAATTCTAACTCGTAGGCCACATTGCCAATTAGCCTCAGAGTCCTGTAGGGTCCTATATACCTCGGACTGAGTTTTCCTTCCTTTCCAAACCTCATCACCCCTTTCATGGGTGAAATTTTCAAATAAACACAATCATCTATAGCAAATTCTAACTCTCTCCTCCTCACATCAGCATATGATTTCTGTCAGCTCTAAGCTATTTTCAACCTTTCTTTGATAAGTTGTACTTTCTGCATAGCTTCATGAACTGAGTCTGGTCCTATCAAGGTGGCTTCACCAACTCCAAACCACCCTATAGGAGACCTACACCTCCTACCATATAATGCCTCAAACGGGGTCATTTGAATACTGGAGTGGTAGCTGTTGTTGTTCAAACTCTATGAGAGGTAGGTGATCATCCCAATTGCCATTGAAATCGATCACACAAGCTCTCAGCATATATTCTAAGGTCTAAATAGTCCATTCGGCATGTCCATTTTTCTAAGGGTGAAAAGTTGTGCTGAGTTTGACCTGAGTGTCGAGTCCTTTCAGAAATGACTTCCAAAAATGCGAGGTGAACTGGGTACCTCTATCTGAAATGATGGATAAGGGAAATTCATTCATTCTAACCAACTCTCGGATGTACAATCTAGCATAATCCTTGGCTGAGTCTGTAGTTTTAACTGGGAGGAAATGTGTTGACTTGGTCATCTGATCTACTATCGCCTAAATTGAATCATGTTGCCGACTAGTACGAGGTAGACCTAAAATAAAGTCCATATTCACTTCTTCCCACTTCCACATGGGTATGCTGATATCTTGAGTCATACCCCTAGGTCTCTGATGTTCAAATTTAACCTGTTGGCAGTTCGGCACTTAGCCACAAATTCTGCTATATCCCTTTTCATGTCGTTCCACCAATAGATTCCCCGTAGGTCACGGTACATCTTAGTGGCACCTGGGTGGATAGAATATCTGGAGCTGTGGGCTTCTGCCAGTATCCGTTGTCTCAAGTCATCAACATCTGGAACACATAATCTGCCTTGGTAATGAAGCACCCCATCTCCCCCTTTGGGGAAAACTTCCACTTCTTTTCTTAGAATTGCTTCTTTCAATTTAAATAGTATAGGATCTTCATCCTGTTTCGACTTAACCTCAACAACTAACAAGGATTCTGGCCCACTCTGTAATACTACTCTACCCTCAGCTGAACCCACCAACTACACTCCCAATCGAGCTAACCTGTGAATATCCTTTGCTAGATCTTTTCTGCCCTCTTCCACATGAGCAACACTCCCCATGGATATCCTGCTCAAGGCATCCGCCACCACATTTGCCTTACCTAGTGGTACAACACACTCATGTCGTAATCCTTCTATAACTCCAACCACCTTCTCTGATGAAAGTTCAAATCCTTTTGATTGAACACGTATTGAAGGCTCTTGTAATCGATGAAAATATCCACGTGAACCCCATAAAGGTAATATCTCCATATTTTCAAAGCAAACACCACTGCTGCCAATTTCAGATCATGAGTCAGATAGTTCTTCTCATGAACCTTGAGCTGTCTGGAGGCATAAGTTATCACCTTACCCCACTGCATCAGAATGAACCCATTTGTTCCTTCTAGTAAGGTCAAAATTGGAGATGTAGTGAGTCAAGTCTTCAGCTCTTGGAAACTCTTCTCACATGCATCTGACCACTAAAACTTCATCTTTTTCTGAGTTATCTTAGTCAAAGGAGATGCAATAGAGGAAAACCCTTCTACAAACCATTGATAATAACCGACTAGACCTAGGAAACTCTTGATATCTGTTGGGGAAGTGGATCTTAGCCAGTTTTTCACCGCTGCTATCTTCTGAGTATCTACCTGAATACCCTCACCTGAGACCACGTGATCGAGGAAAGTCACAGACTTCAGCCAGAATTCATATTTGCTGAATTTAGCGAATAGCTGGCAGTCCCTGAGAGTCTGCAAAACCATCCTCAAATGGTTAGCATGCTCCTCCCCATTTCTGGAGTATACCAAAATCTCATCTATGAATACAATGACGAACATGTCTAGATACTGTTTGAATACCCTGTTTATCAGGTCCATAAAAGTTGTCGAGGCATTAGTTAGTCCAAAGGACATAACCACAAATTCATAGTGACCATACCGAGTTATGAAGGCTATTTTTGGTATGTCACATTCCCTGACCCTAAGCTAATGATATCCCAACTTGAGATCTACCTTGGAAAAACAACTGGCTCCCTGAAGATGATCGAACAAGTCGTTAATCCTGGGTAGGGGGTACATGTTTTTAAATGTAACTTTGTTCAGTTGACGATAGTCGATACACATTCTGAGGGTACCATCCTTCTTTCGCACAAACAACACTGGAGCACCCTATGGAGAGATGTTGGGCCTGATGAAACCTTTATCTAAAAGCTCTTTCAGTTGTTCCTTCAACTCCTTAAGCTCGGTTGGAGCAATTTTGTAAGAAGGGATAGAGATGATCTGAGTGTCTAGAAGAAGGTCTATGCCGAAGTCTATTTCCCACTCGGGAGGGACTCTGAGAAGATCTTCGGGAAACACGTCAGGGAAGTCGCTGACAACTGGAACTGACTGAATCGTTGGGGTCTTAGAGCTAGAATCTTTGACATAAACTAGGTGATAGATGCACCCTCTCGAAATGAGATTCCTTGCCTTAAGGTAGGAAATAAACCGACCCTTAGGCACTGAAACACTACCCATCCATTATAAGACTGGCTCATTGGGAAACTGAAACCTGACGACTTTAGTTCTGCAATCGACTGAGGCATAACCGGGATGTAACAAATCCATGCCAAGAATGAGGTCAAAATCGACCATGTCTAGCTTTACTAGATCAACTGGAATAACTTTAATCAACACTGATACTGGGCAATTTCTATATACCCGGCTGACTCTAACTGACTCACCAAATGGGGTAGAGACTGAGAATGGTTCCGAGAGGACTTCTGGACTAATTTCAAATTGAACAGCTACGTAAGGAGTCACAAATGATAGTGTGGCTCCTGGATCTAGTATGTCATACACATCTAGATGGAAAAGATGTAACATACCCGTGACCATGTTAGGTGAGCTGTCCTGATCCTGACGAGAGGACAGAGCATAAAAATAATTTTGGTGCCGACCGCCATTAGTACCTGAAGTATTACCCTACTGATCTAGACGTCCTGCTGGAGCTGCTAAAGTGGTAGACTGTGTTTTCCCCCATCCTGCTAAAGGACACTCCTTTAGCCTATGACCTAACTACCCACATCCGAAGAAACCCTCTTTACCCATGTGGTATTCACCTAGATGGTTCTTGCCACACTTAGGGCAAGTTGGGTAATGGTTGCTAGCACTGTAACTCTAGGACTGGGAGCCCAGAAAGAAGGGGCACTGGTGTTCTCTATTGCTGCTGCTATGGGTGACTACTGCCGCCAGACCTCTGATGGCCATAATCTGACTAACCTGTTCTAGCACGCTTGTATCTATCTCTATATCCTTCAATTTATCCGCCTCAATCTAATGGGCATGAATGATGAGGCTGGAGAGGTCAATGTTCTTGATAAGCATTGCAGTTCTACACTCCTTAAGTACTAAATATGACACTCCATTAATGAATTTGATCATGCGGGCCCTTGGCTCAGCAATAATCTCTAGAGCATACCTCGATAACCGAGTGAACTCCAACGCATACTCCTCCATGGTTCTGTTTCTCTGCCTTAGATTCATGAATTCAATAACCTTAGCCTCCCTCAATTCCTGAGGAAAGATCTGTCTAGAAATGCAGTTTTGAACTCTCCCCACTCTATTGACCCTGCTTCTAGTGGCTTCCTTTCCTTTCACTAGTTGTACCAAATCTGAGCCAACCCTTTAAACTGGTAGGTAGCCAGATCAGCACTCTCCACGGAACTAACACCATAATCTGGGTGATTTTTTGCACCTCATCTACAAACTCTTGCAGGTCCTCTCCCACCTTAGATCTCTATGAAACGATGGAGGGTTCATACGGGTGAAGTCCCGAAATCTAGAAGTTGTTGTAGACCCATTTGCATTTACTGGGACCACTTTCTGGTTCACTTGGTTGGTCACCATTTGAGCCAGCAGCTGGATTGCTGCTCGAATTTCTGCTGAGGACACTTGGTCGTCCTAAGGGGCTACTGGAGCTGGTGGGGCAGGTCGGTTGGTATTGCCAGCCCTCCTTCCATTTCCTTATTTCGGAGGCATATTTTGACTGAAACAAATAGAGCACGAGTTAGGAGGATATTTTTAGGATTCAACTTCAATGCATGAAAAAGAGTATGAACAAAAGAGAGTTTTTCTAATAATGTCTTGTAGCCTTCCCTCCATAAGTGTGGCGCGCTTCACACCATGAAAATAACTCTACTTGGCACGGCTTTCAAACATCCTAGAATAGTCTAAACCTAGTGCTCTGATACCAAGTTTGTCATGACCCAAGTCTACACCCTGGACGAGACACGGTACTTGGTGCCACAAGTAACCCCAAGCTAACCCATGGTCTATCATTACACTAGTAAGCTTAATTAAACATAAGTGGAAGCTGTATAAAAATAATTATCCAAGAAATACTGATCTGAAAAGAGTAAACATATTTGAAAAGAATGCAAAACAACTATGTCCAAAAGCTAACTACTAACTAATGAGTTGTTAGGACAAGCCCCCAGCTAACTCTAAAGTCTAACTGAATAAAGAGCTAATTGAGAAAATAACCATCGTCCTCAGAAGATGAGGACTCACCAAATGACGCTACTGTTGATATTGTCAGAGGGAAACTACTGACGATGCTGAGACTGAGAACCTGCGACTGTATCATAATACAATATAACGTAGAAAGTGTGTTTCGGTACTTTGAACGTACTGAGTAAGTGAGATATAAAATAAGCATGGAAAATAAACAAATGAACTGAAATAACATGAAATGAAAAACTGATACTGAATATTGAAAAAAGTTGAGCTATAACTGTAACATGGTCAATAATGACCTTGACTAAAAGTCATATACATGTCTTGAAACTGAGTGACTGAACTGAGCTAAACTAAACTGAAATTGTATTGATAAGTGAGAGAGTCAATAACCAATATATAACCACGTGAGCTACATGTGGACTCCGATGTATACACCCCATCGGAGAAAGCCCACTGTACCTTGCTAGTGTATAGTGGTTGAGCTAGGTGATCACAAGTCTGGGGCCTGTTAGGTCAATAACTTACGGTGGCAACATAGCTCTGGGAACCTAGGTGCGCTAGAACCCCGGTCCACTCGGTGCGAAGTTCTACTCCCACTAGATAGTGATAACTTGACTACTAAGCTGATAGCTCGAAGTTGGGGTCCTGGACTTAAGTCAGAAATACTTATTTGGAAGTAACCTAAGAGTCTGTAGGACCAGATAACTAAAAACTGATGTTCAAAGACTAGTCAGAGCTGCTTATCTAGAAACGTTGTAACCTTCTAAAGAACTATCTAATAACAGATACTGCTAGTTCTAAGACTGATCAGAGTTGCTTATCTGGAAGCGTCATAACCGTCTAGATGACTAACTGATAACTGAAACTAGGGAGTATTACTGAACTGAACTCCTCAACATCTGAATGTTGTCAAATTGATCAGCTGACTTACTGAAAGACACTGAAAATGTTAATTTTCTGACTGAGACTGAACTAGCATACAAAATGACTAAGAATTCATATGATAGTAATAACATAGAAATTCAAGAGCTAACAGAGTCAATCCACAATAATGTCTAGTAAACTATGTAAGACACATTTTACTGCATTTATAAAACTAGGGCTATAACACATTTCGTGAAGAGAGTAACAATTATGATTAGTGAATAGTGAAAACATCACAAGAATTCATAAGAACTACAATCAACACGAAATTCAGAGTTTGACAGAAAATTAACCCTACATCTAATCTTCAAGACTACAATTGATAAGGAAATTATAGAAAGGTTTTAGGGAACAAGAGAAGGGCAATTCCCTTGTGGAATTCCCACATACCTGGAGTAGAATCCTTAAGAAGAAATCTGGAGAAAATCTTGAAGAAAACTGAAAGCCCTAGCTTAGCTCTACACTGTCTTTCTAGAACTTCTACATTCTAAAAATCGAGAGTTGAGAGAAAATAAGAGGGATTAAGTCGATCACCCCTTTAATTATCTCCAAAACGTCTCCAAAACGACATAGTTTAGGGATTAAAGTAGATGGAAGTTATGAAAATAACCCTGAGAAAAATATTGAGAAACTACCCGTCAGCAAAAAACGGGTCACACAATGAGTCATTGGTCGAACCACGAATCATTGGAGACCGTCGTTGGTTCTGGGTCTGAGGATACACAGCTACTGGAACTGAACAACGGTCGGAAAAGATGACCCGTTTGATGAACCAACGGGTCGTTGGTTCCACCCGTTGTCACTGGAGGAGATTTCTCATCCTCTCTGGATTCTCTCAATGGCTCCCTACTGACGGGCCCGCAAGTGTACGGATCGTACAAGTAATATAGTGGCCCTTTTTAAGAGCCGGATGTCGAACCCACAGGGACTGGACCAAGTCAGCTTACTATCAAGTTCAAGTGTGATATTAAATATCGCAAGTGTTGATTATAGAAGTTTTTGATAGAGTTAATTAAGTCTAGGGGCGGTCAACGAAATACTCTGAATTAATTCAAGGAGCAACTAGAGTTAAAGTCGGATAATCATGCGATACTACGATTTTGCGATTTGCAATGTTTAATTATAAAACTATCAATTGTCGTCTCACATAATTAGAATTGCATGTTCATGGTCTTCCGAACATCTAAACACGACAAACTAGCCTCACTACTACATTGTTGAGCGAGGATGTTATTTCTAGTTCGTAGACGGTCACGTGGATATGGTTTATGAGGTTATGCCATTGATTTAGGTACTTCTGTCCCCACCTCTAACCATAACCAAACTTAGCTTCACAACTCCTTCAAGTGGTGAGTACAATTCTAAGTTGGTGTCTTTCAATCTTGCCATTTTATCAGCCAAGCAAGGTATAAGGTATATTCCTATCTAACCACAAAATCTTATCAAAAGACAAGAACTCACACATTCTTATTTTTCTTGCCTAGGTTTGCGTTCTCAAGCATTTTACCTACGCGTAACGTGTGTGTTTTCATGGTGATCAATCGCAAAGCAAGCCATAATTAGATTGCAAGACAAAACAACAATCAGTAACTTAAACCATAACAAAATCGCAAAATCACAATCATATCTTGTGGCTTCAACCTAGAGGAGGTTCTAGCCACTCATGTTCACTATAATTATAAAAATAAACATAATTAAAGTAACATACTTACACAAGAATTGGTAGAAGAGAAGATGAAATTATTAGACCTAGAGTGAGTTCTCCCACTTCTCCCTCACTCCTTGGCAGGTTTTCAGAAATAAATCGTGTCTTTGTTTAAAGCTAAGGGACCTATTTAGCAGTAAATGAAATTGTGCAAAATTATGCCTGTCGTGGGAATGGCTCCGTGGCACGGGGTATCGCGGAGCCTGCCTCCGTGACACCCAATTATCGCGAGAACCTTGCCTCCGTGACACGGAGTGTATCGCGAGCACTTTGCCTCCGTGACACGGAACATGTGGCTGCTGCCTGCAGCTGACACGGAGTGTATCATGAGCACTACACTCCGTGACACGGAGGTATCGCGGAAGCCCTCTGGAAATCGCCCAATTTATTCCATCTTTGGTGTTTCGCTCCCGATATCATTCCTCCACTTCACCAAATCATAGGTGGGTCCTCCATTGCATTATTTCCTTCAAAAATATGGACTAATCATGTTGGTTAATATTTCTTCTCATTTATATAAAAGGCATGAAAGAAATGTACATAATTAAATACATAAACAAGGCAAAACTAAGTTATAAAGTATCACTTGGGCATGTAATTATGCCCAAGATCACCTATAATTGGTCGTTGTTTCCTTCCACGACTCGTTAGGGCTCGTTAGTTCTCACATTTGATCTAGTAAGTTTCTAGAATGCCACCAACGAATCAAGACAACGATCCATTATTGGAAGCAATGGATCATTGAATGACTCATAGGATCTGAGAGGACTGCTGGGACTGACAATGACTCATAACAATGGTCTGATACTCACGACAATGGCTCTTTGGTGGAGTCGTTCTGGGCAGAAAATTTCTGGTTCATTTTTATTTTTCATGCAAGTCGAGTTTTGTCTAAAAAGGTTTGGGGTGTGCCCTAATGCCTCCTTGATGTTGCTCACCTTTCAAATAAATTGTTGTTGCTTTACAGGTGAGGACGTGAGAACTTTGGTTCTAACTGCACTTTTTTCGAAAAGAAGTGCGGGAGCTAGAGTTAGTACATAACTGCCACGATCTTTGGTAGGCATCATCAGTAAACTTTACATAATAACATGTAAACATAGAAACAGTATAAACAAGTCTTCAGCATTTTACAGTAAACCATTTCAAGTATGACTAGCTCTACCCAGGTGACAGTCGGACTACTCACTGGATTGGGCCTTTATTGCGACGATCACTTGACCGCTATAGCGGTCTGGCTACGGTGAAAGAGGTTCTTGCGGTGGTACTACCTTAGAGTAGCTGGAAACTTGGCTGCACCTTCATCAGTTTATCAGTTCATCAGTGTCAAAGATTCTTATACTCTACAAATCAATTCAAATATTGCACAAGTACGAGCAACAATAAATATGAATCTTTATCACTTACAAATACAGCAGGTAATTACAAGAAAAATCCACTCAACATTTACCAACATCGTCACCATGTCACACTTAGAATCAGATTCATGTCCTTCGTTTCAAATTACATAAACAAAACTCGTAACTCCTATAACCCTTAACACATTCTTCATTCAGTCTTACATATGATTACAAACACTTAACATAAACAAGTTAACAAATGTGGACATGTGAGCACATGCCTCGACCATATCACCATAAAACCCAATCCAAAAAATCAGTGTACACACATGCCAAATGGTCTTATTTTTGCCCTTCCAGTTGAGACCACCACAGGGGACTCTAGAAATTCATGTACTATACCGGCGTGGTACCCGCTCCCTCCTTATGCTCGTCCGGATGCTCCCCTCGAAAATAGGACACTCAACAATATCATTTTGCCCGATGCTCTCCCCTTGGGCTGAGCCACTCATCTCACGATAGTTTTACTATCTAAAACATTTTTTTTCATCCATCGATGTAACATGTTACAACCACACACACACATGTATTTCAAAACTTAGGAGTCTACATTCCATTCCCTAACTTACACAAAAATCTTTTGATCATCAATTCACATTATATATTCTTAAAAAGAAATTCACTTTACAATTCTAGAAATTTACCACCATAGTTCATAATCATCTCATATTAGCATGATCTCCACAATTTATTCAGTTAAAGTATTTTCAATAAATAATATTACGAAAGATTAATCTCATACCATTATCACACATGTATAGAAATCGTATACATGGTCTAACCCTGCTTTCCTGCCTGCCTCAATATTCGAAGATAGCAATTCAGCTACTCTACGGGAGCCTTGCCCTTCCTCAAAGCTTTGGAATGCTCAAAATCTACACAGTACAGAGTAATTTGTTACATACTATTCAATTATGGGTCCAATTAGATCAAACCCTCCCTTTTGGGGCACTTTAACGGTAAAACCCTTCCATTCAACCTAGTTCTAGGTCTCCATCCTCGTCTACCCCACATTATTGTTAGCAAATAAGTCGCCAGGAAGCAGTTATTACCCATAAACCTTTAATATAATCATCTTATTACTCTCACGATCCAACCCTAGTTTATCAGCCTAGGAGTTTTTAAGCAAATTCCATCATTAAAAGATCCCTAAGCTTTCTACAGCAAACAATAACGATTAAAGGGGCAAGGGATCAAGAAACTCACCTTAGGGTATTAACTCTCTACTCTGGAGAAGAAATCATCTTCGAGACCTTTTTCTCTCACGCTTTGGAAATAATGGGATATAACCCCGAATTCTCACTTAAAGCCACTTAGATTCCCGTTGTTCTCGTAGTGGTCGCATTACCACTGCGGCGGACCCGCTACAGTGGCTAGAGCACTGTTGCGGCAGTTCCAACGGTTACTTCCTAAATTCATCACGGCGGGGCTCCAGCGGTTACCACGGTCTCGGCTGCGTGAGCATTCCACCATTATAGTGGTCCCCAAGCCAATAACTACCCAATTTTGTGGTACTCTTAGATTATTTCCCTGCTTTTCTATCGTTCTCTTATCCTGTTTCCATCACTCTAAGCCCCTTCCTTCCTGTAACAACATGCGGGTTGTTACATCGGATACCAATTAAAACACCATTCATCCCCAGAACAACCTACAATGAAAGTAAGGAAAGACGTACTGGATTCTAGAATCAACTAAGGATATTTGGTTTGCATATCAACTTCAGTCTTCTAAGTGTCTTTCTCTATAGGACGATTCTTCCACCGGACTTTTACTATCCCAATTTCTTTTGATCTCAACTTCGAACCTCTAGCAAATATCGCTACAAGCTCCTCCTCACAAGATAAATTTTCATCTAGTAACACGATGCCATTTAATAATGTAAGTATAGTGTCCATGATACTTCTTTAGCATTGAGACATGGAATGTTGAGTGTACGCCCATACAACCCTGGCAGTAATGCCCAGCTCATATACTACTTCTCCCATACGTAGGAGTATTTTGAAGGGTCGATGTACCTCGACCTAAGCTTGACCCGCTTTTTGAACCTCATCAACATTCATAGGAGATACCTGAGCTGCACTTACACTTCCTCCATGAATTCCATATCCCTCACCTTCTTGTCGGCATACTGCTTCTATCTACTCTGGGAAGCTACCAAATGGTCCTAAATTATTCAAAATTTCTCCAAGAATCCCTCAAAAATTCAGTTCCCCGGGGTCTCACTTCAAACGTATCAAACCAACCAATTGGAGACTTGCATTTCCTCCCATACATATCATCAAATGGCTCCATGCCAGTATCGAGTGATAGTTGTTGTCATAAACGAACTCTGGTAGGGGTAAGAATTTATCCAAATGGCCCCCAAAATCTATCACACATGCTCGCGGCATATCCTCCAACACTTGAATAGTTCTTTCTCACTGTCCATCTGTACGAGGATGGAAGGCTTTGCTCAAATCAACGTCGTACTAACACTGCCTGCAAGATTCTCCAGAAATGTGAAGTTGTTACAACCGCAAGTTTCTAACGTTTAGTCGGCCTACTCATATGTTGGTTGAGAGTGTTTAGAGTGCCATACATACAAGGAAAGGGCAGAAGGAGTAGAATAAGTGCCAGGTTCGTTTCCCGAGAGGAGGCCGAACCAAGCTGCTCAGAGGGGCAAGCCAGCTGAGCTGCTCCCCGTTAGCCAACGTGGCACCGAGCAGAATCAGCGAGTTGGGCAGCGTGCCGCGTTGCCTTGTATCTTGCCTCAAGTATAAGGCCTCACACTTAGAAAGTTGGATTTGTCATTTTATCCTCGGCCAGCAGAGGTAAGAACGAAGGAGAACATTGGAAAATGATCCGATTACGCTGCTAAATGTCGTCCAAATCTAAATTAACTCCGGGTAGTGAAGTATAAGGCTGCATGACATCCCTGCGGGGTTATTTTCGTAAATACGCCTGAAAAATGGAATTCCGCCGAGCCAGATTTGGTGGAATTGCTTCAAACTAGTGTCAATATGATGACGGGCTTAAAGTAAGTATTTCTCCTTCTAGAGTCCCGAGAAATTGCGAGTTTTTGATCTTTTTTTAATAAGTTGAAGTATAGTCAATATATATATATAAGTATATATATAAGTTATTGTTTTTCTTCGGGCGTGCGAAGTTGGCCCTATTCTTCCATTAATATGATTACAGTTGAGAAGGACAGTTGAACACGAGCTGATACTCATTAGTTAGTCAGAAAACGGCAAATGAGGTATGTAGGCTTAACTCTCGAAAGTATCCTTGTCGTACAGTGTCACGACTTATGTTCTCGAATAGAAATAATGATCTCGAGATGTTGCAAAAGTTGATACCATTAGATTGTAATTCGATATGTTGTAATTAGATGCTATTGATATGCATATATAAATATCAGATTTGTAGCAGTAGCTTCTAATAGGGTTACAGTTACATAAATTCTGGTTAGCTTCTAGTAAACGTGTCTGAGATCATATTACGGGACCCACAGCTAAAGGAGCAGGTTAAATGTGATTCGCATTATGAATACTATAGAAACTTTTTAGTTCTTAAGTTTATTGTGATGGTAGACTTATATGTTTGTTGTCGGAGAAGCCCTGGAAGACTTGAAGCTAAGTAGAGTTGTGGCCTGGAATCAATTGGAGGTCTAAAAACATTATAGAGCGCGATTAGGTGGTCAAATGACCGGTTGGTGCTGTATTAGTAGGAAAGCATCCCTAGAGGTCATTGACGTTATCTGCGTTCGAGAAAGCGAAATAGAGACAGAATAGAGTATATTCTAGAGTTATCGACACCAGGGTTGTCAATGTATTGAGTGATCATTTTCCATCCCTTTAGCCTTATCGGTGATTGTCAGTTTTAGTCGACCAACGGTCCTCCCGTAGAGGCGCCCAAAAGCTAGCCTTGATCATCCATTTCGAGGATAAACCCGTGGTACCCGAAGGAGGGTCCACATCAGTAGTGACGGGCTGGCACCTAGCCGGTTCTTGTAAGTATTCAGGTACAGAGTGCAAGAGAGGGCAGTCTATATAGGGTGCCTATAAGATTGGGAATTGCCCAGCATTATCTGGTCCAAGTGGATCCGGATAAGGCTAAAGGAGTGATGGCCCTGCGCTGGGTAGGTGTTAGCCACAGGATTAGGAGATCAGGTAGCTCCTATGAGGACCAGGTACCGATTGCGTGACCAGAAAGTTCGACCAAGCCCTATAGTTGTTTAATTAGAGAATAAAGTAGCTAGCTATGCCAACCCCACGGTTGTTCATGAGTTATAGATGCTCCGAATAGGACATTGAGTGATAGAGCCGCTGGGCCTCGCTCTGTGGCCCAGACTATTAGAGATCGCAGTCACTATCAAGATCCTCTGATCAAATACGGGCGCATGGCGTGCCTCTGAGATGTCTCTGATTATCCCATAAGCAAGTAGCATTAGCGTTAGGCCCCGGAAGGCCAGATACGCTCTCTTTATACCCGATAAATTGATGTGTCAGTATAACACCTGGTTTTGGGATTGCCCTTAGTTAGAAGCACTTCCACATGACCGCCCCAGGGTTAATAGGCTGTGTCTACTCGCCGCCGGGGAGCAGGATCATCGCTCTATGGAATGGCACGCCGTCCACAAGGGACAAAGATGGGGATTCATATCCTCATATTGTCGTGGTTGGCCTTATACACACCCCGCCGAGCGTTTTATGCCCAGGGTGTAGATATCAGGAGTCCTCCGAACTCGAGACGGCTACGGTTCGGGGCCAAGTGGGCCCCGATTGCTAGACAAAGGACCCCGGTAGGTTGGCTACGAGATAGACACCTGGTAGGGAGTATGTAGATTAAGATTTTCTCGCCAGGACTTATGGGGGCCTGCATGAGTTATTCCGTGCTGATTGTACCTCTCAGCTTATGGGGCCAGGTGAGGTTCTTTTTTATATTCTTGCTTAGCTGGGCGCCCAGTGTATAAATGTGTAAGTATGCGGCCTTGGTGTTGCATGTAGTGTCAGTTAGATGCAGATTACGAATCAAAAGCGTACATATTGACTTTGGCTCTTCTTTTAATTTACTTCTAGTCCTATTCAGCTTATCTATTGCCTTACATACTAGGTACATATTTCTTTTAGACACCTTCTCAGGAAAGCCTTGCATTACTTTCACTGCTTGATGCAGATAGGCCGAGGAGGCGGAGTCCTCGTAGTTCCAGTCAGTTGTACAGAACCGTCAGCTCCATTCTTCCCGGAGCTGGTGTGATAGAGTTTATTCCTTTTTTTGTATAGTATGGGTAGGCTTGGGCCCTGTCCCGACCATCTTATTACTCCTAGAGGCTTGCGAGATTGTATTACTTTCTGTGGATTTAGATGATATCAATCGTGTGGGGCCTTGTGCTTTAGATGATGTTGTTGGTCGTGTGGGGCTCTATTTAGCTGTTGATTGGCAGCCTTGTCGGCGCATAGAACTCCCTATGATTTTTGTCTTTGGTTGGCTGTTTTATTTTCCTGCAAGGGGCCTATAGGCCTTGTCGGCCCAGGGTTGTATTTACGATGCAGCTATATAGCCCGTTGTTTTCTTGATTCCAGAAGTGGGAGTCAGCCTGCACCAGAGCTGCTTAGGCTCAGTCACGCTCCAACTTAGTTCAGGTCCTAGTAGGGCACCAGGTACCAGTCATGCCTCCCAAGGTGGGGTGTGACAAACTTGGTATCCAAAGCGAGTCGTATTCAAGGGTGCACCCAGAAGCCATGCTAAGGAAATGAAGTCTTGTCTACATGGATGTGTTGTGCACCACATACTATAAATACAGGCTGCAAGGCATGATAGGATGGTTTCTCTTTCTTCTTCTCAGATCGTGCTATAGGCAAAAGTTGTGTAGGGTTAAGTCCCTAAGTTTCCCTTGTTATGTCTTTCTGAGGTGATGTTTAATATAAGACGGAGCACTGACCGGTTGCAAGATAACTACGGTGGCGAGAGGAATGTCGTTAGATGCCACGGTTGGAGATAGTCGGCCTAGGAGCGGACGTCCTTGATCTCCCAATACTCTCCCGAGGTTCCAAGAACCTCACGCAGCGACACATCTACCAGCACCGTCCCCAGTTCCATTGTTATAACCTTAGAGTAGGAAATTCGGGAGTATAGCGTATATACGTGTCGACTTATCTATTAGATATACAGATACGGGTCAAGATGATAGTTAATATTAAATTACCTGATGGATGTGAAAGAGTCGGCCCAGGATTCCCACCTCCATCCTTTTCGAATGTTACAGTTCCACCTTATTCCCATTGCATTGCAGTAAGAAAAGGTATTCCTACCTCTAGTTTTTCGGTATAGCAAAGGCGTAAGGGCTAATTTGCTGATGTTTCCGGAGTAAATATTATGAGTTGGATTTGTTGACTCAGAAAGTGTTAGGAAGAGAGTAGAGAGCCTCAATGTTTATGTAAGTTGTCCAGACTTTCACATTGTAAGTCAGAAGAGGCAGGTAAGACTACTGAAACACTCGAAGTGTGTGTAAGAAATCCATTGGCGATAAATTCCCGGTAATAGTCAAGTTCCAAGTCAGAAAAAGGCTGAATCTGCTGTAGCATGCTAATGACGGCGGGATATGCCTGCAAGATATTGGTTATTATCTTAGTTTGTGATATTGAAAAATAGGGAGGCATATGAATAAAATAGGTCCGGTTGCAGGCTAGAAGAAGTATAGGCCAAGACTTGGCCGGTAACTATTGACAATGTAAGGCAGGTACCAGACCCCAGGCTCCTTAAGGAAGGTAAGGGAAAGCACAGTGCCAGACTTTGGGGGAACTCAGAATCACCTCAGGTTGATAGAACATCGCATAATTAAGAGTTAAGCCTCGGGCTAACAGTTAAGAAGGCAATTGAGGTTGTAGCTAAAATGTTGCGGTACGACCGCCCTAAGGGAAGGTAAGAGAGTGCCGACACGGAGACACTAATCTAGTGCAGCCTGGAAATAAGGCCCAGCGGTTAATTACGGGCCTTCAATATAACAACAAGCAGGGTCACAAGGTCCAGATGTTGACCTCAAGTTCAAAGGGTGTGGGACTTCAAATATGGAGACCATAGCTAAGGTGCATGTGTTTGTTGCTCCCAGAATTTAATTAATGCAATGAGAGGTACGAGAGGACAGGATATATCATTAAATCATAGAAGTAGAACCCCAGTGACAGGCCAGGGAGGTGAAATAGCAGGAACCGAGATATCCAATGGAGATGATGGGTAATGCTGCCAAGGAGTGGAGAGTAGTGTATGAATACGAGTCACGGGGTTATCTCACACCAGGTGTAGCCTGACCTTATTTGAGTCAGTATAATAAGACCAATGAGGTCAATTCGTGTCTTGCCAGATGAAATTATGTCACCAATAAGACTTACGTCAGGTTAAATACCCCAGAAGTAGATGGAGTGCATGTAGCCCCGGTGTTTTGATAGCTCGACAGAGGCGCAATCTCATTGATAATTTTGAGAAGGGATGTTGGAACGAACGGTGACATATATTTAGCAAGCAGGTTCCTCGTATCCCAACTGGTGGCAGAGTGGAATATACAACTCAGACTCTCGAGGCCCACTATAAATTGAAGTGGAAGCCTTACGGATGATAACCCGAGGTAGATAGAGCAAACTGGACATGTTAAAATGGACAAAGGAAAAAGTAAAACATCAGAGAACATCTGCTGACTGCTCAGAGCCGCTAGAAATCGTATGTTGATGTGCAGCGGAGAAACCTAGAGTTTAGTATGCGTGACTGAGTATTCCTGAAGGTTTAACCAATGAAAGGCATGATGATATTTGGTAAAAATGCAAGCTATTCGAGGTTTATTGGACCTTATCAAATTCCTTGGAAGGATAGGCAGGTGGCTTATGAATTGGATTTACCTCAACAATTGGTATCCGTTCACCCAATTTTTAATGTATCAATGCTGATGAAGGTACCAAGAAGTCCCTCCCGGATTGTCCCAGTCAAAGATGTCCAAATAACTATTGGAGGCTAGCTTATGGAAAAGAAGCTCCGAGTAGCCATACTAGATCGGCGGATCTGTGAGCTAAGAACTAAAGATGTTGCTCTTGTTAAAGTATTATGGTGAAATAAGAATTACGAGAGGAGATGACCTAGGAGGAAGAAGACGATAGCAAGCCAAATGTCCTCAGTTATTTCAGATTTAGTCAGATTGTGCAGCTAGAGGTATGTTGTTGTTGTTCTTTCATAAGTTGCATTATATACACATGTATATGTGAGATAATTTACTTTAGTCTATTGTGAAGTAGATATAGTATTGTGTGGACTACCTGCTTGGATTTTCTACATTTCAGGATTTTGGATAGTCCATATTACAGGGATACTGCCGAAATGTTTCCAGAATAAGTAATTACAAGGTTAAGGTTCTTGCAAGTAGAAGTTAACTTTGTTCGGATGAATGTTCTTGGGGGAGGAAGATGTTACACCCCGTGAGACTTCTAATGTTTAGTCAGCCTATTCATATGTTGGTTGAGTGTTAGAGAGTGTCATACATTGTGAGGAAGGGCCCGAAAAGGCCGAACGAGTGCCAAGTCGGGATTTCACGAGGAGAGGAGGCCGAACCAAGAAAACTGCCTCTAGAGGGCAAAGTGGCATGGAGATTCTCCTCCGTGTTAGCCAACGTGGCACGGAGTAGAATCAGTGTGGGTGGGCAGCGTGCCTAGTTTCCTTATCTGCTGCCTCAAGTATATAAAGGCCTCACATAGAGATTGGAATTATTTCTCATTTATCCTCGGCCAGCAGAAGTGAAGCAGAAGGAAGACATTGGGAAATGATATGATTACAGCGCTAAATACGGTCCAAATCTAAATTAACTCAGGGTAGTGAGATATAAAGAGCATGAGAGCATCACTGCCTGGAGTTATTTTAAAAATATGCCTGACAAATCGTCGTCCCGCCAGGCAAAGTTGGTGGAATTGCATCAAACTAGTGTCAATATGATCACATAGGATTAAAGTAAGTATTTCCCTTCTATAGTCAGTGAGTTTTTGATCATTTTCGATAAGTTGAAGTATAGTCAATATATATATATATATAAGTATATATAAGTTATTTGTTTTCTTCGAATTCCAGTAACGAAGTTGGCCCTATACTTCCATTAATATGATTACGGTTGAGAAGGACAGTTGAACACGAGCTGATACTCATCGGTTAGTGAGGAAAACGGCGAGCTTGAGTACATGTAAGGCTTAACTCTCGACAAGTATCCTTGTCATGCGGTGTTACGACTTATGTTCGCGAGTAGAAATAATGATCTCGAATGCTGCAGAAAGTTGCTACCCATTGGGTGTAATTCAATATGTTGTAATTAGCAGCTATTGATATACTTATATAAATATCATATATGTTGCAGTAGTTGCTAATAGGGAGTTCTGATTACATAAATTCTTGTTATTTTGCTAGAAAAGCATTAATGCAGTCATATTGCAGGACCCCTCGCTAAAAGGGAACAGGTTAAATGTGATTCGCATTATGAACGCTATAGAAACTCTTTTAGTTCTCAGTTTATTGTGATGGTAGACTTATATGTTTGTTGCCAGGCCTAGACTTCAGAAGCTCGTAAGAGTTATTGGCTTTGAATTAGTTGGGTTAACTTGATATGGCGCAGTTAGGTGGTCTAACGACCGGTTAAGCTTTTATTGGCAGAAAGCATCCCTAGGAGTCATTAACGTTGTGCATTCTAGAACCAAAAATAGAGATAGAATAGGTATATTCTAGAGTTAGCGACACCAGGGTTGTCCGGTGTATTGAGTGATCATTTGCCATCCCTTTAGCCTTGGTAGTGATTGTCGGTCTTAGTACGACCTAACGGTATCATGTAGGATGCCCGCAGGAAGTCAGCCCAGTCGTCCAAGTCAGAAAAACCCAGTAGGTGCCCCAAGAAGGGGGTCCACATCAGTAGTCAGTGACGGGCTAGCACCTAGCCGTTCTTATAAGGTATTCGGTACGAGTGCCGGGGAGGCGATCCTTGAATTGTCTATAAGATTGGGAATTGGCGGAAGGAAACGTGTCTGGTCTGATGGATCCGGATAAGGCTTAAGAGTCAGTAGTACTCTGCTAGTACAGTGTTAGCCACAAGTTAAGGAGATCGATAAGCTCCCTATGAGGGACCAGTGCCGATCGCGTAGAAACAAGTTCGACCGAGCCCAGCCCTTAGTTGTTTAATTAGAAGTAATAAAGTGACTAGTTATCCTCAACCCCAAAGTTATTCATGAGTTATAGATGTCCGAGAGGAAGTGAGTATTGTTAGGCCACTTTGGAACTCTCTATTCAGCCCAGACTATTAGAGATCATGATGCTATCAGGATCTCTAATCAAGCACAGGCGCATGGCGTGCCTGCAGACAATATACAGATTATCAGTGAGTAGCATTAGCGTTAGGCCCGAAAGGCCGAGATACGCTCTCTTTATACCAATAAATTGATGTGTCAGTATAGCACCTGGGTTGGGGATGCCCTCAGTTAGAAGCCTTCCGCTGACCGCCCCAGGGTTAATAGTTGTGTCTACTCGCCCGCCAGGAGTGAGGATACATCACTCTACGGAGCGGCATGCCGTCCGCAAGGGGCGAAGATGAGGCAGTCCTCATATTGCCGGTGTTGGCCCTATGTTCCCACCCCTCGAGCGTTTACGCCGGGGTATGATAGTAGAGTCCTCCGGACTCAGACACAGCATACAGTTCAGGGGGCCAGTGGGCCCAGTTGTAGACCAAGGGACCAGTAGGTTGGCTATAGTACCGGTAGAGTTATAGACTTTTTGAGTAGGGGTATGAATTAAAGATGTGCTGCATTAGGACTTATGGGGGCCTGAACGAGTTATTCCGTGCTGATTGTACCTCTTAGCTTATGGGGGCCAGGTGAGGTTCTTGTATGAATTCTTTTCTGCTAGCTATAGTGTATAAATGTGTAAGTATGCAGCCTTAACATGTGCATGTAGTGACGATTAGATGCGGATTAGTCCCAACAAGCGTACGAGTTAAACTTTCGGCTCTTCTTTTTATTACTTCTAGTCTATTCAACATCTATTTCCTTACATACTAGTACATATTTTATTGACGCCTTCCCGGGGCACTACATTACTTGCCTGCAGGTACGAGTGGAGCGAGGCAGGTCTCGTAGTTCCCGATCGGCCGTACGGAGACCGTCGCTCCATTCTTCGGAAATTTGTGTGATAGGGTTTATTCCTTTTTTTGTACATTATGGGTAGGTCGAGGGCCCTGTCCCGACCATCTTATTACTCTAGAGGCTTGCGGGCCCATGTTACTTCCCTGTTGTTAGATGATATCGACCGTATGTGGCCCATATGTGCTAGATGATGTGTTGGTGTCATGTGGGGCCACTGTTGCATTGTTGAATGGCGACCTTGTCGGCCCGCATAGAACTCCCTATGATTTTTTGTCTTTGGTTAGCTGTTTATTTTGATAGGGGCTATAGGCCTTATCGGCGGGGTTGTATTTACAGCCGCTATAGCCCGTTGTTTCTTGGTCAAGAGTGATCGGCCTGCCCCCGGCTAACTTGGCTCGATCGGCCGGTTCAGATCCTAGTAGGGCACAGGTGCCGATCATACCTCCCAAGGTGAGGTGTGACAGAAGTGAACCACGAGTGCCACTGTCAGACACAATCGACACTAGCATCGTGCAACTCAATCACTTCCTTCACGTACAACTTAGCCAGCTTCGGCAATGTAAGTCACTGAACCGGGGAAGAAGTGGGCGAGACTTAGTCGATCTGTCAACTATAACCCAAATGGAGTCATATTTCCCCAATGTTTTTGAAAACACACCACAAATCCCATGCATTGTGGTTTCTCTGTCCATTTCCACTCTGGGATGGGCATCCACTAAAGATACTTTCCTCCAAGCTCTTGATGCTCGTACTTCACTTCTTTGGAAATTCCAAGCACTAAGCGACATAGTCAAAAATGTACCTCTTCATCCTGCCCCACCAACAGTGTTGTTAGATCTTGGTACATCTTGGTGACTCAGGGTGAATGGAGCACCTCAAGTTGTGAGCTTCAGCAGGGGAGTTTTAATTAGCTCCCCAACTCGGGGAACACACACCCGCCCCTATATTCTCAGGACCCCTTTATCATCTAACACTGCTTCTTTGGCTTCTCCCCAAAACCTTATCTCGAATCTTAGCCAACTTTTCATCTTGAACTGTCTTGCTTTGATTTCCTCCACAGCAAGGATGACTTAGCCTCCACCTTTAGCTAATATTCCACCTGTTTTAGTCAATGATAATCTCACAAGATATTTGAGCCTTACGGGACAAGCTAGGCTTGACCATACTCAGCGATTTCGACTCAATCGTACGCCACCATATTGGCCTTCCCTGGAGGTATAAAAATGGTTATGTGATAATCCTTAAGCAGTTTCCATCCATATATTCTTCCTTTAGTTGATATCTTTTGGGAGAACAGATACTGCAAAGTCACGATGAAAGTTCGTGAACACCTCGTAACGAGCCCCATATAAATAGTGCCTCAGATTTTCGGAAATGAACACCATGTTGCTAGCTCCCGATTCATGTGTGGGATAATTATTCTTGTGCACCTTCAACTGTCTTGATAAGCCTTCTGGCCTATCCTTCCTACATTAACACCACACCCAACCAACATCATGAGCATCTGTCATTTAAGTGTTTACCTTGCTTGTAACACTAGGATAGATGTTTGTGATTAGCACGTCTTGAGTTTACGAAAACTTGCTACATTTATATGACCACTATAAAACTACATTATTTTGAGTCAACTTGTTCAGTACCGAAGTGATGGATGCAAAATCCTTCATGAACTGACGGTAGTAACTAGCTAGCCCTATAACACTTTGAATTTCCTTCACGTTAGTTGGCCTCTTGATTTTTGAACACCTCCACCTTACGTGGTCAACTTAGATTCCCTCCTTGGAAACCACATGCCCAGAAAGACTAATTCTGGCAAAGAAACTCACACTTAGAGAATTTGGCATATTGTTATACCCCAGAAGCCCAAAGATCAGACTGGGAGTTGAAAGGAGATAAGTGAAATTCTTTGGTCCACGGGGCGGCTCATTAGGTGACCCGTGAGGAAGGACCAAGAGTCGTAGGGTGACTCGTGGTGAATAAAGAAGGAGCGTGGTTTGGAGGGGTCACCACAGGCATGACCACGAAAAGGTCATGGTCAGGCCACACAACTCATGGAGTCTCCGTGATGCGGAATGGAGGTGTGGCAAAGAAATCATGGGCGTGGGGATCATGGTGAACCACGAGCCGTGGTCAGCCACCACAATTCGTGGGGTCCCTCGTGGGGTTCCCTGATGAATTTTGGCAGTGTACTTGACGGTTTAAGTCCACGAGTCGTGGCATCTGGGGACGAGTCATCCCGGTCTCTCATGGGGTTAGCGGTCGGCAAAACCACTGTGATTTAAGGGTCTTTTCATAATTCCTATTCTCTGAAGGTCCTAAACTACGTCGTTTTAGGCTACGAAGGTGGGTTTAAGATGGAAAACTGAAGCTAAAGTCTTTATTAATGCATGCAAAAGAATAGAAGGGTGATAGAGAGGTGATCAAAGGGTGATTCAAAGGTTTTCTCCTTCATTTTGTTTTGGGCATTCAAGAGAGTAAGATTCGGCCTCCAACGGGTATGTAGGGTCATGAATGGGTGATTTCTTCCACACCCATGCCCAATCCGTCTCTACAAAGTATGAAACTCTATGATATATCTATGGGGTTTTCACATAAATGCATGAATTATCTATTTCTACACATGGTATGAATTGATTATAATTGTATCAAATTATGAAGCATGGGCAATTTTTATAATGTTTTCACCTTAGAATTCATGTTTTAGTTTTGCTTAATTCTAAAGCTCATTGATGAGATGTTCATGAAAAGTGAGATTTATAATGAATAAGTGATGATGATGAGATATTATGCATAAAAGCATATTTAAAGCTACCCATGTTATGATTGATATTTTTATAAATTTGCTTTTTTTAGTGATGATAATGTTGGGAAAGGCCATATGTTGAGTATAGTGATGATTTTCCCGAAGATTGAGCTTACCACGTTGTTTTGGAGCCAGAAATCTATAAATTTTAAGTTCAGCTTGTGTATGTTTGAGTTAAAGACTTACTATGCATAACACCACATGGTTTTGGAGCAAAGGCTCCCAATTCTTCTTATCAGCTTGTGGTATGTTTGAATTATAGCTTCTCACCTGTGATTTCATATTTGAGATGTATTGATTATTGAGCTTCGTCAATTGATGTTGAGATTTATTTTCAGCTTTAATGTAGAATATGAATGTTTTTGGAGTATTGTCTAGCACCAAGTAGGCTATCGGTCGATACCCTATGCCTCAGAACTATGCATAGCATGTAGGTTTATGCTATTATATAACATTAGGACCTCCCTTTGTGAGCTCTCCTTTTCCCAAATGGAGCTTTAGCTTGATATCTTCCTTAGCCCTAGCAAGTCTTTGGGCGGCTACCCACTTAGTGTGATAGTTGGGACCCGCGTAAGCTCTAGCGTGGTATGTCAGTTAAAGACGAGTCTCCCATTGTTCCTCATGATTTCACTATGCCTATTTATTTACTTGTAAATTTTATAAATGCATGTTTAAAAGCATGAGTTTTGACTCAATGTTCAGCTTTTACTTATAAATGTCATCATTCATCTTTGAGTCAATCGATTCAGTTATGAGGTTAGAAGTTATGTTATGTCATGTTTTGGAGAATCATGATTTCTTAAAGAGCATGCAAAGCTGTACTCTCAGTTTACTTTGTGTTTATGTTTAATTTGTGCATTGCTCTTAAATGATTTTACTTAAATTAGCGGTTTTACTTACCTTGCATATTTGGTACATTCCACGTACTAACCGCATACTACTATGTTGTATCATTTCATGATACAGGATCCATTCTCAGGTTCAGCCCGCACTTAGTCAGATTATCAGGTTACTTGTTGCTATTGGTGAGTCTTCATCTTGAGGACTGAGCCATTCATCTTTTTCTTTATGTATTTCAATTTAAGCTTGTTGAGTTAGTTGGGGTCCTGTCCCATCAACTCGTCATGTTTAGTGGCTATTCAGACATATGTATGTATTCAGCTTCGAATTTCATATTCTGATGTTACATTTAAGCTAACCTTTCGCTATGATTGTATTGTTGATTATTCGAGTTTCTTAGTGCCAAGGTTAGTTGTATGTTTATGCCATGGGTCGACTTGGGGTCTCTCAGGGCTCCTTGTCCCGTGTTATGATCCGAGCCTCCGTTCGAGTCGTGATAAACTTGGTATCACAACAATAGGTTTGAAGTGTCCTAGGATGTGCGAAACGCATTAAGTAGATTCTTTTCATGGGTGTGAAGCGCACCACACTTATAGCGAAGAAGGCTATGAGACGTTTAGGAAATGTTTCTTCTTTCATGATCTATGTCGTGCGTTGAAAACTCTTTTCTATCCTTCTAATTCATGCTATTCACGATTGTAGAATCATGGCTCCTCGAAGGATAGACAAGGAGGAATGGATATGAAGGCCACAGGATGGCATGGCCATGGGCATCTTAAGCCCCACCAGTTAGGTGCCCCAGGAACCGGAGCCAGTTTCCCATGCCGATTTTCCAGGTCGCTATTCAGATGCTTGCGCCCAGGCCTTAACTTCTCGGGTCAATCGGTAGGCCATTAGCATGTTCCGCAAATAACCAATGCGGTGGCGGCTCAGTCGAGAGACTTCTTGAGGGATGAACCCGTCAGGTTCATGAGTCCAAGGTGGATGAGGACCCATGATGAGGACCCACATGAGTTCGTAGACGAGATTGTCAAGATCACCCAAGTCATAGGGGTGAATGGGGTTGAGTGCACTGAGTTGGCCTCTTATCAGTTAAAAGGGGTCACACATATCTGGTTTCGCCAATGGAAGGATAGCAGGATCGCAAGAGCAGGTCCGATCACTTGGGAAGAGTTCCATGTTGCATTTCTAGACCAGTTCTTTCCTCGTGAGATGAGGGAGATGAAGACAGCTGAGTTCGTTAATTTGAAGCAAGGGAGAATGAATGTACAAGAGTATGCCCTTAAGTTCACTCTCCTATCAAAATATGCCCCAGAGTTGGTAGCCGATCAGAGGATGCGGGTGAGTAGACTCGCCCATGGAGTAGTGGGCTACTTGGACAATGATTGCAGGACCGCTATGATCCATCAGGATATGGATTTCCCACGAATAGTATTGTATGCTCAGCAGATGGAGGCGGCGCATTCAAGAGAGAGGGAAGCCAAGAGGGCCAGGACTAAGGACCATAGATTCTCTCAGCAGAGGTCTAGTGGTGGGCACCGACAGCAGACCTACCAAAGATCATCAGTCCTAGCATCATCAGCATTGAGTGTGCCATCCAGGCCTAGGCATGATCATAAAGGGAGAGCATCACGCTCAAGGGGTCAAAGAAGCAGACCCGCAGATTCTAGCATCCCAGCTTATCGCAGATGTGGTCGGGGGCACACAGGCCAGTGCTTGGTAGGTTCAAGTGCTTGTTTCGGGTGTGGGAAGCCTAGACACATGCTTAGAGATTGTCCAATAGCGAGACAGGATTAGGTTGGGGGCCGAGGCCCAACTTCTAGTTCAGCAGCCCCTCCCACACACACGACACATCAGGGGGCATCTACTAGCACAACTGGAGGTCAACGCCAGAACAGATTCTACACTTTAGCATCCCGTCAGGAGTAGGAGGTCTCCCCGAATGTGGTCACTGGTATGTTGCAGGTTTTCCATATTGATATTTATGCTTTGCTCGATCCGGGGGCTACCTTGTCTTTTGTGACACCTTATATGGCCAGTAGCTTTGGAGTTAGTCCTGAAGTCTTTTCAGAACCCTTCTCAGTTTCTACTCCAGTAGTTGACTCAGTTATAGCTAGACGGATGTATAGAGGTTGCCCAGTCTCAGTCCTTCATAAGGTCACCTCAACAGATTTGATAGAGTTAGCCATGACCGATTTTGATGTTATTTTCGGTATGGAATTGCTATTTGCATGTTATGCTTCAGTTAATTATATAACCTGGGCAATAGAGTTTAGATTTTTGAGTGATCCAGTCTTAGAGTGGAAGGGTAGTTCACCTGTGCCTATAGGTCGTTTCATTTCCTACCTTAAGGCTAGGAGGATGATTTCTAAGGGTTGCATGTATCATTTAGTTAGGGTTAAGGATGTTGAGTCTGAGACCCCGACTATCCAGTCAGTCCCAGTAGTATGTGAATATCCATAGGTCTTTCCCGATGATTCACCAGGTGTTCCTCCCGAGCGGGAGATTTATTTTGGTATTGACCTTCTTCTCGACACGCGGCCTATATCTATTCCCCCTACAGAATGGCTCCAGTCGAGATAAAAGAGTTGAAAGAGCAGTTGAAGGACTTGTTAGATAAGGGTTTCATTAGACCGAGCAAGTGCTCATTGGGTGCATCTGTTCTCTTTGTCCGAAAGAAGGATGGTTCTCTTCGCATGTGTATTGACTATCGGCAATTGAACAAAGTCACCATCAAGAACAGGTATCCTTTACCCAGGATTGATGATTTGTTTGATTAGCTTCAGGGTTCCAAGTTTTTCTCAAAGATAGATCTCAAGTCCGGGTATCATCAACTCAGAGTTCGGGAGAGTGATATCTCGAAGACAGCCTCAGGACGCGGTATGGATATTATGAGTTGGTAGTTATGTCTTTTGGACTAACAAATGCTCCTGCAGCTTTCATAGACTTGATGAACAGGGTGTTCAAGCAATATCTAGACATGTTCGTGATCGTGTTCATCAATAACATCCTTATATACTCTCGGAGTGAGGAGGAGCATGTCGCTCTTTTGAGAGTAGTGCTTCAGACTCTCAAGGATCACCAATTGTATTCCAAGTTCAGCAAGTGCGAGTTTTGGTTGAACTATGTAACATTTTTTGTCCATATGGTATCGAGTAAGGCATAAAGGTAGATTCTCAGATAATCGAGGCGATGAAGAATTGACCCAAACCGGTGAATCCTTCAGATATTCGGAGTTTCTTGGGTTTAGCTGGCTACTATCAAAGGTTTGTTGAGGGCTTCTCATCCATTGCAGCACCTTTCACCAAATTGACGTAGAAGAAGGTGAAATTCCAGTGGTCGGAGGCTTGTGAGAAAAGCTTCCAAGAGTTGAAGACCTGACTCACTTCCGCACAGGTGTTAACCCTACCCGAGGATACCGATGGGTTTGTAGTGTATTGTGATGCTTCAAGGATCGGACTTGGGTGTGTGTTGATGCAGCATGGGAAAGTGATAGCATATGCCTCTACACAGTTGAAAGTCCATGAGAAGAATTACCCAACCCATGATCTTGAATTGGCCGTGGTGGTGTTCGCATTGAAAATATGGCGAAACTATTTGTATGGGGTCCACGTGGGTGTATTTATGGACCACAAGAGCATACAATATGTGTTCATGCAGAAAGATCTCAATCTTTGGCAAAGGAGGTGGTTGGAGCTACTCAAGGACTATGATATGAGTGTCCTTTACCATCCAAAAAAGGCTAATGTGGTGGCGGACGCACTTAGTAGGCTTTCTATGGAGAGAGTGTCCCATGTGGATAAGGGGAAAAAGGAGCTGGTGAAGGATGTACATCGACTTGCAAGGTTGGGAGTTAGGTTGGTCGACTCGACCGATGGCGGTGTTGTTGTGCAGAATCGATCAGAATCTTCCTTGGTGACTAATGTGAAAGCTAGACAAGATGAGGACCCAATTTTGGTGAATCTGAAAGAAGTCGTTCGAAGTCAGAAGGTGGAGGTCTTCCCCCAAGGGAGAGATGGTGTGCTTCGGTACCAGGGTCGCCTATGTGTTTTGGATGTCGATGATTTGAGGAGTCGGATGTTGGGCGAGGCTCATGGATCAAGGTATTCTATCCATCCGGGTGCCACTAAGATGTATCGTGATTTATGGGATATTTATTGGTGGAATGGCATGAAGAAGGATATTGTAGAATTTGTATCCAAGTGCCCAAACTGTCAACAAGTAAAGGTTGAGCATCAAAGGTTGGGAGGAGTACTTCAGGATATTAGCATTCCCACTTGGAAGAGGGAGGAGATTAATATGGATTTCATCATAGGCCTGCCTCGTACTCGTCGACACTATGATTCTATTTGGGTTGTGGTAGGCGGGTTGACCAAGGCCGCACATTTTCTAACCGGTCAAAACTATGAATTAAGCGGAGGATTATGCCAAACTGTATGTTTGGAAGTTGGTCCGATTGCCTGGGGTGACCTTATCTATCATTTTAGATCAAGGTACTCAATTTCTCATTCCGTACCTTAATTCTGAATCTATTTCTTGGAAGAAAATAAGTTTCTTGAATTTTTTCTTCTCGAATTGTATTTCCTGGGAAACTAATTTGCTGAGGGAGTCCTTGAAAAAAGTTTGAATAATTCAGGACCATTTGATAGCTCCTCAGAGTAGATAGAAGCAGTACGCAGACAAGAAGGTGAGGGATATGGAATTCATGGAGGGAGAGCAAGTGTTGCTGAAGGTGTCCCCTATAAACGGGGTTATGAGGTTCTAAAAGTAGGGCAAGCTTAGGTCAAGATACATCGGACCATTTAAAATACTCCAGCATAAGTAGCGTATGAGCTGGATTTGCCTCCAGGGTTGTCGGGAGTGCATCTGACATTCCATGTCTCAATATTGAAAAAGTATCATAGGGATGGAACGTACATTATCAAATGGAACTCTGTGTTATTAGATGAGAATTTGTCTTATGAGGAGGAGCATGTAGCGATATTGGCTAGAGAGGTGCAGAAACTAATGTCGAAAAAAATTGCGACAGTGAAGGTCCAATGGAAGAATCGTCCTATTGAGGAAGCCACTCAGGAGAACGAGGTTGCTATGCAGATCAAGTATCCTCAGCTGTTCGTGGAATCTAGTAACTATTGTCCCTTTCTTTGTATTCCCTGAACGGTGTTTTAATTGGTATTTGATGTAACGACCCGAACATCGTTACGGGATGATTACGGACCTAAAACACTGGAAATAGGCTAAGAGAGGGATAGAATATGCTGTGAAATATTCTAAGTGTAAAACTTGTCGAATTTAGGTAGCCACTGGTACGGGGGACCGCTGCAACGATGGATTCCCGTTACAGTGAGACCGTGGTAGCGGTCGAAGTCCCGCCGTGATGAAATTTAGATGTAACCGCTGGAACCACCACCGTGATAATTTGGCCACTGTAGCGGGTCCGCCACAGCAGAATTGTGACCGTTGCAGTGGATGATGGAAATCAGAAGTTGGTTTTAAGTTAGATTCTAGGTATATTTTCCATTATTTCTAAAACATGAGAGAGTAAAACTTGAAGGTGATTTCTTCTTCAGAGTAGAGAATTGACACCTTAAGATGAGTTCTTGATCCCTTTCCCCTTTAATGGTTATTGTCAATTATAGAAAGCTTAAGGGACCTTTTAATTAAGACAGATACCGATCAAACAAAAGGTATTAAGCATAACAGACTTTTTGTTCTTGGAGATAATTGCATTTTGATTAAGTTATTGATATAAGGAAGGGCGTTGTTTACCAAAAACACAGGTCTTCGCTAAGTTGTAAGACCATGTATTGGGGCTGACGCCTGCCCAGTGCCAGAAGGTCAAGGAAGTTGGTGACCTGATGACAGGGGAGCCGGCAACCGAAGTGGATCCCTCTTGTTCCTGTTTAGTCCCCTTCATTTCGGAAGCAGTTTCTATTTCTACATCTCTTTCTTCTGTTTTTAGGATTCTTTCAGTTTCTTAGTAAGAATGGGTGAGGGTATTCTGCCTAAATAGTAGAGAAATTGACACTTAGATCCGATAGATCGTATCTTGTAAATTCGAAATTCTTTCTTTTTGTATTCTTTAATGACCAACAATTGAATTTCTTAATTAAATAACGAGACCTCACCAATGTCTTTTTTCATTTTATTCGATTCAGATATTTCTTTGAATCTAAATAATATACTTGGATGTATTTTTGAAAGTTCTTTTATTATTTTTTTTATAAATAGAATACTTTTGATAAGTCATTTTTTGGTTTATTTTGAAATCAATTCTTTAACAATATGAAAAAACCAAAAGCTCTACCCTCCCTCTCTATCTATCAAGGGATGGAATGGCAGAGGCCTTTGGTGTCTCCTCCAGTCAAGAATTGGGGCCTCACAATCACTAGCCAATATGTTTTTCTCTCATGCCTTTCTTCGTTCATGGTTCGGCGTTGTAAGTCACCTGAACCGACTTGGTCAATCTGTCCACAATGACCCAAATTGAGTCAAATTTCCCCAAGGTCTTGGGAAGACCCACCACAAAATCCATTGCTTTTCTCTCCAATTCCACTCAAGGATAGGTATATAAGCTTTTGATTCTCGTACTTCACATGCTGATAATTCATACATTGGGTGACGTAGTCAATAATATCTCTCTTCATCCTGCCCCACTAATAGTGTTGCTACAGGTCATGGTACATCTTGGTGACTCCAGGGTGGCTGGAGTCCCTCGAGTTGTGAGCTTCTATCAAAAGATTTTTAACTAGCTCACCAACTCGGGGAACACGCATCTGCCCTTTTATTCTCAGGACCCCTTCATCATCTAACATTGTTTCTTTGGCTTCTCCCCGCAAAACCTTATCTCGAATCTTAGCCAGTTTTTCATCCCCAAACTGTCTTGCTTTGATTTCCTTTAACAGAGGTGACATAGCCTCCACGCTAACTAATATTCCACCCTTTTTAGTCAACGAAAACCTCACCAAACTATTTTCAAAAATCTAAACTTCTCTAGCCATCGGCTTCTGAGCAACTTTCAAGCAAGCTAAACTGCCCATGCTCACCATCTTCCGACTCAACGCGTTTGCCACAACATTGGCTTTTCCTGTATGGTATAGGATAGTGATATCATAATTCTTAAGTAGCTTTATCCATATCCTCTGCCTCAAATTGAGATCTTCCTGGGAGAATACATACTACAAGCTGCAATGATCCCTAAGACCTCTTGAGCTCCATACAGATAGTGCCTCTAAATTATCAGGGCAAACACCATTGCTGATAACTCCAGGTCATGTGTGGGGTAGTTCTTCTCATGCACCTTCAACTTTCTTGAGGCATAAACAATAACCTGCGCTTCTTACATTAACACAACATCCAACCCAAACCGTGAGGCATCACAATAAACCACAAAGTCTTTACCTTACACTAGTAACACCTGGATAGGTGTTTTGGTTAGCAGAGTTTTGAGTTTTTGAAAACTTGCTTCACATTCCTCTGACCACTAGAAAGGTACATCCTTTTGCATCAACCTGGTCAGATCCAAAGCGATGGAGGTAAAACCCTTCACAAACCGACAATAGTAACTGGCCAGCCCCATAAAACTCTGAATTTCCGTCACGTTAGTTGGCCTTGGCTAGCTTCTGACCACCTTCACGTTCTGTGGACCAACTTGGATTCCCTCCTTGGAAACCACATATCCCAGAAAAGACATTGATTTTAACCAAAATTCAAACTTGGTGAATTTAGCATACAACTGCTTCTCCTTCAGTAATCCTAGCACAATTCTTAGATGATTTTCATGTTCCTGCTTGGTCATAGAATACACCAAGATATCATCAATAAACATAATAACAAAGGCATCCAAGTAAGATTTGAAAATACCATTCATCGGGCTCATGAACTCAGCTGGGGTATTAGTGAGTCCGAATGACATGACCAGAAACTCGTAATGCCCATACCTGGTCTGAAAGATATTTTGGAAATATCCTCAGTCCAGATTTTCAGCTGGTGATAACCGAACTTCAAGTCAATCTTTGAAAACACAACTTCCCCCTGTAACTGATCAAACAAATCATCTATTCGATGAAGAGGGTACTTGTTCCGAATAGTTACCTTGTTCAACTGACAATAGTCAATACATATCATCATACTACATTCTTATTCTTTACAAACAAGACCGGGGCACTCCACGGTGACACACTCGGTCTGATGAATCCTTTACTAAGCAACTGCTCCTTGAGTTCTCTCAACTCAGCAGGTGCCATTCGGTATGGAAGAATATAAATGGGTCGAATCCCTGGCTCTAAATCTATACAGAAGTTAATGTCACGGTCCGACGACATGCCAGACAAATCTATAGGGAACATCTCTAAAAACTCACAAACAACTGGGACTGACTCTATGGAAGGACCCTCAAAACTAGTGTTCTGAATATGCGCTAGATACGTTGAACAACCCTACTCTATCAACTTAGGGGCACGAATGTAAGAGATGAGTTTCTTAGGAGAAGGGCTACAATTCCCTTTCAACTCCAACCTAGACGCCCTTCGTCCCGATATAGTGACGGTCTTAGCATGGCAATCTAGAATGGCATGGTAAGGGTAAAACCATCTCATTCCCAAAATTACATCAAAATCAACCATGTTTAAGATCACTAAGTCTTCCAGAGTGTCAAACCCCATGAAATCAATAACACAATCACAAACAATCCCATCCACCACCACAGAATCCCCAACAGGAGTAGACACACGAATAGAAGTATCAAGCACATATAAACAAGATCCAAATCTAATGCAAAATAAGTAGACACATAAGAAAATGTAGAGCTTGGATCAAACAACACAATAGCCACTTTATCAGACATGAAGATCATACCTATAACAACGGCGTCTGAAGCCTCTGTCTCTGGCCTACCCGAGAAAGCAAAGAAATGCGCCTGATTGCCCGCCTAAGAACCGCCCCAGTTGGGCTATGCCACCCCTCTACCTGACTGGGTGACACCCCTACCCACCTAAGCACGTCCTCTACCCTGCTGAGCACCACATCTAATGGCTGGTTGACCACCCCGTCCCAGCTATGGACGGTCCTGACTGAATGCACTACCTCCTCTCCCGATAGGGGCCAGAGTTGGGTAAGTGACAATCCGCCCGCCCTGTCCGAACTTGGGGCACCATCTGCAGATGTGGCCATACTCACCACACTCATGACAGACCATCTCAATCACTGGCCTTTGATCCAGAATAGAGGAAATAAGGCGAGCTCCGAAGTCTGAACGAACAACCTAAGTACCCCCAACTGCACCTGATGGCCGCGGAGCTGTCCTTGGCTGAATTCCAGATGATACCTATATAGTAGACTGAACAGGGTGCCCGGAGAAACCCTGCGGTGCCAGAGCCCTGGCAAAAGATCTACTAAAGGAACCCACCCCTCTAAGCCTTCTTCTCGACGTTCCTTGCATATCTGTCCTGTCTCACCCCTTCCACCGACCTCACATACTCCACCACCTCTTGAAAAGTCTTACCCGAGGAGACCGTCTGAAGAGTTGATACGTGGAGACCCACATTCAGGTCTTTAACAAATCACCTGATTCTCTCCTCCTCCGTGGGCAGTAAGGGTAAAGCGTACCTAGACAGGGAATGAAATTGAGCCTCGTATGCGACAACAGATGAGTTCCCCTAATTGATGGTGGTGAACTAATCCCATCTCCTGTCCTTCAGAGTGTGGGTAACATACTTCTCCAGGAAGGTGGAGTAAAACTAGGTCCAAGTAATGATGGTGATCTTGCTGGCTGCACTCTACAAAATCTCTCCACCAGAGCTTAGCATCCTCCATCAACTGGAAAGTGACAAACTCTACACCATATCTCTCCAGTACCCCCATCTTATGAAGCCTCTCATGACAATCAATAATGAACTTATAGGAGTCCTTCACCACAGTGCCATAGAAAGTGGGAGGCTTCATCTTGGTGAACCTCCAAAATAAGTCATGCTCCTCCCCGTCATCACCAGTCCTACTACTGGACTTAGGAACATGACAGCTTTCAATAAGTCATCAATCAAAGGAGCCACAGTAGTTGTATGTTGTATCCATGGCTGCTAGCCCGCAGGAGTCGCTGGTGCTGCTCCATTACCTATGAGGCCACTCAGGAGATTGAAGACCTAGGCCAGAACCTCAGAGGATGCTGGAACGGTAGGAGCTTCCCCTTGAGTAGGAACTTCAACAGCCATCTGCTCCTGTACTACTAGTGGAATGAGAGATTCAGACCTCTTCCTTACTGGAGTAGGATCACGAGCCCCTCTTCTAGCAGCAGCAAGCCTCCGTCCATGACCTCAGCCCCTTCCTCTTTCGTGGATTGCGACTGCCACTGCTGGTTCGGGTGTTGCATCCTTACTACCATTTGCGTGTGTTCTCACCATCTAAGAAGTAAAGAAGAAAAGTTGTTAGATACCAATTTGGATCACCAGATACCAATTGGAATCGAGTAATCGCATGAAAGGAAGGAAGAAAGGAGTTTTGCTAAAGTCCTTCGGCCCCTTGAAGATATGTTATAGACGTCTCCGCATCGATCCGCGAGACTCTACTAGACCCGTCTTAGTGCAATGAGATTAATGAACCTAGTTCTCTGATACCAACTTTGTTATGATTCAAATGGCCATGATTGACACCCACATTAATCCCCCGGTGGGCGAACCAATGATTTCCAATATCTTAACCCGACACAGAACATTTATAAGAAATAATAGGTTATAATAAAATTAAAAAAATTACCAAGAACGGAACCAATCATATTACAACCAAAATAAAATATAACATTTATCCCAAGACATGACTGTCATTGCACAAGACGTCTGCTTATACTCTAAAAATAATTAAGTCTAAAATACAACTGACATAAATGTCTGGAGAGGAAGGACAATTTCAATGGAGGAGTGATGCTGCTTTCTCAGTTTACTCACCTTCCAAAAATGGTTGCTGCTCTAAAGGTGAGGACATAAGGAACTTTCGAGTTCGAACTCTACATTAAGAAAAGAAGTGCAGGGGTAGGGTCAGTACATAACATGGTACTGATAGGAATCATCGGCCAATCTTATATAATAATGTGTAACCATAGCAACAATGATATAAAACAAGTCTCCAACATTTTACAGAATTATAGAAGCCATTTCAATTACACTAGTGTCACGTCCCACCTTGGGAGGTATGACTGGAACCTAATGCCACACTGGGACCTGGGCTGACCTAGCTAGGAATATGCACCTCTGGTGCCTGCTAGCAACTCAAAATCAAGAAAACAAACTGCTATATCTCGGTTGTAAATACAGTCTCGGGCTGACAAGGCCACATAGCAACCTATAAAAGGAAAATAGCTAACCCAACAAACACAACAACAAAGGGATCCTATGCAGGCCAATAAGGCCATCATGCTATCTAGTTATAGCAAAAGGAAAGAAGGCAGTCATATTCATACTATAGCCTACAAGGCTGCTAACTAACTAGCTAAACTAGGCCTCACACGGCCAATACGCAAACTATAACATGCATAGGCCCTACACGACCAATAACAACCAACAACTGAAAACTGTAATCTGCAAGACTCTACGAGTGAAATATTGGTTGGGACAGCGCCCCGACCTACCCAAAAGTTGTACAACAAAAAGAGCAAACCTTTCTAACTATCAACTCCGAAGAAAAGGAGCTGACTGAACTACTAACTCTGCCTAACGGCTAAGAAGGTATTGAACCGCGTCTATCTGCACCTATAGGCAAGTATGCAGCGCCTAATAGATGGGTGTTAGTACAATATGTACCGAATATGTAAGGCAATAATGAAAATGACTGAATAGAACTGATAAAATAACTGAAAGTAAAGTTATAACCTGAATAGCCTTACAACCTGAAGTATAACTAGCAAGTAAGTATACAAACAAGAACCTTACCTGGCCCCCATAAGCCTGGAAGGTATAATCAGCACAGAATAACCTACCTGGGCCCCCATAAGTCCTACCAAGTACAATTCAATCTATATACCCCTAGTATGGTCAATATGATTCAATGGGTAACTATCGCCAACCTACCTGGCCTCTAGGTCTACAAATGAGCCCGTTGGGCTTCTGTAGCTGTGTTTGAGCCCTCTGGGCTCCTGTGATTGCACTCTGGGCACACAAGGCTCGATGGAGGGTTAGTGATTCCGATACGGCATAAGAAGAAGTTCATTCGTGTATGGATAGTAATATGGCCTTATAGGCCTAAACATAGTCCTGCCAAACATCATATAGCTCCTCTGAGCAATCTATAACTCTATAGGTGATGCCACAGCTAGTAACCCTTAGGTTGGTCAATGAAAGGCTATATTAGGTGGATCAGTCCCAGCCGAAAAGTCAACTTTAATTTCAAAACCATCTGTAGCAGCTAATCACAATATACATGCTTACGACTTGCTTCCAAGGACATAGGTCGTATTACTATACGACATAAATAACTTGATGAAGAGGTTAGCCTTAACATACATTGAATGCCGATTTTCGTTCACCCAAATAGTTCCAACCTGTAGCCGGTAATTCCACTAAATTGCAGCCCTACGCTGAGGGAATAAGGCTATTTTCAATACTAGGATTTGGCAAATAACGATATCTTTCAATAACATTGACTAAAACTCAACTTCATTAAATTCAACCAAAAATTCACAAATTCCTGGGAGTTCAGAAGGTAGAAATGCTTACCTATTACTTGTAGTTGCTTAGGAATCAATTAGAAGTGATTTCTACAATTTTTACTCGACGGAATTTCAATACTTCCGAGCGAATTTTCAAGAAATAACTCTGCAGGGACATTTCTCATAGGCCTGTAACTCGTTATCTAGGAAGAATTTGCGTTTGGACAGAGTTTAGCGACGCAATTTTATGAAAAATAGATGAAATTGTTGTTCATACTATGTTCTTTGCCGAGGGGAAATGTTTAAAATGATTTATCACATAATGAAGGGTTTATATAGGTGGTGAGGCAGTGGCAGGGTGGCGTGGCGTGCCGCCCATCCCGCCAGGCCAGGGGCGCGACCCACTGGCCGTGGCGCCAGACTGGCAGCGTGGCGCGACGCCCAGTGCGCCTGGCCTCCGGCTTTGGCCTCCTGCATGCTCGATGTCGTGCTTGTATACTCATTCCCCAAGCCCTTCTTCGCATGCATCATACTCCAAAACTCTCGACATACGTACACACGCATCGGTTAAAGTGATAGAAATTTATGGGGTGTAACAACTAGTTCTACTCAGGTGACAGCGTGTCTGTTCACTGAAATGGGCCTTTCGCTGCAGCAGTCTCGCCACAGCGGAAAAAGTCCCGTTGCAGTAGTACTGCCTTAGGAAGTAGCTCGACTTCGCTGTACCTTTATCAGTTCATCCGTTCAACGATTCACATACTCTACATATCAATTCAATTATCGCACAAGTTTGAAAAATCAATGAATACAAAATTGCATCACTTACAAATGCAACAGGCAATTACAAGGAAAATCCACTCAACAGTTACTAGTATCGTGACAGTGTCCTACTTAGAATCGGATTTATGTCTTTCATTTCAGATTACATTAAAAAAACCCGTAACTCCACAACCACTTAGCACATTCTTCATTCAGTTTTACATATGATTATAACCGTACCATAAATAAAGTAAATAAATGGTGAGATGACGGGAACACGCCTCCACCATTTCACCATAAACACTCAATCCATAAAATAGTGTACACACATGCCAGAGGGTCTTATTTTTTCCCTTTCAGTCATGACCTATAGGGAACTCTAGAAATCCATGTATTATACCGGTGTGGTACCGGCTCCCACTCATATGCTTATCCGGATGCTCCCATCGGACACGAGGCACTCAACAATAATGTTCACCCAAATGCTCCCCACAAGCACAAGCCACTCGACAATAATTCTTGCCCAAATTCTCCCTTCGAGCACGAGCCACTCAATAATAACGCTCGTCCGGATACTCCCCTCGGGCACGAGTCACTCATCTCAGGATTCTTTTACTATTCAAATCATTTTTCATCATGGAATGTAACGAGTTACGACCCC
>JACEIK010000314.1:226346-261490 GCA_018107945.1 Datura stramonium | reverse complement strand
ATATATATTTTTTTTTTTTTAATACAAATATATTGTTTGAGCAAAAGTTACACGAATTCGGATGTGAGTATATTTCAAATTCAACAACTTCAATTCCCTTAGTATTATAAGTACCCATAGTCCTATAAGAAGAAAAATCAAAAGAGGTTCTTTGAGAGAAAGAATATGGCAGAAAAAGTAGTGCATAAATCATGGATAATTCAGTATAACTTGCATTCCATTGTAGGAATCCTCCTCTTGTTCTTTCTTTTTGTGTCTTTTTATCTTATAAGGGATAATATTGATGGTGCTAGTAGTATCCTAGCAAATAAGCCTACAAGAAAGAACTCATCCCCAAGGTGTGATTTGTTTTCTGGAAGTTGGATTTTTGATAATGTGTCGTATCCTCTGTACAAAGAACAACAATGTTCTTTCATGCCTGATGACTTTGCTTGTCACAAATTTGGAAGAAAAGACTCAAAGTATCATTATTGGAGATGGCAACCTTATGATTGTGATCTTCCAAGGTAACCAAACTCCCAAAAAATTCTCTTTGATTTCCTCTTCTTCTTTGTTTTTTTGTTTCTTGGATTTTATTTTTATGTTATAAAAAAGTGTAGGTTTAATGCCAAGGGATTGTTGGAGAAGCTAAAAGGGAAGAGAGTGTTGTTTGTAGGGGATTCATTGAACAAGAACCAATGGGCTTCTATGGTATGCCTAATTGAATCCTCTGGAATTCCATCTCTCAAACCACCCATCTGGAAAGGCAACTTGATAACCTTTGAGGTCAAGGTAATTACACTACAGTTCTTTATCCTCTCTTATTCCATCCTAGCCTTTTTGTTGTTTGCCGTGTACCAGCTACCTCCTAGCTAAGCCGGTATCAGGTAATTCTACTTATCCAGGCTTAAGTAAAGGGAATTAAAAATTCACCAAACATTTTTTTATTTTGTTTTGCTAGGATTTGAACCACGAATTTCCCGAGCGTTTTCTGCTCTGCTCAAATTTGAATCTTGGTCTCTCGTGATTTTGATCCCATTTTGTTTGCAGCTAGGCTGTACCTTGGGATCACAGAACAAGCCTTTTTTTTTATCACACTTTAGTATATTTATTTTTCTTGGTTTTATTGAAATGTAATATACACGAACATGGTGCACTTTGAAAGAAACAAACCAAATCCAAAACTTTGTCAACATCACCTAATTCAAATGGCAAATGCTTTGGTTGTTACTCATGCTGTACTTGTTGTATCTGTCTGTTACTAAAGTTTGTTAGAGATGCCTTTGCTAAAATTGCATGATTGTTAGGTGGTTAATCAATTCAAATAGATAAATTATTATTCCCAAAGAAAAATTCTTGCAATTTGTGCTCTTTTTTTTTTTTTAAAAAAAATAAATTTTATGGCCAATTGGGCCATCTTTTATTAAAATATCAAAGGTTCAAAACTGGACCCGAAAGTGGTCCAGCCCAAAAGAAATCTACAAATCACTCTAGTCTAAGAAAATAAAAAGAAAATAGAAATTAAATAGCAAGAGTTGTATTTGGAAGGTTCTAGCGTGTGCTAGAGCCTTGTCTTCCTTGTCCCTTTCCAAATTTGCGCTCTAAATTAAGATATAGACATTTATGTGAAGTATAAAGTGAATTTGTTTTAAAATATGAAAGCATATCATTATTTTTTAGACAGGAAAGTATGCCACATAAATTAAGTCGGTGAAAAAGGTTAATATCTAACTAGTTGAGATTTTTTTCTTTGAAGAGAAATATTTCTTCTGTTGTGAGGCTAAAGTTTACTATTTTGTAAATATGATGAAGGAATACAATGCAACAATTGATTTCTACTGGTCACCACTGCTGGTAGAATCCAATTGTGATGATCCAGTGAAGCACCGTGTCCGCGATCGAATTATCAGAATTGAGGCTATTGAAAAACATGCTAGGCATTGGATTGATGCAGACATTCTCATCTTTGATTCTTTTACCTGGTGGCTAGAACCCCAAATGACACTTCAGTAAGTCTGTTTCACCCAAAACAAAAGTACTTACATAAACTGTGTATACATGTGCTAGCAGGTAAGTCACTCTTTTCATGTTAACATATAAGTGACATGATTGTATGAATATTGTTTTATACTGTCTCATATTTCAACGCCAACTTTACGCAGGTGGGGATCTTTTAATAGCTCCGATGCAATCTACAAGAAGGTTGGAATGAAACTGCGCCGCTATGAGATGGCCTTAAGAACATGGTCAGATTGGTTGGAGTTTCAAATTGACACAAAAAGTACAAGATTGTTCTTTATGAGCCTCTCCTCTTCTCACAAAAAGTACGATAATGAGTAGTGAATATGTTGTTTGATGTTTGTCCACAGAAATCTCAGTCTTTTAAATACAACCAAATATTGATTCTTTTTCTTGTTTTGTTACATGTAGTGCTACAGATTGGGGCATGGGAAATGATGAAAATTGCTATGGTGAAACAGAACCAATATCAACAAGAGATTATTGGGGAAGTGAAAGTGATAGAAAGATGATGGAAATAGCAGAGGCCTCTGTAAATGGGCTGAAGAGAAAGGGATTAGACATACAATATCTCAACACAACACAACTCTCAGAGTATAGGAAAGATGCACACCCATCAGTTTACAAGAGGAATTGGGTTGCTCCAACAAAAGAACAACTGTTAAATCCAAGGAAAAATGCAGATTGTGTACATTGGTGCCTTCCGGGTGTGCCTGATGTTTGGAACCAGATTCTTTATGCCTATATCATGGACTCCTCAAGAGAATTATACTAATAGAGATTCTTCTGTGTGAAATTATACTGAAACTGTAATACAGTAATTTCTTTTTGTGCATAGAATTTGGAAATGTATGAAGTAAGTTCAGCAGCTGATATTTCAACTCGGTTTTAGAATTTGGAAATTAGTCCCAACCTAAAAGTCTAAAATTATTGGTGACCCGCTACTACCTCAAAAAGCTGTACATATTTCACCCAACTAGTATTTCAGAAACAATTGAAGTTTCTCTCGTATTCATTATAATCAATCCATTTATCTAAGTAAATACAGGTTGAGAGTAACAGGATGCAACTCAATTAAAGTTTTGATTCTTTCCAATACATTTCAAACATTTACAATTGAAGTTTGATGCTGGAAAACATCATCACGATAGTCGTTCTTATTGTCCACATATATGTTATCAATCATTTCGTATGTACCATCACAAGTACCACTACTCTTTCAATGAACAAGTTCTTCATGCGACCTCAAAATGCTCAACTTGAAGCTCATGCCTGGAGTGTATAACGGGTCATATCTTGTACGGACAAAGAACTGTTGCTACTTAGTACTTACTAGGCAATAAGTCGCCCAAAAATGACGCATAGAGATGGCAAATGTGTTAAAGTCGTGCAACATCAGCTTATCTTTCTAGTTTGACCAAGTCCAGCAGTAGCTATTTTTTTAGCTGTTAGTTCTTACTTTGTTATTTGTTAGTTCGTGAATTTTCCTAGTTTGTATTAGTACTGCAAATTTGTTTTCCTAGAGTTTAGGGGAATTGGTTTAGTGGAATTATGTACATCTTTTTCTTGTCTATAAGAATTTTCAGAATGGGAGTTCCCCAGCAATTTGTATAATCCATACATTTTTTTTGCAAGTGCTGCTAGAAATAAAGCTTCTGTCAGAGTTCACTCTTATGTGAAACAAAATGTAGGGGCGATGAATTTGGAATGGCCAAAATGAAAATTGCTTCAATGACTCAGAGCCCCCGTATCTAAAGAAGATTATATAGGAAGTGATCAAACTAGAAGATAATATAGAACAGTGTAACAACAACGTCTGTAACAACAGTAATGGAGTTTCTCTTATTCCCCTCATCTGATCACCTATGTGGAAGTCTCAACAGAATTCTATTGCTTGAATGGGAAAAACCAAAATCTTTCTTTAGGTGGAAATGGTTTCTTCCTTTTCTGCTGAGGTAAGATATTTATACAAGGCAAAGCTTGTAATAAGAAGATATATTACCAAAAATATCATTTTGAGTATGCCAGTATGGTGCCTTTATACAGAAACTTCCACCTGATAAAAGACCTTTCCATTATCAAATAGATCTCCATACATGAATAAACAAAAACAATTCTAATTATCATCAAGAACATACCTTGATCATAGACAACAAGCAGAAACCATTTTTAGACCTGTTCTGGTTTAAGCATCTCTATCGACTGTGTAAAATATGCCTAACTGGATACTTGTCAACCAAGAGTCTTCAATCCCTTCCTTCTTGCTGTTATTGTCACAGACAGAGATACACAATGCAGATATGGTTGAAGGAGAGAACACAATATCCTCTCATAGGATTCATCTTTTTCTTCTTTGTAGTCTTCTCCATCTTATATAATGCAGAAGATCCTTTATTCAATAGTTATACAACTTCATCCAAGAAAGAACCTTTATTCAAATCTAGTCATACTGAAAACCTCACTATCCCAAGAAATCCTCCAGGTCAGTGCCTAACACTTTTGTGATCACCAAAATTATGTCTTTTTCATTTTCTCCTTCATTTCACGGACAAGCTTCCTATGATTTGTGCATGAGTTTTTTAAATGTATAAATGTTGTCTGGACTCTGTTGACAAAAGATAAACACATACTTCAATTTAATGTTTCTCTGTGATCCCCACCTGATGAGATTTTTTGTGCACATGTTTGATTTCTTTTTCCTAGTGCCTTTGGATAAATCGAGTGCTTGCAATTATACTGTTAAGTATGGTGGAAGGAGGCCTAAACGGGATAGCCCTGTACTGTGGTCCGGTGGAAGGAGAGCCCTGCTGGAGACGTGTGATTACACTTCAGGAAAATGGGTATTTGATAACACTTCACGTCCACTGTATAATGAATCTGATTGTCCATATATGTCAGCTCAACTAGCTTGCCAAAAGTATGGAAGGCCTGATCTGGATTACCAGTATTGGAGATGGCAGCCTCACAACTGCAATTTGAAGAGGTAGTTTTTGTTTTTAATTTTGTCACTTGTTCGGATTCACAAACAACTTTGGGATTGAGATTAATTGTTGTCATTGTTGTTTCTTATACGGTCTGAAACTAATAATTCTTATACAGTGTTATGCAGTGACAGGCTTCATGCTGATCTTAATATTCAATTGCTGAATACAGTGGAGTAAATAAGAATAATCTAAGTGATGAATACCACACGTAAAGTAAAAGAAAAGTGTAGTATTTTAAATCTAGGTACATATGTTTGTGTATGAGAGTGGTTCGAGATTTCCCCTTTATATATTTGAGCATCTGGTCTTCTTTGAATTTGCTATTTCTTCTTTATTAAATCATAAAAGAAGTTTTCATAATGCTTGTTACCATTGTTGACTTGTTAATGTTTGGTGTATAGGTGGAATTCTACTGAATTGTGGGAGAAATTAAGAGGGAAAAGACTAATGTTTGTAGGCGATTCACTGAATAGAGGACAATGGTTATCAATGGTGTGTCTATTGCAATCTGTTATTCCGGCTGATAAGCAGTTCATGACAGAACAAGCCCACCTTACAAGTTTTAGAGCAGAGGTCAAGTGAACTTCAAAACATTATATGGACATGTGACATGTTATTCTATCACTGATACTAAACTTTAAATGATGAATTCAAGTTCATTTCGTAATATAAAGTTTAACACACGGTGCTAAGCTCAAGTGTGTTAGTGTTGATTTCAGGAATACAATGCCAGCATAGAGTTCCTTTGGGCACCATTTCTTGTTGAATCAAATTCTGATGACCCAATGGGTCACAGGTTGCCTGAGAAAATACTGCGTCCTGACTCAAATCTTAGGCATGCATTGCAATGGATTCATGCTGATATATTGGTCTTCAATTCATATCTTTGGTGGAGAAAGGGCCCTGTTAAGCTATTGTAAGTGTGATAGTAGGTCATAGCTTCTTCAGATATGCAAATTAAGTTCATCTTTCCAGCTGAAAAGAGTGTAAAAGATATGCAAAGAACAAGCAGTTGACATCTTAGACAATTAGTGTATGAATGTTTAAATATACCTTTTGATAAAGAACAAGAGATTTTCTATCTTATTAGTTCTATAACCTTCTTAGATGGAGCTCAGAAGAAAATGGAGTTTGTGAAGAAATAGATGGATTAAAAGGCATGGAGTTGGCCATGGACGCGTGGGCAAGTTGGATAGAATCCAAGGTTGATCCCATGAAGAAGCAAGTCTTTTTCGTCACGATGTCCCCTACACATTTATTGTAAGTCAGGACCAAACTTTGTGTTGCTCAATGTTAGTTAATCTGGTATCTTTAAAGGTATAAATAAACCAGAAACTTTGACATATGAAATTGTTCATTATGAGTTAAAACAATGCATGGATTTGATTGGATTGAGACGAATCACTAATTATATGTGAACTAAGGGGGAGATGTTTTGTTTAAGTTTGAACTTTTTACCAACTTCAAGTAGCTGAAGTAAGGTTTATCAAATTCTAAACATTGGTAATGGACTAATTACAACTCAAAACCAGTTTACAGGATATAAGTAGTTCTACTGTTTTTGATGCAGTAAGTAGGGGAAAAGAATTCTAAATTATTGGTATCAAATTCTAAATAGCTGATTCTGTACCATAGATTGTGCTGCAGTAGGGTGTCCAGTGTCATTATTATGTTAACACGAAAACAGCTTTATGGTATACTAACAAATTGATTCAGTACAGAAACAAGACACAATAAGTTCTGCCAAGGTATAGAAATTTATGTTGGAGCTATACATATTCGATCCAACCATCTCATAGGTTGAATTCAAATTTCCCGTTCATTTAAACAAAATATTCAGTATTTTCTGGGTAGAATCACTTTAAACTAGTTAACATCCATTCTTTATACAACATGCTTCTGGCAAATAATAATCACTTCTTGTCTTGCGGTTGATGCTTCTCTCGCGATCATAAGATAGAAACAGTGATGAGCAAAATGAAACATACACAACTCTGGTCATAGAAATGTGTAATGTGTTTCTAAGTATCTTATTATTTCCAATGAACATGCAACTACATTACAGCTCAATTTTCTGCCAGGAAATCCAGAATAACAGAAAAAAAATGTGCTACTTCGTTTTGCATCTGTCTATTCAGGAAACAAGAATGGGAACCAGGAAAAAGAGGAAATTGTTATGATGAGAAGCTCCCTATAAAGAATAAAATCAGGGAAAGTAACCTCGACTTGCCCACAATGCGGATGGTAGAAAAAATACTAGCTAAGTTGAGCTCAAAGGTCTCCGTTGTCAACATCACTCACCTCACAGCATACAGGAAAGATGGCCACCCTAGCATTTATCGTAAATTTTATGGTAAACTGACACCTGAAAAATTAGCAAATCCTGCAAGTTACTCGGATTGCATCCACTGGTGCTTGCCAGGGGTGTCTGATGTATGGAATGAGCTTCTATTTCAATTTTTCTGACACAGAGGCATTGGCCGATTAAGAATATTTTCATATATCAAGCCATTGGGCGAAGAACATGAAAATTTAGGCTTACAACACATTTACATCTGAAAAAAGAATGTTAGTCTTGTTCGCAGCGAAGAAGACTTGACACATTATATTGTACGAAGGTCACCCTACTAATTTTTTGTAACAAAAAAGTTGCTTAATTTTACTTATAGTATCACAAAAGTCGTGACTAACAATCAGCTAACTGTAGTATCAGCTGTAAGTATATAATGTATGATGAGACATATATGGCATTTTGCAATTGTATTTAAAGAATGCAGTACAATTATTAAATTGTATTTGGCGAATGCATTTACAAACTCATCAGACAATTGCGTTTACTTTTACGAATTACTTTCAAATGAGAAGGTAAATCCATAATAAATTAGATGAGAGTGTTCTTGTTTGTTTCTTTATCCATCCTCCCATTTACTTGTTCATTATACTAATAAGAAATATTTATTTTAGAAAATTAAAAGATAGTTTATCAATTAGTTCATAATTTATTTTATTATTAACTGTAGTCATTTCTCAATGCATAAAAGTTTATTATATTTAAAGGATGATAAAATAAAGAGTTAATGGTCAAAGACATACATAAAATATCACAGAGTTTTGAATTTAAGACCCGAACTATTAGATGAACACTTTTACAAACTATTATCAAAATACATCACAACTATGAAACTCAAAAAATTGGAGATATTTTAAATGTGAGTTTTCCCCCTCACTCTAAAATAAAATTATTTTTTAATTTATTGTTTGTTAAGGTGTGACAAGTAAAAATGGAGTGAGGGAGTACTGAGCCTGATCCTGTATAGTCCAGTTGAATCACTTGCGTCCTGCTTTTTCTTTCTGAATCCATGTCTTCTATTTTCATTGCATGTGTTGTTGAAGGGGGACCGCTGATACTGATAAGAGTTATGACGCCATTAATCAGCAGATTTGCACTGATTCATAATTGCAACCATTTCCATCATGAGCACCACAAAGCGTAGGAAAGAGTTGAAGGTTGGATGCAGATTATCCTTTGCTAAAATCGATCATCAGAACCTACGAAATCCCAGGTGTCCATCGAAAAGAGAAAGGGAAAATGGTAGTAGCCAAAGAAGGGGAAATGCTTTTGGCGGTATAGAACTTCAAATTACTATATGGGACTTGTTTTATTATTGAAATTGAACATCTCCATCTATTTTCGTGTTTATCACAAATTCAACAGTAAGTAGTAGTACGATTTAAATCTCGTTTTTCATATGTGATATGCATATTTTTGGTATCTGATTGTTCAATCAGAGGTCCCTACTGAGAGACCTCTTTTTCCTCCCTCTTTCCCGCTGTGATTCTCTCCGGTCACCCAAAAATGGAGGAGTCTCTGATAGGAAAAGCAGCCTGCAAATTTCACCACAATCCTCTTCTTCCAATTTTGAGCAGGGGACCGAAATGGCAGAACCACCTTCATTGGTTAAATCTAACTCTATGATCCATCCAAAATGAAGCAATTTAGTCACAAGTGCTCCGGGGTGCGGTTTCAGAAAGCAGCAGATGAGGTCGATGTAGCAGCCTACTGCCCAAGTTGAGGTACATCTAGATATTCAATAACATCTGTTTTTTTTTTCGTACTTACTGCTATTACTTCTTTAAAATCGAATAAAAATTGAGATCCAAAATGAATAAATTGAATCAAAACCTATGTTATCTACTATCACAAGTTTGAAATCCTTATTTCTTTCATATGAACTGCAACAGTGTAGCTAACATTCTGGCCCAAGGTAGAAATATATATATTTATATATAAAAGTAACAGATGGCCCCAGGATGGTTGCAAGAGGTTTGGTTTCACATTGCTTTGGAGCTCTTTCCACCACCTTTCCTAATCAGTTGGCACTTTTCTTTCATTGTCAGTCATACTTAAGGAGCCCTTTGGCCACGAGAATTATTCATTTTTTTCCGGAATAACTTTTCAGTTTATTTTAAAAAGAGCGAAGGATCGAAAATACACCTAAAGTATCCATATATTTGAATTTCCTATCCCATTTATAAGATGTTTACTTTTCGTATCTGAGCTACCATTAAATATTTATTAAAACACCGAGTTGCTCACTTTTCCTACCTGAAATATCACCATCGAGTTAGGAAAAGGGAACAACTGATAGTTTAGGTGTGTTTTGATAACCGTTTGGTGATAGTTCAGGTAGAAAACTTACACACCTGATAGTTCAAGTACGAAACTCAAAAAACTGTGATACTTTAGGTGTGTTTTTAACCCTACACTCTTTTAAAAATCAGTGTTTGGTTATAAAATTTCTAGTTGGATTTGGATTCCGAATTTGGAAAAGTGCCCTAAACCTGTTTCCAATCCCATCTTCATAAATTTCAAATAAAAATGCTGTCTTCTCTTCTCACCTTTTGCAAAAAATATAACCAAAAACAACTCCAACTTCTAAATTCAAAAATAAAGTGAAAAATATTTGGAATCTATTACCAAACACCTACTTAAAGTTGCTTCATTGTGTTACAGTGGAGCTAAATAATTTATTCATTGATGATAATACTCATAGAATTTTTTATACTAAAGTTGATACATCTCATAGTATTCTTTATGTCATCCTCTCACCTTTATTTCTAAGATGTCAGACTTTAATTAACATAAAGAAACCAATGTAATTTGAGTTAGCCGGCCATTTTAATAATATATATAAAGTGCTCTTTCTGATCATCTTCTAGTAGAGTTCCTAGTTAATGTAGACTTTTGATTTAAAACTATATCTATAAAGCTTGACTTTCCCTTCACTAAATATTTAGTTTTAGCTCTCCATCTTCCTTGCTTTAAAAACATAATCTAATTGAAGAACTGATATTGTGGTTTTGGCAATCTAGAGTTGGCAAATTCTTCCAACAAATCTGATCAAATAGCAACTTACTCTTCAGCTACGTGAAGGTTAACTCAAGCATTAGTTTCTTTCAGTTCATTTATTTCTCCTATATGCACTGTTTTTATTTCCGTACAATATGTGTGTGTATGTATATGTTAAAGAGAATTCACTTCAGCTCACAATTTTATGGTAAAGTTTGATTGTTTTGCACTTCGGCAGATCTTGTCTTTCATCTGATCCTTTTGCGTTCATTCTTCAATGATGTAGTGATTTAGTAGGCAAAATCCCGGTCATTTTTACCTCAAAGTACTAGATCTTGTTATTTCAGTGACGAGTTGGCAAATGTAACAAGTAAACTTGGCATAACTAACAGCCAAAAGTTGAGAATTAATCAAATAATAACTGATCCACAGCTGTCTCACTATAGTGGATCTGACAACTGTCTCTGGGATAATATCTGTGTTGGCAAGGAGCTTGTCCATGTGTAATAGTTGCTTTTCGAAAGAACTTATATAAAAAAAAAATAGTTTCTTGGAAAGAAGGTCCTAGATGTACTTACAACATATATGAGATTTTCTTTTCACTATCTGTGTCATACATGGGATTTTTCTCGTCTTGTTTCAGGAGGATAAGGAGGAGAAGAGGAGTAATAGGGGAGATGTGAAAAGAGGAATTAGAGGGATGATACTGATTTTTATTAGTAGTGGAGGAAAAGAAAATAGTTTGATTCTTGGGATTAATTGGCAGGCCATTCTTGTGATTTTATTCTAATAACAAGAATTTAAGTTTACCAATGTCTTTTTCTAATTTTCTAGTGAAGTAACATTTGATTTTATACATAAAGATGAAGCATCATATATTGTTCGAAATCTGATTCACATGTCAAATTAAGAACCTGGGGTGATTATTAGCATTCGTTTAAAAATGACGTAAGTTCTTGCTTTCACTAATTTCCTTTGTTGTTTCTTCAACTTCTGTTTAGACCAATCCTCAATAAGGAGAAATAAAATGAAAAGAATCAGTGTTGTAAATATCTATTCTTAAAAATGCAGTTATTCACGTCAGATTTTGCTTGACATGCTAATATTGATCTGAACCATGATTCCTATTTATGTCTTTTTGCCTTTTTACTGTAATTTACCAACTTCCATCGCGTTAAGGTTGAAGTACTTAAGTGTTCTCTTTTCTTGTTGGCTTTGTTTTGTTAGTAAGATGGTGATTGAGGCATTTTCAATCCTCAAAGAGAAAGTATGGGATCCATATATGGGACTTGAGGAAAAAGTAGAAACCCTAGAAAGAAAGGTGGAAGTGTTGATCAGTCGAAGGAAGGATGTCATGGCTGAGGTAAAAGATGCAGAACTCCATTCAAGTAAGAGATGGAAGACAGAGGTTGAAAATTGGCAGAGTAGGGTACAAAATCTAGAACATGAGTTTGAATGCTTTGAGCAAGAAGTGCAACAGAGTTCCAACCGTTCACGCATTGGGTTGTCAAATCGCGCTGATAAAATTCATAAAGAAGTGGAGGATCTCATAGAACAAGGTAAATTTTCTGAGGGGATTTTTCTCAATGTAAATGAAGAAAAAGGGCAACCTTTGGTAACAACAAACTTGAAGGGCCAAACATTTGACCAAAGTCTAAGGGAGGTGCTAGTGTTTTTGGGTGAAGTTTCAAGTATTGGCATTTATGGCATGGGGGGTGTGGGTAAGACGACCCTTGCAATGCATATCCATAACCATCTCCTCAAAGAATCAAGATTCTCAGGATATGTTTATTGGGTCACTGTATCACAAGATTTTACTGTTACTAAGCTGCAAAATGACATTGCTAAGGCTCTGGATTTATATCTTTCAACTGAGGACGACAATAAGAAGAGGGCAGCCAAATTATACCAAAATTTGAAGAGGAAGGAAAGCTTTGTGCTCATATTGGATGATGTATGGACCAATTTCGATGTAAAAAAGGTGGGAATTCCTTTGGAAATTGGTGGAGGTAAACTGATCATAACTAGTCGATCAGTTGAGGTGTGTGACAGGATTAGCTGCCAAAAGAAAGTAAAAGTAGCAACTCTTTCAATGACTGAATCTTGGGAATTATTTGTGGAGACACTTGGTCACAGTGGAGATCTCCCAATGGAAATAGAAGAAATAGCAAAAAGAATGACAAAGAAATGTGATGGATTGCCACTGGGAGTAATTACTATGGCTGCAAGTATGAGAGGAGTGAGCGATATTTTTGAGTGGAGGGACGCATTTGAAGAATTCACGGAATCTTGTATGCAAATGGAGAACATGAATAATGAGGTGTTTCCTATTCTCCGTTGTAGCTATAATCGGTTGAGGGATCCAAGATTACAGAAGTGTTTCCTTTATTGTTGCTTATACCCTGAAGACTTCAAAATTGAGAGAGATGAATTGATTCGCTTGTTCATTGTGGAAGAATTGCTAGTCAAACGGAACAGCAGGGGGGCAGAATTTGACCAAGGTCATGCAGTATTGAACAAATTGGAAAGGGCATGCTTATTAGAAAGTGTTGTAAATTATCGTGGGGAAAGATGTATGAGGATGCATGATTTGGTGAGAGAGATGGCATTGCAAATAGGGAGAGATGAATTTAAGTGGATGGTGAAAGCTGGAGCACAATTGGTTAAAATACCAGGGGACCAAGAATGGTTGGCGGACTTGGACAAGGTTTCTTTGATGGTAAATGATGTAGAGGAAATTCCACTAGGTTTATCTTACATACGTTCAAGGCTTACAACACTGTCATTGCTAAGAAATCGTAGGTTGCATCACGTTGTAAATTCTTTCTTTGTGCAGCTGCCTCTTCTACGTGTTTTGGATTTAAGCTACACTGTGATACAACAGTTGCCTAGTTCTGTGTCAAATCTGGAAAGTCTCTCTGCATTGTTGCTGCGCTTTTGTGATAAACTCAGATTTGTGCCGCTGTTGAACAAGCTCAAGAACCTCATTGAGTTGGACCTTTGTGGAACATCTATCACTGAAGTGCCAGAAGGCTTAGAAAGCTTGGTTAATTTAAGATGCTTGGACATGACAAGATTTATGAGCATTATACCTTTTAAGAGACCACCCATTAATATGTTTGCTAGGCTGTCCAATCTTCAAACCCTCTTGATTCCTTTTGGTGTACAAGTAGAAGATTTAGAAGGGATGAAACAACTAGAAGAATTTCAAGGTGAGTTTGTTGATATATGTAGCTTTAATAAGTTCGTGAAATATCGACAACATTGCAGGCAGCCAAGATTCTTTGAAATTGCTTTAGATCCAAGAATTGTTTTCAATTTGTATCCCAATTTAAGGCGTATTGAAGATATAATGAGATTTACTGTTAAGCGAGTGATTCTAATACATCTTGTTCTCACCATAGACAATGGGGAGATGCTATCCTATGATCTGGTGGAAGAAGAAGCAGGAGGAAGTGTAGCTCTGCTGCCACTAGACACTCAAGAGTTAGAAATTTGGTACTGTGATTTTCGCACCATGAGCAATAGCTTAATAGTTGCTAGTCCATCTCTAATTCAGTTGAAAGACTTGAAAAGAATTAAAATTTGCAAATGTCATGGTATAGAGTGCCTACTTAGGTTATCTAATTGTAAATCCACGGCTGAGAAAACTATGGGAGATCATGGAATCACATCTACTTGCAACCCACTCCAAAGTGTTGAGAAGTTGGATTTGAAATTTTTGGATGATTTCACTGGTCTTTTTAAGTTAGAGTCTGGAGAAGCTTTGCCTCCATTTGGAACCTTTTCCCACCTCCAGCACCTTGATATTTCAGACTGTAATAAAATGAGGAAGCTAATTCCGAGGTGGCTGTTGCAATACCTCGTAAATCTGACAGTAATTGATGTAAGGAGGTGCAATGAAATGGAAGAGATAATAACAGAGGATGAAGAAGAACAAGTGTCTTCTAATCATAGAAAAAGCATCAGTGATGATGAGGTTATTCTACCAAAGTTGCGAGTTCTTTGTTTAGAAAATTTACCACATCTCAAGAGCATATACAAAGGAAGAGTGACTTGTGATTCTATTGAGCATATAACAGTTCTTAGTTGTCGGGAACTGAAGAGACTTCCATTTACTCTGTCAGTTTGCAATGGTCAACCATCAACTCCACCAGCTCTTGAATCTATCAAAATGGATGAAAGTTCATGGGAATCCTTGGAGTGGGACCATCCTCAATACAAGAATGTTCTCCATTGTTCTGTCAAGAAACCCATGCGGTAGATTCAAACCTCAGGTACTTCTTTCTGCTCAAATTAATTTCTAACCTTAAATTATAACGACAAATCACTAACACTAACAACTGATATGCAGCACTCTCTGGACTGGAAAGCCTGAAAAAGGATTGCCATTTTTCTAGAGTGCCAATAAATAGTGGGCTGTTTCACGGTAGAGAAGAACAGCTTACGTGTCCATTTAGTTAGAGGCTCATGTACGATAATGTCATTTGTAGATTTGGGGTTCCACAATCTATGTGGTTTACCCAAAGTCTGGAGGTATGCACTCTCTTTGTGCTTTCCATTGGTGTCTCAGTTTTTGTTAACTTGCGGAACTTTTTGTTGTCATCTTTCGCATGGATTCTGTAGTCTTACCTCGTAACAATAGTATCTGAAGTATTGGTGTATTCAATTAGATAGCCTTAGAGTTGTTTAGGATACATATTGTGTAGTTTGATTACATCTCTAATGTCCTTTTATTATTTAGTTAGGTTATTTCAGTAGTCGTTGGTTAAGAATCTATCTTATTCTTGGCTCTATTTAAAGAGTTAATATTGTCATTAATAAAATAAACTTATTTCACTAATTCACTAAGTGTTCATATGGTATCAGGGGCTCTATACACTCTATGAGAACGATCTATATATATTTTTTTCTTTCATGCCATTCTACAACCATGACCAACAATGGCACAACCCCAAAGTTGTCAATGCTGACAACACAACGGATGTCAACATTATTATTCAATTCAATCATGTTTTCCAACTACTCATCAGATTATGCGGTGGCCATAACTTCGCTACATAAAAAATCACAATTTCCATGCTTATGTATGACTACAATCTCTTCGCCCATTTCGATGGGACCACTCTGGCTCCCAGTCGCACGATCGCCCTTGGCACCAACATATCTCCCAATCCCGCGTTCCTTACTTGGTTCTGCCAAGATCAACTCATCCAAAATACTCTCATGGCTTCTGTCAAATCCACCATTGCCTCTACCATTGCTGCCATCGGCTCATCTAAATCAGCTTGCAATGCTTTGCACACCACTTATGCAAACAAATCCTAGACCTGGGTGTTCAATCTACATGATCAACTTGCTTGCTTCACTTGAGATTCTCGATCCATTACTAACTATCTCCACAACATTCGGTCTCTCTCTGATGAGCTAGCCACTACTGGTGCTCCTATATCCAATCCTGAGCTCATCGTTAAAATGCTCAGTGATCTAGGTCCTGAGTTTTGTGGGATCTTTGTTGCAATCCAAGCATGTGATACACTAGTCTCCTATGAGGAACTGCTTGACCATGAACTCTTCCTTCATCACAAGGATGCTAAGAAGTTGCCCGGCCTCATTATCCAACACCTATAATCGCGATAATCGCAGACAGAACAATAATCCTCAACGATGGCGCTAGGATTCAAGGCAAAATACTCTACCACAATGGAAGTCCAACCCAAACTCTGTTACTCGTTGTCGACTATGTAACAGGATTGGTCGTACCGCGAATGTTTGCCGCTCGAAGTCTCACAATCATCTTGAAGCTAAAGCCAACTATGCCTCTAGTCTCACTACAACCACCAACCTCTGAATAGTTGACTCAGGAGCCACCCATCATATCACAAGGGAACCACATAACCCCCAAACTTACCATGGTAACGAGGATGTCTCCATGGGTAATGGTAACAAAATTCCCATTTCTCACACTGGTTCTACTTAATTAAATGCATCAAATAATGTTTTTAAGCGAGCCTACACGTTGTATGCCCCATCCATTAAACAAAAACTTCTTTCTTTCTCAAATTTGTCAAGACAATCTAATATCCATTGAATTTTTTTCTTGACTTTATTGTGAAGGATCTGAAGACGCGGAAACCACTGGTGCACTGTCGGAACAACAATGGACTGTATGAGTGGCCTATCCTACATCCCCAAGCCAACATGACCATTCTACCCATTCTGCTCATCACCTGGCATCAATGCTTCGATCATCCTCACTCTAGAATTCTTAGGTTTATTTTGAATAAATCCTCGGTACCATTTCATGAGCTAGACAAATTTTCTTATTGTAATTCTTTCTCATCAAAAAAATCTCATCGAAATCCATTTTCTCAATTATCTCCAAACCACTTCAAATTATTTTTAGTGGTTTATAGGGTCCATTTCTAGTCTTATCTCTTGACAAGAAGTTGTATTTTTGTATCATTATACGAAATACACTTGGCTTTATATATAAAGAATAAAAGTGACGTCAAAAAGATCTTTCAAAAATTCCACCCTCATGGAAAAACATTTTAACACCAAAATTCTTCTCTATATACTGATTGGGGAGGAGAATACAAAAGTCTTGAAGCTTATCTCTCACTTCATGGCATTGAACATCTCTCCACACCACCCTACACACTTCAAAGAGTGGCACTTGCAGAAAGACAACATCCTCATATTGTCGAGACAGCTAAAACACTCTTACATGCCCTCCCTCCTCAATTTTGGTCCTTCGCTTATCATCACTCTATCTTATCAATCGTCTCCCCGCTTTCCACTTAGATAACCACTCACCGTTCCAACACTTACTTGAAAAATCACTTGACTATAGCACCCTAAGGATCTTTGGTTGCTTATCCATAGCTTAAGCCATATGCTAAACATAAACTTGAACTGAAATCTACCCCATGTGTCTATCTTGTCTTCTCCTGTCCCATCATTGTCACCAATGTTTTGATCCAATTTCAGCCAAGGTGTACTTATTCCGAGATGTACGATTTATTGAAGCCATTTTTCCATTCAAAACTATATTTTCCAATTTTGAACTTATATTATCTAACCTGGAATAGGAAAATACTACAATGTCAAATGTACTTGCATACTTACCCAACATGCCCATAATTCCGACCTTACCCCAACCCCTGAGGAGTCCCACACAGTATTTTCTTCCTCCGTCTCTCAATCCATGGCAAACTCAAACTCTGAGTCCATTCTCGATAGTGCTCCTGCAATGATTGTGTCTCCTTATAGGACAAGGATTTCTCCTCTACGCATATCACTCTCTTTTCCTCTTCTTCTACGACTCCCCCCTCTACCCCTAACCCGACGTCCCCTACCCAAACACCGCAGTCCCAGCAACCCCCAAATTCGACGGCTTCTACACAAACACTACCATCCCAACACCCCTATATATCTACCTCTCCGTGCAAAACAACAAACACACAAACTGCCAGGTCTCCCCTACGTGTATACCAAAGATGTAACTTCACCCAACAACCTCCCATGGATCTCCAAACCCACTGTCCCACTCCCAAAATAGAACAAATCCCTTCCCCACCTCACCGTCCATTAACAACATCCCATCCGATCATTCGCTCTCAAATAACATCTCCAAACTAAAACAAATCTTTGATTATCTTGCCAACTTGAACCCTAGAGTCACACACACCACGCTCAAACAAGCACAAAAACATTCCAAGTGGTATGAGGCGATGAAACAGGAACTTGATGCTTTAATTAAAATCAGACTTGGAAACTTGTTCCTCCTGACCTGATTAAAAACATTATTTGTTGTAAGTGGCTTTTTAGGATCAAACGACGTGCAGATGGATCCATTGACAGGTATAAGGCACTGGTTGCAAAAGGCTTCACTTAGCGATCAAGCATCGACTTTCATGCGATATTTAGCCTAATCATCAAGTCAATCACGGTTTGCATTCTCTCTGTGGCACTTCCCCACAACTGGCATCAGCGCCAACTTGAAGTCAATAATGCCTTTCTCCAAGGTAATCTGGATGAAGAGGTGTACATGGCACAACCTCCGGAATTTGCAAATGCTACGAATACGACACCCATTTGTAAGCTGCGCAAGGCAATTTATAGCCTGAAGCAGGCCCCTCGGGCTTGGTACAATGCTCTCACAAGTCACCTTTCATCCATGAGTTATGTAAAAACTAATTTGGATGCTTCCCTCCTGTTAAACATGGCCCAGCAGATAATTTATTCGTACTTATATATGTGGATAACATCATTGTCACTAGGTCCAAAAAATTCAGCGTTGATTAGGTTATAAACTCTCTTGCCTCTCAATTCTCCATTAAAGATTTGGGCAACCTTCATTTTTTTCTTAGTATTGAGGTACTACGCAGCTCTGATGGCATAATTCTCTCACGAGCAAATTATGTCAATGACATCTCAAATGATGAAGTGATGAATGACTGCGAAAGTATCCACACGTCTATGAGTGCTTCTGAGATACTCACTGTCTCTGATGGCTCTCATTTGACTTATGCTACTTGCTTTCATCGAAATTTGTCCAGATTTCAATATTTTTCATTCACCTTACCAGATATAACATATGTAGTCAACAAATTATCTCAGTTCATGCAGGCACCCCTATACCTTCACTAGAAAACAGGCAATGTGTTCTTCGCTACCTCCGTGGTACGGTCCAGCTGGGACTCCATGTATCTCACATAGATGACTTTAATTTGCACGTATACTTAGATGTGGATTGTGGCGGGGACATCAATGATCAAGTCTCCACCTCTAGATACATATTGTTCCTTGGTTGCAACCCGATTAACTGGTCTTTCAAGAAACAAAATACCATTTCTCGCTTCTCTATCGAATCTGAATATTGAGCAGTTGCAAATGCTCTTTTTGAAACTATGTGGGTCACCAACCTTCTAAATGAGTTGTGCTATCCGGTTCAACAATTGCCCACCATTACTGCGACAACCCTGGTGCCACCTTCCTAAGCAAGAGTCATATCCTCCATAGCAAGGCAAAGGATGTTGCCATTGACTTCTACTTTGTTCGTCAATATGTTGAGAAGAACAGGGTCCGTGTTGTTCATGTGCATGGTGCCGATCAAATTGCTGACAGACTTACCAAGGCTGCCTAAGCCATCCTTTGATCGCAATCTATTCAAGTTAACCTGTGGCCCATTACCTAACCTGTGGGAACGCATTGGCGTATACAATTAATTAGGTAGCCTTAGAGTTGGTTTAGGATACATAATGTGTAGTTTGATTATATCTCTATTTGTCCTTTTATTATTTAGTTAGGTTACTTCAATAGTCATTGGTTAGAAATCTATCTTATTCTTGTAGCTCTATTTAAAGAGTTTATATTGTCAGTAAGCTAATTTCACTAATTCACTAAGCGTTCATATGAAGTTGACAACTTAATTCCTTAAGACCTCGATTGTTTTTAAACTGTCTCTAAGTGATATCATTGTTACTAGTTTTTTATTGCTACATTTGTTTTATTTCCTTCTCTATCTGTCTCTTTTAGAGCATTCTGCACCAAATTATTCATGACTAGAATTGCATGTATTTAAGAGGAGACATATTATTTTCTTTTGGGACAGGCTAAAAAAGAAGTGCATCATATAAATTGAGACTCAATGAATAATTCATTAAAAATGTTGCTCCCTCTGTTTCAATTTGTTTGTTTGATTTTGACTTGACATAGAGTTTAAGAAAGTAAAGATGACTTTTGAATCTTGTGGTCTTAACTAAAGATATGTAAAATGTATCAAAATGACCTTTAATGTTGTGGTCTTACACATGTCAGGTGGAAAGTTAGAATTATAGAGTTATCAAAAAGAAAAAAGATATTCTTTTTTAAATGGACTAAAAAAGAAAATACGACAAACAAATTAAAATGAAAGCGGTATGAAATTACACATTTTATTTTTAGTATACAAGTAAATAATCAATTATATCTTTTAGGACACCTCCACAGAAGTAATTAATCAATTATATCTTTTAGGACTAATTTAAAACATTAGTCCTTTCAATAGAAAATTTCTAGTTTGTAAGGCAATTAAACTTAAGAGAAAATAAAAGAAATATTTTTATCCTAAATAAAATGATTTGCATACATAGTACAACTCCATTATTGTGTGCTTACCAACAAGTAAATAATTAAGAAACAAGTAGAATAGTTCAGTTACTAAAATAAGTATCGTTAAAGATAATTATTTGAAGGTATGTTACCCATTAACACTTTTTAAAAAGTAGGTTCGTTCATGAGTAAACACAAAATTGTACTCAAATAGAAAGAGTAAAGTATGATAATGGTTAGTACCACTTACTCAAAATTTTAAAAAATAAAATAGAAGTATGATAATTTTGAGATCTCCACATGATGTCTAGAGAGAGACTTCTTCTCTCCAGAAGCTAGAAAATTCATAAACGTCCAGTACAAGGAGGATCTACACTACAAGGAGGCTTTGTCTACTCCAGCCCTAACTTTGGATGGAGGGTGTTGAAAGTTACAAGGAGAGCATGAACCAAGGTTGAGAATTTCAGAAGGTCATATTGTGGAAAGGAAATTGTTTCTTGCAATGTGCTTAGTGGAAGGTTCGAGAAGAGAGTGACTTCTCCAGACACAATTTTTGTTTGGGCAGCAAAGGCACGACGGTCAACCATGGATCAAAGTGTCTTCCACGCGAGACTCGACTTTTCTCTTCAGATTTTTTAGCGAGGCAGAGTCGATTCGAGTCCATCGGGAGGGAGTCAGATTGACGAATGGCAATCTCCTCAGACTCCGTATATGGCTTGAGGATATAGCTCTATTTGTGCAAAGGCGTAGAGAAGGAGTTGGGGAGGTAAATGCAGCGTTCAAGGAAGCGTAAAGCAGAAAAAAGCGGCAAGGCCCTGCTTCTGTTAAAGTGTGAAGCGTGAAGCGTGAAGCGAAGCGCTCGCTTCATTGAAGTGAAGCGTAATTTTAAAGAAAAAAAATCAAAATAAATAGAGACAATATATATTAGCAAATGTTCAAATATGAAGCCCAAAAGCAGATATCACAAAATACAATAAGACAAACAAAATCAAAGTTATTAATGGTTCAACAACTATTTCTTGTTCTTCTAAAGCTCTACTTCTACAAGATTGTCAAAATCTTGTATTTCTCCCTTATCATTATATTGCTCATTATCTTCTTCAACTCCATCATCTTCATCAACTAGGTGTGTAGCTACTTCTTTTCCCCTCCTATGTAAGCTTGAACTTAAAGTATTCGCCTTTAAATCATAATATTTCTCATCAACTCCACTTGCCTCCGCAACAACACCCCAAGTGAAATTCGAATCTCCTTAAAAAATTACTTCATCTTCGACATTCTCAACTCAAGTTAGCCATTCTTTGGCATCATCAATATTGTCCAAGAAAATTGAACCAATTTCATTGCGCGCATTGTAGCGATGCTTTAATGTCCTCTTGTATTTTATGAACACCAAGTCATTGAGGCACTTTAAGGTTAGTGTATTCCTCTATTTTGTATGAATCTGCAAATAAATATTGGCAAGTAATTAGTACAAGATAAGATAATTGAGATACTTAGTTATCTCAAAATACTAAATCTTTCCTCTAATGCTCCAGTTTCTCTCGCACTCAAATGAGCTACAAGTTAGACTTACAACTTTGATGGCGAACTTTTGTAACTCTGGAATTCTTGAACCATAAAGACTCCACTATTCAACTATTAAAGTAGAACAACAATTCAATAATTAGCAAATATAAAGAAATAGCTTAAAAGTTAAAGTTATAACGAAACATAGAAGCACATGTTCACCCGGTAACTTCCTCGTTCTTTGTTTAATAGCTGCTGGTATTCCAAAAAGTGCATCAGCACTCCTATAAGTGCTAATCTGATCCATTATTAAATCTTGCACATCTTCATCAACTACCAACTTACCGGCGCATTCATGGAATTCCACCCACACATCCTCATCTAATAAATCCATATCGTTGTTATTATAGAAGAGTGAGGGGTTCAAGTTATTACCAGTTGCATGCAAAGGTCGATTTAAGTTGATCTTTCCACCTTCTATCAATGATCTCAAAGACCTTTGCATATTTATGCTCGTCGGTAAATGCTTTTCGAATAGCCTCCTTAGCCTTATCCATCGCTTCATAAAGGTATCCCATTAATGGTTTTTTCTCACCATCCAAAGAAACGAAGAACTTTAATCAAGGGACCACCAACTTTAAGAGTATGAACAACATTATTTCAAAAGGTATAAGAAAGCATTATGTGTGCAACTTCTTTTCCAACTTCTTTTGCAAATTTTAATGTTGTTCCATTCTTCCGAAATGAACAAGCTTCTCAAATTGGCCTTTTGTGTGTGCATATTATGCAAGGTTAAGAAAGCAGTAGCAAATCTAGTCTTGCTAGGTTTCACCAAGTTTCTTTGTTTAGTGAATATCCTTATCAAATTCAACAACAAAGGCCTTTGAATAATGTAAGAATGTACCTTAACTGCCTTGGTGAAAATACCTATGAAGGGTCTTTCTTTGAAAATGTCCCCAAATATCAAATTCATACAATGAACTGCACAAGGAGTCTAATATGTGCGAGAACACTCCTTGCAACATATCACCCGCTTTAACATTTTCAGCTACATTATCTGTAAATAAACTGAACAACATTTTGTGATCCAATGTTCTATAGTTTTTTTATAAAGGAGAACATTTTGATGACATTACTAGACGAGTCGCTTCACATCAATGGATTCAAGAAATAGGCTTCCTTTTGAAGAGTTCATCACATTGATGATCATTTTTGTGGTTCTTGCCGTCCACTTATCCATCATAATGGAACATCTGAACTTGTTCCATTCTACCCGATGATCCTCCACAATTTTTTTGGTCTCTTCCACTTTATTATTTAGATAGGTGACACTAACTTCATGATAAGTGGGAGGCTTCATTCTAGGACCACATTGGCCTACGACCTCAATAAAGGGCTCCAAAAGTGTCCGTATAATTGACACAATTAAAGGGGAGCCCTACATCATACATCCACCATGAAAAGGCCGCAACTGCACGATCCCTCAAAATCCCCTTGGTAGTATCATGCAAGCTTTTTTATCACTTTTCCCTACACCATCTCTCGGGCTTCCTCGTGGGAAGTAACAATCTACAGGACCTTTCCTACCGGTTGATCCATAACTTGAAGAAACTGATGCAAATGCACTCTGTGAATGTTTTTGTGATTTTGAAGTGAAGTGACAAGTCGCCAGCCTTCACCTTCTTCCATTTCTTCATCATCATTATCAAGATTAGTCACATTTGGTTGGTGTAACATTTGACCTTTAGATCCGTTTTTCTTCAACATATTTTTTATTTAATCCCTTCACCACCTTCGAGCATTTTGTACATCGTGGGACGTCCCTAGAAGTACCAATAAGATGTTGTTTGTGAAGAAAGATATCGCCTCTAGTTATCTTGTCACAAAAGAGACATATAACTATTGTCCTATTAGTCTCACTTGTTTTTTCCCATAGTTTCCCCAAGTCGGGTCACCCATTTTTAATAGCTATTAGGATTAAAGAAAAACTATCAATATAACAAACAACAATAAAGAATCAACAGAAGGCATAAGCGTGGCAAATACGCTCCTCAGAAATCCGAATATAGATCCCACCCTGTAGAAAAGAGAAGAAGAATGAGGAAAAATAGAAAGAAGAAGGAAGAAGAAAAAAACTGCGCAAAATAGGTAAAGAAGAGAGTAGAAAAAAAAACCTAGCCTGAAGGTTGATGGAGAAGCAGAGAAGAGAAGAAAGAAGAAGGTACCGGCGATGAAGAAGCAGCCTGCAATGTGGCCATATTTTTGGCTACATTAGAAATTATTTTGAAGACATTAATTTGTAATAGGCATATGCCTAATAGAAATCTCTTGGTAGAGAAAATTTCTTGGAGCCAAAGTTTGGCTATGTTGAAGAGATTATTTTGATCTTTTTCTTTTTTCTTTTTATCTAACTTGGAGCCTAAATCATTTTCCTGCAAAGGATACCATTTCTTTTCTTTGAACACCAAAAAAACACCAATAACAAATTCAAGAGTTTCATTCTCTTGTCTTTCTTCTCCTCCCTTTAGTTTAGAGTATTTTGTAAGAGAGTTTGTGTTGGAAAACACTTGTGTGAACCCTTTCTTTGGAGTGATCTTGTGAGGTTATTCTCTTGGGGTATTTGGGATATTAGAGTATTTACTCTAATTTTATACTCTTGTTGGTATAGTAAAATTGCTCCTCTCCGCCTGTGAACTAAGTCACACTGATCGAACCATGTTAAATTTGTGCCTTTTTTATTTACTTTAATTGTCATTATTATCAACTTACTATTGTCTTTTTTATTGTCACTACAGCATTGTTTGGCTAAATTTCGCAATACCCGAGTTCTCGATCCCTAACACAGTCGATGTGAAGAAAGAGGAAGAAGCAACCGATGACAAGATGAAAACCCTAGTCACGATGAAAACTCTATAGTTGGACTCTGAAATATCGAGGACTCTGTTGTTGGTTAAGTTACGATTGCTTTTTAAATTTAAAATAGGACTTTTAAAAGACAAACCAAGAAGCGACGCTTCTTTGCTCTTCACGCTTAGGCTCGCTTCACGCTTCCACCATTGAAGCGTGCGCTTTTGTTACCTGAGCTCGCTTTAAGAGACTGCAATGATATATTCACACTTCGCGTCGCTTCACGCTTAAAGCGATGAAGCGACCGTTTTCCTGAACACTGGTAAATGTGTTAGGGTTGCCTCTGCATTTATGGTGTAATAAACCTTCCAAATACATTGGAAATGAGTGTGGTGGTTTCTTGAGGGTGGACTGTAGCTTCACTGATGTATTGAGGGTTAAGGTTATGGTAAGTGTTGAAGAAATGAAAAAAGACCCACATTGATGTTTAATGAGATGAGTGATCTCCTTATATGGATTTGGCCAATCCTCCTCTCACAAGCTAGATTTTAGGGTTGAGTTAGGTCCAAGTTCCATTTCTTAACATGGTATCAGAGTAGGACCTATCTCACCTGATATTGGGCCCCCAAATTAAATTGTCCACGCACCAGATGTCCAACCCTGGGCATGAGGTGGGGCTTTGAAAAAATGAGAAAAGTCTCACATCGGTGGTTAATGAGATGGGTGGTCTCCTTATATGGACTTGGGCAATTCTTCCCTCACAAGCTAGCTTTTGGGGTTGAGTTAGGCCAAAGATCCATTTCTTAACAGTAAGGAAGGGGGTAGAGTACTAGTGTCTTTGGTGTTAGAAAGGAGAAGGGGGAGAAATTCAGGGTTTGGTTAACACTAGAGTACAAACCTGAAATTCTCAACAAGAGTCGGGGTAGAGAAGAAAGGAGGGGAGGAGGAGTAGAAAGAGAGAAAGAGGGGCTTAGAGATCGTTTTCCTTTTGGGTGTAGAGAGTGTAGGAATGTAATGAAAGAGTGGGAAGCCTTTAATGACAACATTTCCTTTAAGATTGGGGTCGGAAGTGGAGTTAGTTTTTGGGGCCAAAAGTGGTGTGGAGGATTGGTATTAAAGAATGATTCCCGGTTTTGTATAGGGTATGTTGCCAAAGTGATTTGTCTATTCAGTAAGTTAGTGGGACACAAGGAGATGGGTCTTTCTAGGATTTGAGGTTCAGGAGGGATTTTGAAGACTGGGAGGTGACCGAGCTTCAGAGATTGTTTGCTTACTTCACAAGCAATGTGAGCAAGTCGACAGACCCGATGCTTTGAATTTGGAGTTGGGAAATAACAAGGTGTTCGCTGTCATGTCCTTTTATGAGAAGCTTCTTGTATAGGATGGAGGATAGCTTTCCATATGATTCTGTATGGATTCCTAAGGTGCCAAGGAAAGTGTGTTTCTTCACGTGGTTAGTTGCTAGAGGACGTGATTTTGACATCAAAAAATTTGAAGAAATGAAAGGTTGTTAGCATAAATTGGTGTTTCTTTTGCAAGGAGGCAGATGAGTACATGGATCATATTTTACTAAATTGAAATTTACCAACGAGGTTATGGTGGGATATCTTTAGTTGGTTTTCCTTTTCTTGGGCGATGCCAAGACCTGTGAAAGAGTTGTTATTCAGCTGAAAGAGTGGATCTAGGAGAAGAAGGCACAAATCCTGGAATGTTACTCCCCTTGCATTGATGTGGATCATTTGGAAAGAGAGAAATAGGAGAGCTTTTGAAGGGGTGGAGACCATCTTTGCTCAATTAAAGAGTAGTCTTCAATCCCTTATTTTCTTTTAGTGCACTCATATATTTCCTATTTATATAAAGGATTGGGTGAATTTTGGAGAAAATCATATTTTGTAGGTTTTTTCCTTGTTTGGTATACCTCTTGTATATGGACAAGATGAACTTGTTATTATCTATGAAATCTTTTACTTGATAAATAAAAAAGACCTGAAGATTAATAGCAAGTGAAGACATAAATTTCCACCATCTATTTCTACAAGAAATGTCATTACGAAACTCACCTAATCATAGAATATATATGTGATACTACGTCATTATCTGAGTTACTCTCAAACTTCATATTCCCATAGATGAGTAATACTTTATGAGACACAGGTTTTTTAAAGAATTTTGAGGATCAATAGTGCAAATTAGGAAATTCCGCACATCAGTTTCTACACATCATTTTTGTACACACTGTTGGACGCTGGGGGCTTATGCCTTGCAACACGAAAGCCTCCCACATGTTCCTCAGGGTGTTTTACAAGTCCTCGCCCAGGGATGAGCCCAACGCAAGTCCCAAGAATTTTTTTTTTTTTTGAAACACTGGCCAGGAGTCCAAGCAATTGAAAAGCACACCTGGAGGAGTTAGACTAATGCAGTTGATGTTGTCACCAATTTATATCTTTGGTGGCTAAGTACACTCTTTTTCATTACCTACTGTCCAGGGAATTGATGATAGACCAAAAATTTCTCCTCACTGTGCATAACCAAGAGACTCAAATAGGGTTCCTCATATATAGGTGACGAAATGTTTAATCTCAGTCCGTGCAACCGAGCGCAAACATAACCATCTACATGGTGGTGAATCGGCTGAGAAAAAGTCACATCCAGAATGAAGGTAGCGTGAACATAGGAGCATAGGTGATATATACACCATTACATATTTCTATCCCATTTAAATCTTACCTATGAAGTTGCAAAGAAATTAATACGCTTACATAAATGTGGAGATATATAGTATTGCATGTCAGTACTTAAGGGGTCTATAGAGGTACTGTTCCACCAATTGTCTTAAGTTTTGGGTTGAATACCAAATTTTCTTTACAGTAGCTATAAGATGGGCTTTGAGAACATGGTAAGGTCAGCTGAAAAGCCATTTGAATACGCACCAAGACCAAATTATATTTCATTAGCATGTCCCTAACGTATGGAAAGACCTTTGGTTTGTCTCTTTTACACCTTCCATGGAGAGTGATGGGGGAGGAACTGAGTGTTAGCTAGCTGGATGCTCTTGACACTGTATGTGTCTCAACTACAAGTTCTATATTGTCGGAGCAAGAACTGTTGGTTAAAAGTTAAAACAGTGGATGCTTCACTTATATGGACAATACTTTTAGCATTACCCCCTTGCATCACGAATGTTGCTTTTTCTATAGGACAAATCAGGTAGAGGGATTGCGTTTCCTAATCAATTAAGGACCTTTCATGTGAAATTAAATGCAGGAGCTGTGAATTTGGAATGGCCAAAATGAAAATTGTTTCAATGAATCAGAACCATATATAAAGAAGATTATAGGAGAAGTGATCATACAAGAAGATAATGGAGAATAGTATTAGAGCAAAGTCTGCAATAGAGGAACTAAGGATAAGACTTGACGTTTGAAGAAATGCTTAATATAACACAGCTCTCAGATTTCAGAAGAGATGGACATTCAAGTACCTATGGAAGGCAATGAATTGCTCTAAGTGAAGAGCAACTGTTTAGACAAATCCTGAGGCTGCTGATACTTGGAAAGAGCCTCTCTTTCTTATTCTTCTTAATATTTTACCACCTTTAGACCAAATGCATTAGCATCCAACTTCTTACCTCCCCCTATTTTCTCCACTGTGAGGAGCCAAGATTTTGAAGGAGGGGACAACATATGTGTAACAAGAGTAATGGAATTTTATCTCATTCCTTCATCTGATCAACTCTGAGAAAATTTCATACAGAATTGTATGCCTTGAGTAGGAAAAACCCAAAGCCAAATCTTTCTTATCGTTTGTTCTTTTCTGCTGATATAAGATCAATGGACTTTTGTACAAGGTAAAGCTTGGAATGAGAAGATATATTACCACTACTAAAAAATTATTATTTTCCCACTGAAAAATGTTAAGTGATTATTCCCACTGATAATCAGTGAGAAAAAAAAAAAATAATAGTGTTTTCACGTGAAAAAATCATGAAATTTCCCACTATTTCAGTGGGAAACTGTTTCCCACCATGCATTTTCACAGTGAACAAATTCGGTGGAAAATGAGTGGGAAAATCATGTATTATAACACAAATTTTCTATTGATTTGCGGTGGAAAAAATCTCTATTTCTAGTAGTGTACCAAAAATATTATATTGATTGGTGGCTTTATATTGAAAATTCCACCTGATAAAAATTTCCAGCAGATCATCGAATAGATCTCCAGACACAAACAAAAACAAACTCTAAGACAAGCAAATCAACAAAACAAACAGGTGGACCAATCAAATTTCTTAGACAAATCAAGGTTTTGGTTATCACTAAGAACATACTTCAAACATAGACAATAAGCAGAACTCATATAGACCTGCTCCAATATAAACATCATTATCAACTAACTAAAATATGCCTAACTGGATCCTTTCGGAACCGAGAATTTTCAATCCTATCCTTTTCTCTGATTGCCGTAGACGCATATGCACAATACAGATATGGCTGCGGAAGAGAACAGTAACCACTCATAGCATTCGTCGTCTTGGTTTTCTTAGTCTTCTGCATCTTTTATGATGAAGAAGACCCTTTAATCAATGTTCATTCATTTTCATCCAACAAAGATCCTTTGTTCAACCTACTCATACTAAGAACCTCACCCTCCCAAGAAATCCTCAAGGTCAGTGTCCATAACTTTTGGGATCATCAAATTGTATCATCGTTTTTTTTTTCATTATTTCATTAAAAAGTTTTTTGGGGTTCGTTAATGGGGCTTTTAATATATAATCTTTTCTATATTCTGTTGAAATTGGCAGTTAAGAGCGCATACTTCAATTTGGATGTTTTTATCAGCCGTCCTGATGAAATTTTCTGGGCATTTGTTTTTTTTTGTTGTTGATAGTGCCTTTGGAAATTGGATAAATCCAGTGCTTTTCATTCTACGGTGAAGTATAGTGGAAGGGGAGCTGAATGGGATAGCCCTGGGCTGGAGTTCGGTGACCGGAGAGAACTGCCAGAGATGTGTGATTACTCTTTTGGAAAATGCGTCTTTGATAGCACTTCATGCCCATTGTATAATGAATCTGGATTTCCTTATATGTCAGCCCAGTTAGCTTCGCAAAAGCATGGAAGGCCTAATACCAGAATTGGAGATGGCAGCCTCACAACTGCAATTTCAAGAGGTAGCTTCTTCTTTTTTTGGCCTCTTCTTTGTACACACTAACTACAGTACATCTGGGATTAGGATGTAATTCTTACTGTTGTTGTTCTTTCTTCTTCAAGCTAGAGCTAATTGTTCTTGTACCTTTTTATGCCATACCAACTTCATGATCCTAATATTCAATTGGTTAAAGCAGTTCAGTACTTAGAATAATCTAAGTGATGACTACCACACATAAAGTAAAGAAAATCTTAAAATCCCAACTCTTAATAAATATGTTTGTGTATGAGAGGGGTTCAAGCTTTTCCCTTTATATATTTGAGCATCTTATCTTCTCTGAATTTTCTATTACTCCATTTTATCAAAGTCCTACAAAAGCTTTGTAAAGGTTGTCACCATTGTTGACTCGTTAGAATTTTGTGTAGAGGTGGATTTCTGCTAAAATGTGGGAGAAATTAAGAGAGAAATGACCAATGTTTGTTGACAATTCACTGAATAGAGGGCAATGGGTATCAATGATGTGTCTGCTTCAATCTGGTATTCCGAATGAGAAGCAGTTCATGACACCACAAGGCACACCTAAACAAGTTCTAAAGCAGAGGTCAAATGAACTTAAAAACATCATATGGATATATAAATTCTCCTTCTATGAGTGATGTTATACTTAAAGCTGTCAACTTTGTTACTAAGTTCAAGTATGTGGTTTTTGTCAATCATAGGAATATAATGCCAGCATAGAATTCCTTCGGGCACCATTTCTTGTTGAATCGAATTCTGACAACCAAATTGGTCGCAGATTGGCTGAGAAAATTCTGAGTCCTGACTCAAATCTTAGCCATGCATCACAATGGATTTGTAGCGATACATTGGTCTTCAATCCATATCTTTGGTGGAGAAGGAGCTCTATTAAGCTATTGTGAGTGTGAATTATTAGGTTATGGCTTCTTCAGATATGCAAATTGAGTTCATCTTTCCAGTTAAAAAGAGAAAGATATGCAAAGAACAAGTAGTTGACCTAATAGAAAATTAATAGATGAGGGCAAAACTATATTTGATAAATAACCTAAGATTTGCTATCTTAGTAGTTCCATAACCTTCTTAGATTGAGCTGGACAGATTTTTAGGAGTCCTCTCCATTTCATTGATATATAAATCTTATTAGAACTGCTTCTGTTTTTCTATTTGAAACTCGTGATATAGTTTGATGCAATAAGTAGGGGGGAAATTGTTCTTAATTGTTAGTATCAAAATTAAAGTAGCTGACTCAGTAGAATAGAGTTGCTGCAATATTGAGCCTCGTGTCATTCGGTCAACAGAAACTAGCTTGACGGTGTGTTAACAAATTGATCCACGAAGAACCAAGACTTCAGAAATCTGCCATTGCAGATATTTAGTTTGACTCAGATACATCCAATCGACCAATCCAGTCATCTGGTTGGTTGAATTCAAGTTTCCGTGTTCGAAACTAAAATTCCAGAATTTTCAGGGTGGCCCTGTTAATCTTAGCTAACTTCCTTTGCGTATGCAGCTAGCTTGTGGCGAATAATGGTTACTTCTCCTATGCATGAGTCCTGCTCTAATGATCATAAAATATAAAATATTGAGGATCAATGCAACACACACAATTTTGATGTTCATTTTTCGTGAAAAGTGCATTGAATGTCTAATGTGTTTTGAAATGTCTTAGTTTCCAATGAATTTGCCATTATTATTACTCAACATTCTGCCTTCAAGTCCAGAAGAACTTGCTTATCTCTTTTTCTTGCCGTATTTTGTTCTTTTTCAAATATATTCTCTAGAGAAAGAAATTGTGTTATATCTTTTTTTTCTCTCAATATTTAGGAAACAAGAAAGGGAACCAGGAAAAAGGAGGAAACTCTTATGATGAGAAGCTCCCAATAAGGAACCAAATCAGGGATGGTGACATCTAACTTGCTCTTAATGCGGATGGCGGAAAAAAGTATTGGCTATGTTGGACTCAAAGATATCCATCCTCAACATCACTCAACTCGCAGCATACAGGTTGAATGGCCATCCTAGTATTTATTGTGAGTTACTCAGATTGCATCTGGTGCTTGGCAGGGGTGCCTGATGTATGGAATGAGCTGATATTTCAGTCTTCTTTTTTTTTTCCCGTGACATGGAGGCATAGAGGGTATTAATTAAGGCAGTACTGGGTGAAGAATGCTACTGCACTCACCATGTGCTAGTTACTGCAAACTTAGTATAGATACATATTTTCAAATTCTTCAATTAGTCGAGGTTAGTGAGTGTCACCAGTTGCACAATGAAGAGAGTTATCTTTATTTCGATTTTCACTTTAATAGTAGTAAATACAGGCATCCATCTTAAGCGACAACAATCCCAACCTATTGACTGATTACAACTTACCAGCTGTGAAAAAGGATTCTGCACATAAGATGTTATTCAAATCCTTCAGAAAATCAAACCTACGAAACTTGAATTTTTTTCATCTTACATGTTTGAATCAAGCGTTTTTAAAAAGATCGAGTTCAAACTAATAGCAAGAATTAATCAAATGAGAGAAAATAGCAGTGCAGATCAAATTCAAGCCACCATCTTTGCACAAAATGACTATAGTACTAAAGGTTGGTTATTTGTTTATCATTGAAGTTAATTTGTTGGAGTCAGTAGTGTGAGTTCAACTGATAAAACTTATAAAAAATAGGTAGTCGCAAACATAAAATTAGTAGATCGATACATAAATTTGCTATGGAGCGAATTATTTGAGTTGCCATTTGCCACTAACAAGAAATAGCATGGATGCACGTGAATATGATGATTATGACAATGTGACAATTGTATGGGTGAATATTCGGTCTTAAAATTAGGGAAAAGTATAAAATGTAAGGCAGTGCACAAATTTAAGTTATAATAATCACATCTTCATTTGATTAGACTTCGGTTGAAGTCATTTGATATAGATTAGCATATCCTATTTGGCATATTACTTCTATAATTAATATACCTATCCATTTAATCTAAAATGTACGTTAAGTAAATAGATAAACTATATATTTAAATTAAAATTATATTATATTTTGTTTAAAATTCTATTTTTGATTCTAAAAAATAGTTAAGAAGATAGTGATAGAGAGTCAAATTGGCGAGTCAAATTGACGGCAGACTTTTCAGCAGATGGGATAAGCGAGTTCTTTGACCGATCTCTCTCAGTTCCCACGATATTCACGTTAAAATCACACTTACAGTAATCCTCTCCATCTTTGCTTTGATCTTCACATTTACGGTAGTCTCCATCTTTACTTTGATCTTCCATAGAAACTTGAGCGAAGTCTACATTAATCAATCTTGGCATGTCTTTCACCAGATTCTGTAAAGTTTCAAAGACAAAGTCGTCAAGATCTTCTAACACAAAAAATCACTATATAACAAATTAGTTAATTGTCCTTGGAACTCAAAATTTTCAAACATAAAACACAAGCAAAATTTTGAATATTAGATTGTAGCATGTATTAAAAATGTAGTCAGAAGCTAAGAGATATGTTTGACAAACAGAAAAAATGTGAAGGTTGAAGAACAAATTAACATCACGTACCTAGTGTTGATTCAAACCCTTTAGTCGAATGAGCATGAACCACTCGCTCGAAATGGCACATTTTTAATTTTTAGGGGCAAAAATAAAATCATGATAAATTACATGTACACCAAAATAGTGAGAAGTAAGCAAACGTTTCAAGTTTCAAATCAGGCAAAACATTCATGAACAAAGAGATTAGAAACCATAGCAGAGTGTTCATCCTCACCTTCCTGTAAATGGTGCCATCTTCTTGGACGTGCCATCCAGCTTCCTCACAGAGAGCCACGAGAAGATCATTGGTGTCCGCATGCTTCGGAAGTTTGTAGTTTCCGTGAGCTCGGAGTCCAGCGAAGATTTTGTGCGTTACAGCTCGGCGATTTTGCTCCCTTTGCTTATTTTTCTGCCGCTCTCTATCGGAAGGATAACGGAACCTAGTCACCACACTGCCGTCTTTGGCGGTTCTGTGAACCAACCACGGCCCTCTGCTGCTTTTTATGCATCCTCTGAGACGATTAGTTTTCTTATCTTCCACCATAGTTTTGATTTTTTAATTTTTTTGGTCCTGTTTTAATTCTACTACCGCTACTAATTTATAGTGGAAAGACAATATTGAGACAAATTAGGAGTACAACAAAGTGGACACCATATATTCCTCCAGTTTGGTATGATCAGTACTATGTTCAGTACTGAAGGTTTTTTTTTTTTTTCAAAAAAAATTTCAGAATATTTTTACAAACATTAATGAATGAGTAAACGAGAGAATTTTAATGAGGTGAATTTGTTCAATTAGTCTTTTAAGAGTTCTCTGGAACATTGACAAGTGTCAAATACAATTAAGTCTCAGCTTATGTGATAAATTTTTTTTATTTTTCTAGAGTTAAGCAAGCAAGCAAATTTTTAACCAAAATTTATTTGTACGTACTTTAAATATTTTAAATCATTAATTATTATGACTTCTATTACTTTTTATGTAGATGAAAATTATTTTTTTAAAAACTTAAAAAGTCATATGTCGGAATTATTCACACTCAAAATAAATAAAAAAATTAACTTTCAAAAATTTGAACTAAATCCCATAATTTAGGACAGAACGAGTAACATTTCAACGCTAATTTTCTACTTGAGACTTTATCTCCTGCCTCATGAATTGAAATATAGGAGTAATTGCTAATTAAGTTCACATATATTTAATTGGTTTTAAATCTTGGATTTGATTTTGATGTTACCGCCTTATTAATGTGAGAATTGATCTTTTAGGTCCCTTACAATCTTTTTTTTAAAAATAATTTTGTGTTCTTTTTTATAAGAGATAATTAATTTATTCTTATACATAAAATATTTTTATTTTTACCCATTAAAAATTTGAAAAAAATCATTTTTCTTTCAATTGAAATTTTTAAGTGGCGAGAGGGGAAAAAAACAAATACTTGTTATAAAAGAAGCATGGAAAAAATTGGCAGTGAAGATATTCCATGCAGATTTATCCTTTAGAGCAAACAGCAGGCAGGGAGTACATAACTTTTTTTTTTCTTTTTTTTCTGAAATCTTGATCTTCTGCTCCATTTTGTCCAAATATACACATATGGGGAATCAAAGAATAAATATAGTACACACTACAGCCTTCTTTCTGATATCCCAGACTAAAAAGTAGTAT
>JACEIK010000314.1:170613-183959 GCA_018107945.1 Datura stramonium | reverse complement strand
ATATAAAACATGAATAATTTTATCCTGTTCTCGCATATTTTTTGAAAAATTCTGTAGGATGAAGATTACAAGAGATGAATAGAAAAGAAACAAATTGCTAAAGAAATAAGAAAGAATTTCATGAATCCACGGTTGTGAAAATCACTTTCATACTCACACCCGTCAAGATTTTCCATCAAGAAAGAGTTGAAGAATCTATAGTTGTGATAACCACTTTCATACTCACATCCGTCAAGATTTGCCATCAAGAAAGAAGTTACAAAGTTCACGAATTTTAGCACTACTCCAAGAAATGCATTCATAGGGGAGACACTATATTTTTCTATAAATAGAGGCATCATTTTGATTAGAAATCATCCAATAATTTTGCAATACCAAGTGTGACTCTTTGGTATCTTTGTCTTTTCTATCTCTTGCAATATTTCTTCGAGTCTTTTCAATATTTCTAATTTCTTATATTTACATTTTTTTCTTTTAACTCCATAATGGAGTAACCTCTTTCTGTTGGGATAGTTGAAGAAACTTGATGTAATATTATGATATTTAACCTTATTTTAGTTCTTCTTGTCTTGATACTTTTTATAAGCTATATACTTTGTGTTGGAATATTTTCACTAAATATTACCGTTATTATATTTAACGTTACAATTATAGTTATATTAGTTTGTTCTTCTAATAAAGTGGAAAATTAATATACTATAATAATAGCATGACATATAAAAGTAATAATAAGTTTTAGTAATCTATTATTTCAAATCTTTGAACTTGCTTCTTTTAATCCTAATCTTTCGGAGAGATTACTTCAAGTTAACTCTTAGATTTTAAATCTTTATCTTATCTCTTTCGTTCCTAATTCTCACGGAGGGATCGTCTCAAATAAGTTCATTGATTTGAGGGATCTTTATCTTATTTCTCTCAATTCTAATTCTTGCAGAGGAATTGTTTCAAATAAGCTTATTTATTTAAGGACTAATCGCAAGAGGTCTTTAATCCTCATAAACACAAATCAAGTCAAGGAAGCCATGCCTACAGTCTTTTAGAATTTACTGAAATAAGGATTTTATTGTAATAAATATACCAAGTGAATTCAATGACTCCCAATTCCTTCTTTTAAGATATTCTCCCAGAAGTTATTTATTTTTTCTAGGCAATTTACAAATTTAACACATTACTCTCCTTTCATCAATTTAATTCTCTCAAATAGAAGTCAAAATATTACAAGTCTATAGCATAAGTTTTCCAATCTCTGTGGGATGCTATCATAAACTATACTATAATTTAACAGAGTACGAGCGAATCTTCCTACACATTTGGACTCGTCAGAAGCCAAGCTCTCTATAACACCCTAGTCCCTAAGATCAGATCCTAGACTTGGAGTAGAAACCAATAGAGAAGTTTGCATTTTTCCTCAGGACGAGTCAAGAACGATTTTATTGGATGATACCACGAGTCGTGGTCAGACTCGTGGTAGGCAAGTTGAGTTTTCAAGTCCCTAACGTAATGACTCAAGGGACGGGTCATAGCGACAAGTGACGAGCCCTTGGAGGGGTTATTGGAAGAGGTTCAGAGAATTGTTCAAGGCTGGTTTGGGTGACCATGAGGCTCAGTACGGGTCGTCGTAGGAACCTATGGACCGTTGGTTCAGTCCTGATTATTGGCAGTTGATAACGCTCAAACTCACACTTTCTGAAAAAGTATGAAGTGGACGTTGTCAATAAAAAACCTAACAAAGAGGTTGGGGTCGAATCCACAGGGAATATGGTAAGATCTAGACTAATACCGGTAATTGAACTTGTTGGTGAGTTATCTCCAAATTGGGGGATTTCAAAGAAAATAATATTAAAACAAGATTATAAATGTGATTGACATAAAGATTTGCAAATAACTAGGGTAAGCTTTTCCTATGGGTTCATAACTACTTCGGGTATACACATGTGATCAATCCCAATGCTTACTAGTAGAACTGATAACTAGGGTTCATCCAAATGACTAGTTCGTCCCTATTGAATGACTATACTCAATCACTGGGTCAGGTCTCAGGAGCGATTTCAAACTAACCGTTATTAATATGTTCTAAATTCAACTATCCAGCGACTAAAACTCAAGTCAATATAATGATCATAAAGATCAAGGCTTTGTTGTAATTCTCTTTTCCTAATCTCTACTTCTCTAGGTTTAAGCAAGTAAAGAATTCAGGCAAGTCCTAATGTTGTACACTGTTAAGAAACGTTTAAAGATGAAGAGAATACAATACAAGAATTTAACATTGGTTTTGAATCACTTTGGTGTAACCCTATTTCGTTAATCCACTATGGTTCCCACAACCCCTAGTTGTGTAGGTTTTAGTCTCTCATGTTTGTAAGATTATAATTTGCATACATAGACAAACACATAATTAAATACTTACAGCAATAATTGGGAGAAAACCTGATTTGAATATCAAAGAACAATCTCAAGAAAAATGGATGAAATAAAGAGTTTGATTCTACGAATTGCTCTCCAAAACTTGATAAAAATTCACAAGAATTATTCCTCACATGCCTCTCCTACTTTGTTTTTGTGTTCTATACTTAAGTAAAACATAAAAAGGTATTTATACATACATTACAAACCTTTTCCTAAGCTAATAGAGAAATTTTCATTTCTGGCACCGACTATATCACAACTGAACCTACGACCCATAGCAGGATTGTATGGGTCGTACCTACTTCTCATACATCCTTGGCTGCTGCAGATTTGTCTAAGTGTTGGCAGGCTGGTACGATTCATACCACAATCCTACGAGTCATACAATGTATCCATGGCTTGGCCCTGAGAACTCTGACATCTTCTAAAATTTTCCACGAGTGTTGTGGTACGCTTCTTACCTTCCTCCTACTACTCATACTGCTCGTTGTGTCTGAAGTTTTCTACCAAGTCTTGAAGAATTATGTCACGACTCGAGTTTACACCTAGCCGTAACACGGGACAAGGAACCCCGAAAGCCTCGAAGTCGACTCATGGCATAATCATAGCATACACTTAACATCAGATATGACTAACAACATCAATGAGCGGAATAAAATAACAAGAAATCTAATATGAACCATAAAGACAATTTACTAACATTTAAATAGAATGCTGAATCTGTCTAACCGGTCCGAAAGCCTTCTACTAATCTGACGAGTTGCTGGGACAAGTCCCCAGCTAACTCCCAAAGTCTGAAAACTGAAACATGATAAAATAAAAACATAAATCACGTTTTCGGAAGATGAGGACTCACCACTAGCAGCTGGGAGAAAGAGAAGCGTATCTAGCCATGAGGCAAAACCTGAAGACCTGAATCTATATCATGAAATGATATAGATAAGAGGCGTGTGGTCAGTAATTGGAATGTACTTAGTATGCAGGAAGCATAAATAAGATAACTCATCATATATATACGAGAAGGAAGTAATGTAAAAACTATTAATAGCAATGTAATTGAAATGAGATAAGACAATCTTATGCGAGATTCACATATTCAATTAACATAACCACCTTATAAGGACATATATTATTATAGCAAATGCTGATGTGCAAAAATAATTGTCGGGAATAATACAAAGGTATGATGTCATGACTGATATCAAGAGGGTCCCTGCCCGTCTAAGGGGGAGTCCCTGACAGTCGAAGGGAGCGTCCCTGACTATCAAAGGGAAACATTCTCAGCTAAAGAGAATCCCTGACTGTCAAAGGGAGAGAGAAAACTTTGATATAGAGGGTCACTGGCTAAAAGTAAGTCTCTAACAATGAAAGGAAATAAAATACTCAACTGACGAGGGATGTGAGTACCGACTGACTAAGAGAAGACATACTCCACTAACGACTAGGGATGTGAGTCCCGATTGACTAAGATATGAAATACTCCACTAACGACTATAACTAAGCTAAATTACTACAGCTAATCAGAGACAAGAACATTCACCACCCTCATCATGCAATACTCTTCTTTAATAGGATTAGCGCTATCTTTTAATAGGCACATGCTCAACAAGTTAACATATTAGTCACAGGCTTTATCATCATGATTCACCTTATTACAGAACCAATTTCCTCATTAGCTTTAACATCTCACCCCATATGAGCATGCTATAAATTCGTACTAGCATTATTCTATCATGGTATTTCAATTCCGAACTCACCTCATTCAATAGGTAATGTAAGGTCATATATAGTTTATAAAATTCAACTCATACTCTATCAAAGATGCATGACTTCATTTATTTTGGTTACAAACATTTCACACACCTGTCATAATCACTCCCTTTTATGAACTCTTTAGCCACAAACGTTTTAGATTCTAAGATTTTATAAAAATAATTTTTGTAAGAAAAATAATATAGAATCCGTCCAAGCTTCATAATTCAACAATATAGATGCAATCTAATCATGCCCAATCAATTAAATCTAAAACATGGTGATGATACGAAATTTACCTTCAATTAGACAAACTACAACTCCAATTCATCCCAACATAATTATTAATGATATCATCGGGTCATTAGGGATAATCATATAATATTTTCACAATCTCATCATATTCATGCATGACTATGACAATCAAGTGAACAATAAGCAAATCCCATTCAATACCTAAGCCAATTTATGAAGAACATGCTACCATCATGCATTCCCAACATATGATCCATATTCCAAAGCAACCCATTAAATTAACATTCCAATTAATTTCATAATCGCAGTAAATATTAGCATTTAGGAAAAGAATAGAGAAGAATTTACCCATTACACAAATCCTAGATCATACTATTCTAAATAAATCTAAAATCGGATGGTTATCGAAAATATTTTGGGGCACAAGGATGGAAGAATATCCTTGTTGAAAAACCCTCATACCTGATAGAAGAAAAATCCTACTCGAAAGTCTTCCTTAAAGCTTGAAGAACACCTTGGTGAGACCCTAGAAATTTTGAGAAGAAATGAGGAAGAAGGAGAGTTGAGAGAATGAAGGTTTTTGGCATGAAAAGCCCTTAAAATCGTGCAAGGTAGAGCCTAAAACAACGTAGTTTAGAATTTAAAAGCATAGGAGTTTACAAAAATGCCCCTGAAAAAATCTGGAAAAATAGACCGAACTGACCCCACGAATCACCTGACGAGTCGTTGTCCCTCCCAACGACTCGTTAGGTCCCCTCGTTAGGTACACTGGAAATAATCAATCACCAGGCCACGACCAACATAACGACTCGTCACCACACACAACGAGTCGTCATGTCCTTCCGTCAAGTATACTGGAAACTTCTTTAAAACCAAAGCTTCTCCCTCCTAACAACTGACTTTACGAGTCGTGCCACACTTAACGACTCATCACATCCATCTGTCATGAACACTGTCGTAGTCTCCTTGTCTTCCACCTAATGACCAACCTGACGAGTCGTTGCCAGACCATACGACTCGTCAGGTCGTCCGTTGCCACTGGACCAGCTCACCTCACTTGCCTGTTGCCCACGGGCCAGGACAGGACTCGTTGGGTCACCTAACGAGTCGTTACCTAATTCATTTGAAGCAATTTCTACTGAGCTTCTTCTAATTTTGTGGTCTATTCTCTTGGACTTTCGGAGTGTTACAATATCTCCCCCTTGCGAACATTCGTCCTCGAATGTTGGCTGAACATACGAAAAAGACAAAGACGAAGCCGCTATCAAAATATCAATCAATCACAGCTAAACACCAATGGAGTATCTGACTCCGGACCAACCCTATACACCAAAATCTGAAAATTCCCATCTAACATACATACCATGGTTCAAGGTAAACCGAAGAACATGAAACCAACATAGAACTAGACAAAACACCGAAAAGAATTCTTTCCCCTTTTTGATCTGACACGAAACTGATACCGATTGATTCTTCATTCTCATAAAACTTCTCGATATTAAGATGGATTCACAATATCTAATCTGACTGAGGCTAAGGAATTCATAAGCACGAATCATTACCGACATTTAAAACTGAGCACATACTTGAGATAGCCTGGTTCTACCGAACTTACTAAGCAACTTTTATAGACTAAATTCGAGCTGAATACACCAGAAAACATGAATTAACATACATAAATGATTCATAACACGAAAATAAGCAATAAGGACTCATAGGAAAGACTAGTACCACTAACTAAAATGGTTACTTCTAAACCTCAGAATTCTGCACATAAAAATCGACACCACTTTAGCCTCAACTGAAATTACAAGGGAAGTTATCTAAACCTCGAAGAGATCATCACACTGCAACTGCTAGAGCTGGAACTTCTTATGAGCATTCTCAAGATCTAACTTATTTCACATATTCACTATCTCCCCCTTAGCTTAAAGTTATCATCTTAAGACTCCCGAATCCTTCCTCAAGTTAGGCTAAGTTACGAATTCTTAACTCCCCTTTCACTTCTACCCTTCACTAAGAGCCTTACGCTAACAGCTATTCAAATCACACATCAACAATCTTGTCCCATAATCATAATAGAGCTTCTTATCAATACTGGGGTTGGCAACAAATAAATAATAACACAAGATTCATAACATACTTGTGGCCACTACCGGCGCCTTTCCCTTATCTTGATGGGCCGAAATGGCATAGGAGCGATTTTTACGATACTCGCCACCTGGATGAGAGGATGCACCCTGATGAGACGGGCGAGCCATCAGAGCTGCTGAAGAGGTGGTAGAGAATCTACCCTCACCTCGCTTAGCCGCTGCGCAATCCCGGTTCTTATGCCCACCTTGCCGCACAAAAAACAAATATTTGGGCCGGCCATGCATACTCCCAAGTGGTGCCTTCCACAGCTCATACACAATGGGTATGTAATCTCACTCAATCTAGGCTGATAAGGAGCATTGGCTATCGAAGGTGCTGGAGCTGATGATTCCTGCGATAGCGTGAGTGATATCCGGTACTCGACCTCTGATGGGAGAAATCTGGGTCTCCAATCCTGGCCCTCTTGGCCTCTCTCTCTTTCTCTTTCTCCTGTTCTACTTCCATCCGCTGAGAAAATATTACCAAGCGGGGGATTCTATATCCCAGTGCAACATGGCAGTCCTGCATTCTTTGACCAAGGAATCTGACACTCCATTCACAAACCGGCTTACTCGGGCCCATTGGTCGGCTACTATTTCCAGCGCATACTTAGATAACCGAGTGAACTCCAGTGCGTACTCCTGGATAGTCATATCATTTTGTTTCAAATTAATAAACTCTGCTGCCTTTGCCTCCCTCAACTCTCGAGGGAAGAACCTGTCCAAAAATGCAGTCATAAATTCATCCTAACCTACGGGACCTGCTCTAACTTCCCGACTGTCCCTCCACTGACAGTACCAGATATAAGCAACTCCCTTTAACTGGTAAGAGGCTAAGTCCTCGCTCTCATTCCCCTTCACTCCCATGATGCAAGTAATCTTCTCAATCTCCTCCAAAAATTCATATGGGTCCTCATACACCTTTGACCCCAAGAATTCGGGAGGGTTCATTTGAAGTAAGTCTCTTATCCTTGCCGTTGCTTCATTTCCATTCTGAGGAGCACGAGCCACTGCTTTCTGGTTAATCTGAGCGGTCAGGGCCTGTGCCAACATGTGAAAGGCTGCTCGGAACTCAGCATGAGTAACATGATCATCTATTGGGTTTGCCTAGGCTGGTGGTACCTGCTGGTGGCCGTTACCACATCTTCTTCCATTCGCTCGTCGAGGAGGCATTATCTGCGAGCGCGTAAAGCATGAGTTAGGAAAGGAACTATTTAGAGTTTCATACTCTACGCATGATAAGGAGTTTGAAGAAAGGGGAACATTCCTAAAATGTTTCATAGCCTCTTCGTCATAAGTGTGGCGCGCTTCACACCCATGAAGAAGACTCTACGTAATGCGGCTTTTAAAGACCCTAGGACACTCTAAACCTTTGCTCTGATACCAAGTTTGTCACATTTCGAGTTTACACCCTAGCCATAACATGGGACAAGGAACCCCGAAAGACCCCAAGTCGACCCATGGCATAATCATAGCATACACTTAACATCAGATATGACTAACAACATCAATGAGCGGAAGAAAATAACAAGAAATCTAATATGAACCATAAAGACAATTTACGAACATTTAAATACAACATTGAATCTATCTAACCAATCCGAAAGCTTTCTACTAATCTGACGAGTTGCTGGGGCAAGTCCCTAGCTAACTCCCAAAGTCTGAAAACTGAAACATGATAAAATAAAAACATAAATCACATCCTCGAAAGATGAAGACTCACCACTAGCAGCTGGGAGAAAGAGAAGCGTATCTAGACACGCGGCGGAACCTGAAAACCTGAATCTATATCATTAAATGATATAGCACAAGAGGCGTGCGGTCAGTACTTGGAATGTACTGAGTATGCAGAAAGCGTAAATAAGCTAACTCGTCATATATATAAAAGAAGGAAGTAATGTAAAACCTATTAATAACAATNCTATTAATAACAATGTAATTGAAATGAGATACAATAATCTTATGCGAGATTCACATATTCTATTAATGTAACCACCTTATAAGGACATACATTATTATAGTAAATGTTGATGTGCAAAAATAATTGTCGGGGTCTGATCTCTAGGACTTTCGGGGTGTTACAAATTACTTGGATCTTACCATGGCTCATTGTACGGGTCATATATGAGTGTACGATCCGTGAGTCCATCTGTACCAAGAGACTGCCTTTATGCAAGTTTCTCTTAATAATTCCACGGCTCTAGTTACAGCTCGTACCATCTTGGTACAACTTGTACTGAGAGTCGTATGTTGCCTTTCTCTTGTTTCATCCTTCTGACTTTTACCACGATTCTTAGTACGACTCGTATGCAGACTTGTGCTTGGCTGATTTTCTATATTTTTAGGCCTCTTTTACATATTTTTACTCCAACACTTATTTTTTCTGAAATCAAAGTAAAAGTGCCTCATATTCATATAAACATACCTAAGTTCATGCTATTATCTCAGTTTTAAGTGTTGTAAACTCACATCACATCAATACCCTCAACTCAAGACTTTTGCATGTCTTCAGCATAGAAAATAAAAAAACTAAACACGACGCTTAACTAAAAAATAAACCTAGGATACTACAATCAACATCAACCAAAACTTCGCACGATTACTCAAATAGCTTTTGACCCTTTTTTCCGTGAACCAAATCAACACATACACATCAAGAAACCACAAATCATGATAAATTGGGATCAAGATATGTCATCTAGCTATTAACAAATAGTCAAGTCATCACTAATGCTTTTCACACAGACGATTGGTAGAACTAAACATAAACTATGTACTCTCACAGCAAATGAAGTCCCCCACTCATAGATATAGTAAATATGAAATATGGGACTGAACAAGTAAGACTCTTACTCTTACAAAGAAGTTTCAAATATAGCATGTCGGATATCATAGGCTTGCCCTTATTTTCTCTACTTCGGTTTGTCAGATGGTCAGGCTAGGATCACTATTGGACTTGCTTTGGCTTGTAATGTAGGATTTCAGGCTGGGTATGGTAGATATGGAATCTTTTGAGTGACTACACCCCTCCTTGGAACTATATACATGTAGCTCCATTTTTTTTCACTTTTTCACCCTTTTTTTGCTTTTTTTCACTTTTTCCTCCCTTTTCACTCTTTTTATGCACTTGTATGAGTGTGGTATGTTTCTTCAAACTTTTCATTTATCATTCTATTTTCGCATTTTTCTAAAACCATACTTCATTTTTTACCTTTTTTATTTTCTCTTCCTTTTTAACCTCCCCAATATTTATGTACCCCTACTATAGCCACCCTTAACTTAGGCATTTTACCTATGTTGAGGTTCATAATGTCCAAGGAGGGACCAAGGCCAAAACAGGTTCATTATAAAAATGTGTACGGTTAATTGATTAATCAAAGAAAAATAATTCATTTAAGGCTCAAAATCGGTATCAAGGGAATCATATCATTTTGGTAGGGTCATTTAAGTTAATAAATGGGCTAAAAAACAGTCTATGATCCTTTCCTGACCAGCCATCCTAAAACCTATGTAAATACCAACCGGGCAAGTTCTAGATCCTCTACATAGTATTGAATTAGGTATTAAACCTCACTCACTCATGGTACATGTCTTGCATTCACTCTACCTGTCCGGTTTATACATGACTAAAAAAAACTATTCATGCTAATATATTAAATGACATAAAAAGATCCATAGAAATCATGTTTTGCAATCATAAATACATAGCTAATCATTAAAAATTCTAAACAGGTTCAACTTTTACAAATCCAAAACTAGTGCAATTTACTGGATGAGTACTCCTAAGCTACTTTTTAATTAAACAAAAATCACAAAAATAAAATGCTAAACATGCCGGTTCTACTAGATAGCATGCTCGAGGGAAAAGAAACATGGCAAGAAAAACCCTTTGGATGAATCAAAATTCCAAAAATATAAGTACACCCCTCCCTTTTTTAAAAAACATGCTTCATCCCCGAAACATAGAATGCAAAGCAGAAGGAAGGGAACATACCTGCGGCTACTCAGAAATCACCATCCATAGGTTGCCTCCCATGCAACGCCTGATTTAACATCGTGGCACAACGTAACTTTTGTGATTTTTCAGTCATCATCAAGGTACACCACCTCGATTCCTCTTATTTCCTTTGTCTCTCTAAGATATAGCTTTATTCTTTGCCCGTTCACCTTGAACCTTTTTTCATCTTTGCTCTCAAGTTCCACTGCACCATATGTGGATACATTCACCACTTTGTAAGGTCCCATCCACCTAGATTTTAATTTTCCAGGATGCAAACAGAGCCTTGAGTTGAACAGTAGGACCAAATCACCAGTGTTGAATTCTCTTTTTTACAATCTTTCTATCATGATAAATATTCATTCTTTCTTTATAAATGGCCACACTCTCATAAGCTCTAAGTCAAAATTCATCCAACACGTTAAGTTGGTCAAGTCTCAACTTGGCTGCTTCATTCCAGTTTAAGTTCAGCCTTTTTAGAGCCCATAATGCCTTATGCTCTAATTCAACCAGTAGATGAAATGATTTTCCATAGACCAACTGATAGGGAGATGAACCAATTGGTCTCTTATAAGCTGTTCGATAGGCCCTCAACGCATCATCGAGCTTCCTAGACCAATCTATCCGATTAGTATTCACTGTTTTGGAAAGAATGGTCTTTATCTCCCTATTTGAACTTTCACTTGCCCACTTGACTGAGGATGGTAAGGTATTGCCACCTTATGCTTGACGCCATATTTCTCCAATAGGGTTCTAAAGAGGCGGTTACAAAAGTGTGATCAACCATCACTGATGATTGCTCCGGGAGTACAAAATCTAGCAAATATGTGCTTCCGCAAAAATGTTGTGACACTTTTGCCTTCATTGTTAGGTAGTGCAATAGCCTTCACCCATTTGGAGACATAATCCATTGCCACCAAGATGTATTTCATCCCATATGAGCTAATAAATGGGCCCATGAAGTCTATACCCCATACATCAAATAACTTAACTTCTAGAATAGGGGTCAATGGTAACTCATGCTTGCGAGTAATGTCGCCCTGTCTTTGACATTGATCATATGTCTTGGCATAATCGTAGGCATCTTGGTGAATATAGGACTAGTAATACCCGCATTGCAGGATTTTGTGTGCAGTTCGAATACCACTAAGATGACCCCTAACTGGGGATGAGTGACAGGCCTCCAGAATGCTCCACATTTCCACCTCTGGCACACATCTACGAATGATCCCATCTCCATAAATGCGAAATAAGTATAGTTCATCCCTATAGTATCTTCGGGCATCAAATAAGAACTTCTTATTTTGTTGGGATCATATTGTTGACCTAATAATTTGCAAAGTCAGTGAACCAGGGAATCAAGTCCTGGGATGCAGCTAACACCTGCTCGTCTAGGAAAGCATCATCGATATCAATATCCTCTCTTGACCTAGCCTCCGACTCTAGTCTGGATAAGTGATCAGCTACCTGATTTTTAGTTCCTTTTTGGTCTTTCACCTCAAACTCGAATTCTTGAAGCAACATCACCCACCTAATCAACCTGGATTTAGCATCCTTTTTAGAAATCAGGTATCTTAAAGCGTCATGGTTTGTATGGATGATCACCTTAGTTCCAAGTAAGAATGCTAGAAACTTCTTGAATGCAAAGACCACTACTAGCAGCTCCTGTTCTATGACAGTGTAGTTCTTTTGGGCTGTGTGAGTGTTTTACTAGAGTAATAGATAGGATGGAAAATTTTTGCTCTCTGTTGGCCCAAGACAGCATTGAGAGCAACCCCGCTAGCATCACACATTACTTCAAGCACTCAAAGGCCTTTATACACGCCTCATCAATTAGGAACTTCACCTCCTTCTCAAGCAATTTGCATAATGGTTAATCTTTGAAAATTCCTTGATGAACCTCCTATAGAATCGTGCATTCCCTAGAAAGCTTCTTACCCCTTTTATGGAAGTGGGTGTTGGCAATCCTGCTATAACTTTAATTTTCGCCTTGTCCACCTCAATCCTACTATAAAATGACATTTTTTCCAATTTAGGACCAGATTAGTTTCTTCGCATCTGTTCAACACTTTGCCCAAGTGTTTGAGGCAAGATTCAAATGAGTCACCCACAACTGAGAAGATGTCCATGAATACCTTAATGGTGTCCTCCACTATATCTGAGAATATTGACATCATGCAACGTTGGAATGTGGCCGGTGCATTTCACAATCCAAAAGGCATTCTTTTGAAAGCAAATGTTCCATACGGGCAGGTGAAGGTAGTCTTCTCTTGATCTTTCGGGGCTATAGTGATCTGATTGTACCCCGAGTAGCCATCAAGAAAACAGTACCAACCTCTACCTTCCATTTTTCAAGCATCTAATCCATGAATGACATTGGAAAGTGGTCCTTCTGGGTCCAGTGGTTAAGCTTTCTGTAATCCATGCATACACGTCATCCTATGACTGGTCTTATCGGTATCAACTCATTCTTCTTATTGGGTACTACTGTGATCCCACCTTTCTTTGGAACACACTGTACTGGGCTTAACCACTTACCATCCGCAATGGGGTAAAGTACACCAACATCTAGCCACTTGATAATCTTCTTTTTCACTACTTCTTGCATTGGTGGGTTCAGGCATCGCTGATGCTCTATACTTGGTGTGTAGTTTGACTCGAGCTGTATCTTGTGAGTACATATTGTTCGGCTGTCTGGATGACCACACGCAAGTGCACATGGTCGAACAAGTAGTAAGTGGCTCAAGTAAGCCAAGTATCGATCCCACAGGGACTGGACTACGGGGCAAAATCTACTCAAGTGT
>JACEIK010000314.1:147771-161310 GCA_018107945.1 Datura stramonium | reverse complement strand
CTTAGCTCCATAAAAAGTACGTTTTTCCTGCAAAACAATGCTAATCATGTTGGTTAGTATAAATTCACACTTTCCTATAATTTACATGAGAATGTACAAAAATTATTGGATAAACAAGGCAAAAACGATGCATTTGAGTATCACTTGGGCATATAAATATGCCCCAGATCACATATTCTTGGAGGGATCCCAATGATGTCATCTATGGTCCAGCCAATTGCATTTTTGTGCCTTTTTAATACTGTGACCAAAGCTTCTACTTGCCAGTTTGTCAAATCTGCTGCAATAATCACTGGTAATGTGCTGTCTTCACCTAAGAGTGCATATTAAGATGGAGAGGTAGTTCCTTTAGTTCAAAGACTAACGGTTCCTCTACTAATGGCTTTGCTGGTGGAGTCAAATGGTTCTTTAAGTCAAGGTCTAACTTCTTTGTCTGAAGTTATATGACCCCATTCCATCTAGGGCATTCACCAGCTCTGTGTACCCCGGTACCCCATCTCTTCATAGTTCATCAAGACAACTGCTAGTGTGTCAATATTCATCATTTCTCCTAAGGGCGCTAGCAGCCTCTTGTCTTCCATTTGGGTGTTTGCAAACGTATCTCCCTCGGTATTGTCCTGAACGAGACACGAAAGAAAAACAAAGAAAATGTAAATGGAAAAATAACAACCAAAAGTCAAATACAAGCAATTAGTCTAATCTTAGCCGTATTCCTCGGCAATGACGCCACTTTTTGATAAACTCACACTTCCTGACAAAGTATGAAGCAGACGCTGTCAATAAAAAATTCAACAAAGAGGTTGGGGTTGAACCCACAGAGAATATGGTAAGATCTAGACTAATGTCAATAATTGAACTTGTTGGTGAGTTATCTCCAAATTGGGGGGTTTCAAAGAAAATAATATTAAAACAAGATTATAATTGTGATTGATATCAAGATTTGCAAATAACTAGGGTAAATGTTCCCCATGGGTTCATAACTACTTCGGGTATACACACGTGATCAATCCCAATGCTTACTTGTAGAACTAATAACTAGAATTCATCCAAACGACTTGTTCGTCCCTATTGGATGACTATACTCAATCACCGGGTCAGGTCACATGAACAATTTCAAACTAACCGTTATCAATATGTTCTAAATTTAACTATCACACGACCACAACTCAAGTTAATACAATAATCATAAAGACTAAGACTTTGTTGTAATTCTCTTTTCCTAATATCTATTTCTCCAGGTTCAAGCAAGTAAAGAATTTGGGCAAGTCCTAACGTTGTATACTTTTAAGAAATATTTAAAGATGAAGAGAATACAATAAAAACGTTTAACATTAATTTTGAATCACTTTTGTATAACCCTATTTCGTTAATCCATCGTGATTTCTGCAACCCATAATTGTGGAGGATTTAGCCTCTCATGTTTGTAAGATTATAATTTACATTAATAGACAAATACATAATTAAATACTTACAACAATAATTGGGAAGCACAATCTCAACAACAATGGATGAAATCAAGAGTTTGATTCTAGGAATTGCTCTCCAAAACTTGATAAAAATTCACAAGAATTATTCCTCACACGCCTCTCCTACTTCATTTCTGTGTTCTCTACTAAAATAAAACATAAAAATGTATCTATACAGACATTAGAAAACTTTTCCTAAGCAAATAGGGAATTTTCCATATCTGGCGCCAACTGTTTCACGACTGAACCTACGACCCCTAGCAGGATTGTATGGGTCGTACCTGCTTCTCGTACTTCCTTGGCTGCTGCAAATTTGTCTAAGTCTTGTCAGGATAGTATGACTCATACCATAGTCGTACGAGTCATACAATACATCTGTGGCTTGGCCCTGAGAACTCTGACATCTTCTGAAATTTTTCACGAATGTTGTGGTACGCCTCGTACCTTCCTCCTAAGACTCATACTGCTTGTTGTGTCTGAAGTTCTGTCAAGTCTTGAAGAATTACTTGAATCTTACCACAACTCATGATACAGGTCATATGTGAGTGCTACGATCCATGAGTCCGTCCGTACCAAGAGACTGCCTTTGTGAAAATTTCTCTGAACAATTCCATGACTCCAGTTACGGCTCGTACCATCTTAGTAAGTCTCATACTGAGAGTCGTATGTTGCCTTCCTCTTGTTCCAGCCTTCTAAATTTCACCATGATTCTCATTACGGCTCGTACAATCAAGGTTGGCTCACACTGAGACTTGTACTTGGCTGATTTTCTGCATTTTTAGGCCTCTTTTGCACATTTTTGCTCCAACACTTATTTTCCCTATAATCAAAATAAAAGTATCTCATATCCATATAAACATACCTAAGTCCATGCTATTTTCTCAGTTTTAAGCGTTGTAAGTGCTATAAATTCACAACACATCAACACTTAGATTTTAATACAAGTTTCTAAGGGTACTTTTGTAACTTTTTATGCTTTAAACTCCTAAACTAAGTGATTTTGGGTTTACTTAAGGGTGTATTAGAGGATTTTACTTAGCCTAAACTCTCAATCCTCTCAAAACACCATAAGTTGAAGATCAAACATCTCAAGGCTCTCAAGTACCTAGGGTTCTTCTTCTTCTTAACTCTCTTGGATCTCAAGTCTAAGCAAGATTCCATCAAAGCCCAAGTATGTGGAGTTATGAATGGAGAATTCTTCCACTCTCATGTCCACTCTCAAGTTTAATTACATGATTTCAGTTCCTTCTAGTCTCCAATTATGATTTTGATGAATTCCTAGGATTAGATCCTTTTTATGAAAATTTCTATGAATCTCTTATGTTTCTACCTATGATTTGTGATTATGATTACATGATTTCTATAAAAAGCGCTCATATATCTCTATTTTCAAGTTATGATGATTTGATCAAGTATGCATGAATTTCAAGTTATGTATCATGGCTGTAAATTTTCAGCACTTGTTTCATGGCTAGTTCACATATGTTAAGGAATCTATGTATTCACCATATTTTAAAACTAGTTCGTGTAAAGTCTATATTTCACGATTATGATATAAGCATTATATATGATTTTGGGAGTAGTATTTAACACTGAGTAGGCTGGGGTTTAGTATACCCAGGTCTTAGAACTACGTGCCACTATAGGATAAGGGGTCTTCGCCAATTGAGAGTGTCTCCCTTGCCTCTATCCTAAGGAGTCCTCGCCAATTGAGAGTTTCTTCTTTACACTACTAGGCTCATGAGTGATATCACGCCTTTATGATTCTTACCTTGGCAAGGTATGAACACCCTCCAACCAAGGTTACAGGTCGGGCTCCATGATGCTCACTTGGAGTATATCGGTTATGAGAATCTCCCATTATTTCTCGTATTTCATGTTTCTCATCTTTAGGATTTATGATATCATATTTTATAATATATTTGACCCATTGATCTGTATATGAGTTTTACAAAGGATTTCAAACCTGTTAAGCTTTATGATTTTACTTTCAAACCTTGAGTCATTATACTTCAGATTAAGATGAACAACTCATGTTTTATGACTATCTCATGATCATGATTTTTATCATGTTGTCTTTACTCTCATGTTTTACTTATCCTATATATTTAGTACATTCAAGGTACTGATTGCATACTTTTATGCTATATCGTCTCATGATATAGGTTCATGTGATCAGTCTCAGCCCGCCGTTAAATTCGATCTTGCTCTAGATTCAACTCAGTCTTGGTGAGTCCTCATCATCCAAGGACGTCAGTTTTGGTTCGTATATTTTCATGTCAGTTTATTTTTCAGACTTAGTAGAGCTAGTTGGGGGTTTTGTCCTTTCAACTTATCGTATGAATAGAGGCTTTCAGACCTGACGTATAGATATTCAGCTGCTTGACTTGTCGCAGTTTTGACATTTTATAATATCTTAGACTTCTGCTTATGCCTTATATTATGTCTGTTCTGCTTAATGTATGCTTATGCTTATGTCATGCATGTACCACGAATTAGCTTGGAACCATTTGTGGTTATAGATCCTATGTTACGTTTGGATCTATGCTCAGGTCGTGATACTCTCTTTCCCATGGAGTGTGTATGTTAATCAAGGTGCTGACCTACACTTAGAGAGAACATGCTTACATCAAGTGGTTGACATTGCTAAACAAGAATTATATACTCTCGTTTATGTTTTTATTAGTTGTTACGTTTCCTTCAATTTCGTATTTTATTTTTTTATAACTACTTTGATTTGCTGCACTTGAGTCGAGGGTCTTTAGAAAATAATTTTCCATCTCCATGAGGTAGGGATAAGGTCTGCATACACTAAACTCTCTCCAGATCCCACTGGTTATGTTGTTGTTGCTTAAAAGTTTTTTTTTTGAGATTCGATTTATAGAATAAAAAATAAATATTTTTAATTTGAATAATTATTGAAATTTTAAAAAATAATTATCACACTAAATCATTTTCGACAAGGCCAAAAACCTCCATTTTTTCCCAATAAATATTTTTTGACATTGTCCATATTTTTTTCCGCGTAATGACATGGTAGAAGGAGGACCAATATGCACATAGTTGTGGAAATAAATTGAGAGAGAAACATAAGAAAGAAAGAAAAAACGTGCCAATATTTAAGTTTTTAAATTGTTGGGGATTTGTTTTTCTTTCAAAAAACGTGCCGATATTATAAGTTTTGAAATTGTTGTGGCTTGGTTTTTGTTTCAAATTTGAAATTTAGTTATTTTTTAAGTGCTAAATATTACTCTTAAATTTTACACAGTTTAAAATTTTATCCATTCAAAAGATAAATAAACGAGGAAAAATATTTGATAAAAGAAGCCTCGTGCTTTTTATAGGTATGTAGATATATATCACCAACGGAAGTGATGCAACGAATGAGGCTGCTATTTTTGAATGAACTCTATTTAATATAAATTTGAATTAATCGAGCTTTAAATTAAATATGAAACAACACATGAGAATAAAAAAAAAAGATAAATAGATATATTATGGATAAAAATAAAGATAAGGTTTGGAAAATAGAAGGATAATCAAGCTTTGGTCCCCATTAGTTATTTAATTTACCAAGATACAAAGTCGTTTGCGTGGTCTTCTCAAACTCTATTGTTATTCTGAGTACTAAATTGCTATTTCAGCACGTTGGCTTTCTAATTTCTAAATTGCTACTCAAGATTCTTTCCCTTAAATAGTCAACTACGATAGTAGTACCTCTTCATTCTTGTTTGCTTCAAACAATGGAGAACCAGTACTCCTCCTACTTCTTCTATTTAGCTATCTTAGTGTTGTTTCCTTTAACTTTATTCAGATATTTTTTTCATGGTAGAAGAAATTTACCTCCAAGTCCACTTTCTCTTCCAATAATTGGTCACCTTTACCTTCTCAAGACCACTCTGTATCTGACTCTAACATCCTTATCAGCTAAATATGGCCCTGTTTTATATCTCAAGTTGGGTTGTATGCCTGTGATTATTGTGTCTTCACCATCTGCTGTTGAAGAATGTTTAACCAAGAATGATATCACATTTGCAAACAGACCTAAAACCTTGGCTGGTGACAAGTTTACCTTCAATTATACTGTCTATGTTTGGGCACCTTATGGCCAACTTTGGAGGATTCTTCGCCGATTAACTGTTGTTGAGCTCTTCTCTTCACACAGCCTCCACAAGACTTCTACCCTTAGAAATCAAGAAGTTGGAATTTTTATCCGTTCCTTATACAAATTCTCAAAGAGTAGCACAAAAGTGGATTTGACCAATTGGGCTTTTACTTTGGTTTTCAACCTGATGAGTAAAATTATTGCTGGGAAACATGTCGTGAATGAGGAAGATGCTGGTAGAGAGAAAGGGATAGAAATAATTGATAAACTTAGAGAGACTTTCTTAGTGACTATATCGTTCTTGAATATGTGCGATTTCTTGCCAATGTTGAGGTGGATTGGTTACAAAGGGCTGGAGAAGAAGATGGCCTTAATTCACAATAAAAGAAATGAATTCCTCAACAGCTTGCTTGATGAATTTCGACAGAAGAAAATTAGTGGTCTAGAGTCAAATACTCCTATTGGCAACAGGGAGAAGAAAACCACACTGATTGAAACTCTCTTGTCTTTCCAAGAATCAGAGCCTGAATTCTACACAGATGATATCATCAAAAGTATTATGCTGGTTGGTATTACTTTTTACCTCGTTTTTATTACCATTTGTTTTGGAAATTTTCTTAGCTGTTTCACCCACCTACCCACCAGCAAAAAGAAAACAAAAAGAGTGAATAGTTAAAAATACACCTAAAGTGTCACAGCTTTTTTAGTTTTATATTTAAATTATTAGGTGTGTGAAAAGTAAGCAATTGATAGTTTAGATGTGTTTCGATAAATATTTGATGATAGCTGAGGTAAAAAAAGTAAACAAATGATAATTCAAGTAGAAAACTCAAAAAACTTAAATACTTTAGGTGTGTTTTTGCCCCTTTGCTAAAAAAGAAAAGGAAAATTCAAATTTAACTTTCATTTGACTTAGATGTGACTGCTTAAAGCTTTCTTCCTTATGGTTGCCTAAGTTGACTTTGATTAATAGAGGTTAGAGGGGGAAATGTTTTTCCAACTGTATATATATTCTTTTCTCTGCTGTCACTTTCAAGTGCTCGAATTCCATGTGCATTTTATCTGAGCTGATTAGTCAATGCTCTTCTTTAAAATTAGATATCCAAAATTAGTGCTCATATGTTTTTCTGATGTGGGTGTTTTATGTGGATGCACTTCTTGTTCTCTCTAGTTTTCCCTGCCAATAGAACTTATTCTACTATTGGATAGGGAATTGGCATAATTAGAGTAGGAGTAAAGACTCTGTTCACTTTGATACATGATTGCATTTGATACAACATGAGCACTTGCACTTGCAGTTTGAACAAGAAATCAAAGACTAGTGTAGATTGTGTCTATTTAGATAAAAGGTATAATGGCTGCATTTATTGGGATGCAGGTCGTTTTTGTTGCAGGAACAGAGACCTCATCATCGACAATCCAATGGGTAATGAGGCTTCTTTTAGCTCACCCTGAGGCATTGCATAAGCTAAGAGCTGATATTGACAGCAAAGTTGGGAACAAGCGCTTGCTAAACGAATCTGATCTCACCAAGCTTCCATATTTGCGTTGCGTTATCAATGAGACAATGAGATTATACCCTCCGGTACCACTTCTATTGCCTCATTATTCAACTGAAGATTGCACTGTGGGAGGATATGATGTACCAAAACATACAATGCTTCTTGTCAATGCTTGGGCCGTTCACAGGGATCCCAAGGTATGGGAGGATCCTGAAAAGTTCAAGCCGGAGAGATTTGAGGCAACAGAAGGGGAAACAGAAAGGTTCAATTACAAGCTTGTGCCGTTTGGAATGGGGAGAAGAGCGTGCCCTGGAGCTGATATGGGATTGCGAGCAGTTTCATTGGCTTTAGGTGCTCTCATTCAATGCTTTGACTGGAAAATTGAGGAGGAGCAAAGCTTGGAAGCAAGCTACAATGCTAGAGTGAGTATGGAGAACAAGCCTTTGAAGGCTGTATGCACTCCACGCCAAGATCTTGTTCAGCTTCTGTCCCAGCTCTGAGACAGTTTTATGTATACTGAATATGGATATCCATCTCCTGCTGCACTTGTATGATATTGGGAATGGTCACTATCCTATGTAATAGGAAATGTCGTAAAAGTTAAATTACAATTATGTGAGAAATAAGAAAATAGATCCAAGGTTATGTAATGCTGAAGAGAAGATTCTGTTGTAAGATGTTTTTGCTCTCTAAGTGGTATTTGGGAAATAAAAATGCAGAATGTTTTTATGATCTTGGTAAACCCAATTAATATTCTCTAGCTTGATTTAAGTAGTACATTCTAAGCATTATATTTTTAGGTTCTGAGTTATGAGGGTAGCGGATGGGGGGAGGGAACAGGAAAAAGGAAACGCCGTAAGAACATGTATGTAGGCTAAAGGGGGAAAAAGAGATGGCTTGGTATACTTCCCTCAAGACCATATCATGAATTTGTTGGAAATTTTTCCAAAAATACTTTTCATAAAATTTGTAGAAATTTTTTATAACTTGAAGCCTGTCAAAAACATTGTCGTTGAGGATTCGATATAGATGTATCTCGAAAATTTAATAAGTCCTTCTATAAAATTGGGAGCACAAAAATTAATAAAAATTCATTAAAGAAAACCCTGAACACCAATAAAATAAGGGGGAAAAACTTTTATTGTGATGTCTACTCTCTCACTTGTAAGGAATGAACTTCACTTTATACATATGACTAAATCATCTTGTCTTTGGTGAAGACCGACGAGGATCCAATGAGTAAGAAATATTAATGTCAATAATAAATAGAGAATAAAGGTAATAAAGAGGTTTTAATAATTTTTTAAATTGATCAAAATAATATTTTGTAACTAAAGATATTATCTCATAATAATAGTCATTCAATAGGCAGATTCTATTTGAGAAGTAGGAATTCAATTGACTGTTACAATAATAATTATAGATATTAAAAATAACAATTCTTTTTAAGATATCGAATTATTTGTCCAATAATCCTCCACATATCTCAAAAAGAATATCAAGAAACAAAATGAAGAAAGAAGTTTTGCTGGGTTCTCCATGTATGAATACAATATGTTGAATCTGGTGTCCATTGACTATGAACAAGATATAGATAAGACAAAATCTAAAGTTACAGAATAATTTGTGAAGTTTAGAAATCCTATGAGCTAAAAAATCTTTTATAAGCCCAAGATTTTATTCTATTGCATCATACTTGCACAATCTTTTCACTATCTCAAGTTTGCACTAAGAGGTCATGCACATGTCCTGATGTTTATGAGTGCTCTTGAAATTTATCATAATTTCATAGAAGCGGCACCATATTAAGCTATGGAATTACGGCTTAATTTTCACCAAAAGCATAGAATTCTCAATTCCTCAATATACTTTCTAGACTGAGTTCTTATGTTATTTTGATGATTTTCAGGTAAATTAACTAGAATGACAAAATGGAGAGAAAAGGGCAAAAAATGAAAGAGAAGAACAAAAAGAGTAGTTTAAGGCAAATGATCAAATTTGTGGTCCGTAGATACCTCCACCGCAGAATCTTTCAGCAAATTAAGGCATAAAAAGGTGCACTATGCTGTCCACAGATCAGTTTGCGGCCAAAAGCGGGAAGAAAGGTCAAGTTCGATTATGCGAACTTCTGAGACAATCTGTGGAGAAGATCAATTTTACGAATTTATTTTGCAGTTACAGAAATTGATAGATGACCTAGGGAATAAATCGAAGACCCATTCTGTGGTCCCTGTCCAACAATGCGACCGTAGATCAGTTCTACGGTCCTCTCTGCGATCATAGAGTGGGAATGCAGTAGCATTTTTGTAAATCTTTTGCTCCAATTTCTGAGCCTTTAAAAGTAGTTTCTAGCTTCTTTTGTACGAGGATCAGATTTTACAAATTAGAACATAGTAAATGTAGAGGGAGAAAGTAAGAAAGAAGACTTGAACTCTCTTGTAAAGACAAAGCTCTTGCATTTATTGCAAAGTTAAAGAAGACTTTCTATCATTTTCTTGTGTGAAGCTTCTGTCATCTTCTTAACTATTGTTAGCATTAATGTCTCTATCTCTCTACTATTTCTCTACAATTAGTGTTGATATAATGAGAGTGTGGCTAAAACTCCAACTAAGGTTGTGATTTCTAATGTGGGGGTTAAGTGATTGAGTCTTCTAAATATAGTACTTTGCTAGTAGATTGTTGTATGATTACTATTTATTTTTTCACTTCAATGATTTTGATGGTTGCAAATAACAAAGTGTGTTCGTAGCTTGATTGACTAAAGAAACTTGTATAAAGAAAAAGGATAAATAGTGGGGATTTGAGGTCTTCAACCCGCATCTAATGATTTGGGCTGTTGCAAGTATAATCAACCCGTAACATTCAATGTGGGTTTGTTAGAACACACTCAAGGGCCGGAATGACTTGGTGTGATATTCCTCTAATTGGGTCAAAATACTTTAGAGGAACTTAAGACTCATTGTTTATAATCATACATGTAGTGAAGTCTATAAGTTAGACTCATTTACATTACTGCTCATTTGGAAGACAACCTTAGCTAGATTCTCTTGATTAATATAACTTAGTGCAATATTGTAGAAATCAATAGCTCAAAAGAAACTCTTCCTTTTTTCCTTTAATAAATTAAGATTTTAAGTTGGGTTCTACATTTGATATGATGATCACTTTATACTGTATTGTAGTGTAATTTGAGTGAGACTAAATTTTAACGTCGTTGCGGAGAATACATTTTAAAAATTATAATTTAATGTAAAATTTCACTTCTAGTATTTATGTCACGCCTCACCTTGGGAGGCATGACTGACACCTGGTGTCGCACTAGAATCTGACTGACCTAGCTGGGCCTCTGCACATCTGGTGCATGTCTGTAACTCAATTCAAGAAACAACGAGCTATATCTTAGTTGTAAACACAGCTTCCGACCGACAAGGCCGTATAGCCACCTGCAAACGGAAACAACTAACCAACAACAGGCAACAAAAGGGATCCTATGCCAGCCAACAAGACCATCATGCTATCTAGTTATAACAGAAATGAGAACAAGCTATTATACGCCCCACACGACCAACATACGAAACATAACTAACCTAGGCCCCACATGGCCAACAACAACTAACTAACTAACGACTATAGTCCGCAAGCCTCTATGAATACAAATAGTGGTCGGGACAGGGCTACGGCCTACCCAAATACTATACAAATAAAAGAAGGTAATCTTCTACAACCTGACAATTCCGAATGAAAGGAGCTGGCCAATGTACTGACTCTGAGTAACTGCTGCTGAACATCCCGAACTCTATCCGTCTAAACCTACAGGCAAGTAATGCAGTGCCCCACAGTTGGGCGTTAGTACAATGTGTACCGAATATGTAAGGCAGTAAATAAGCTGAATGAAAGCTGTTAAAGACTGAAAGTAAGTAGAAGGAAGGAGTAGAAATTAACCTGGAATTTTGCTTATTCATAACCTGCATCTAGTAAAACACTATCATGTATATGAGCTAAGATTGTACAATCATATATTCGTAAGCTATAGCTAGCAGACAAAAATGCAACAAGAACCTAACCTGACCCCTATAAGCCTGAAAGGTACAATCAACACAGAATAACCTGCTTGGGCCCCCATAAGCCCTAGCGAGCACACTTCAATCTATATACCCCTAACAAAGTTTCTATGACTCTATTGGTGCTATAGCCAACCTACCAGTCCCCTGGGTCTGCAACTGAGCCCACTCGGCTCCTGATCTATAGTTGTGTCTATATCCGGTGGACTCCTGATAACTGCACCCTGGGCACCAGGCTCGATGAAGGTGTGATGCCAATACGACATAAAGATAATAGTCAAGCCATGGAATAGACTGCAATATGGCCCTTGGGACTCTACATTATCCCTTGGAACAACATATCACTCCTTGGAGCAATGTCATCTAGCCCCTGGGGGGTGACGACACAGCTAGTAACCTTGAGATGGTCACAAAAGGGTACTAGGTGAGGGCAACCCCAACCAATGTACTATACTGAAGTCTCCATCTATCCACTCAAAAGGCGTATCTCGCCTTCTGGGCCTAACGTGACCGCTGCTCACCCCTAGAATAATCTGTATAGCTGCTAGCAGGTACATCCCGTGTACCTGTATTTGATCAGAGGATCCTAATACTGATCATAATTTCTAATGGTCTAGAATGGATAGGGCGGGGTCTGGAGTGGCCTGACAATACTCTGAATATCCTACTCGGACAACTATAACTCATAAGCAACTATAGGATTGCAGACGACCAATTACTTAGTTCCTTTGCATAGAACGACTGTTGGGCTGCTACTGACCGAACATGCTTCTAAGCGGTCGACCCCTAATCCTTAATAGGTAGTCTACTAAAATTCTTAGCCTGAGGGTAATACTGTGCTAACATGCTTCTAGCTCTCTGGACCTTAACTTGGTCTACTCAGATCTTATATGACTGTTATAGATGATTCCTAATCTTGAAGGTAAATTTAAATGGAATTAGCCACTCATGTCAACCTGTACCTGAGCATCTTATAGGAGCAGGCTGGGGCATTGGCCCCTCCTCTAACTACTAATGAGGTCCCCTTCCTTAGGGTACCCATGGGTCTATCTGACCTGAATGACTGGGTTGGCTTCCTGAGTGACCTGTATGACGAATACTAAGTCAACTGGAACGGACAATCACTGGTAGTAGCTAACCAGATGGAAGGATATCACTCAGTTCTCTAGACAACCCTAGTGCCGCTGACTCTAAAGTATGGCCATCTTATCTAAAATTCTGGCTTTGAGGTGTGAGGGTATGCCAATCGCCTCTGGGCGTGCTTTCCTGACAATACAGACGCCAAACTGGTAGTTATATCGTCTAGCTGCGCCTATGCTATTCAACTTACTAACTCAGGAACAATAACTATCCAGGAGCTTCTAAGGTCTAGGCCTGACAATAAAACATACAATTCTACTAACACAATAAACTGGAGAATAGAAGAGTTTCTATGACGCTTCTAGCACATGTCACACTTAACATGTTCTTTTCCGACAATGGATACTGTGGTATAATCTATATATGTTTTCTAGAAGCTAACCACAACATATATATTCATAGTCTATAGAAAATAGATGACCACAACATATCTAACCACAATCTACTGATAGCAATTACTTGCAACATATGGGACCGTTATTTCCATTCAAGAACATAAGTCGTATCACTGTATGCCGAGAATAACTTGCCGAGGGATAATCCTTACATACCTCGATTGCAGATTCCCGATCAATTGGCGAGTTTCAACTTGCAATCGGCGATTCTCTCCAACTGTAACCTTTATGCTGAGAGAATAGGACTAACTTCAATACTAAGTTCGATAAAAAACGATAACTTTTGTTAACAATAACAACTATAATTCAACTCCGTATAACTCAGTCGAAGACCTATAATTTCCCGAGAGTTCAGAAGGGAGAAGTGCTTACCTAATTCCTGTGGCCGAGTAGAAATCAATTTGGAACAATTCTGATAACTTTTTTTCGGCGGAGTTCCGATTTGCCGGGCGAATTTTCGAAAAATAACTTAGTAGTAATGATTCCCGTAGGACTAGAACTAATACCTGAAGTTAATTTGAGATTAGATGGCATTTGGTAGCGTAATCGGACGAAAAAACAATGAGATTTGTGTGCTCTTTTATTTCTGGCCAAGGGAGCTATATAATAATGAAATGAAATGAACCGAGGGCTTTATATATAGCGAAGGCGGTGCCGGGTGGGGGGCACCCCGCGATGCCCAAAGCGCCAAACTTCCCTCCGCGCCGCACCTCCCATAGCGGCAGTGGCCTGACGCACCGCACTGGCCAAGGCACTGCAGGCTGGCGCGTCGCGCTGGCCTCCTGCTACCTAGCCTTTCCTGACCCCGCTTTTGAGGCTTTTTCCACACGCGTCAAACTATTCTTACTCATCACAAGTCTTACGTACGCT
>JACEIK010000314.1:111750-147637 GCA_018107945.1 Datura stramonium | reverse complement strand
AACTTGAAACACATAAATTCCAATATAGGCGCTTCACAGGACGCTATAACAACCATTACACAATAAAAGGGGGTAGCTAAGCCACAATACTGATAGCATAAGCAGTAAAATAACAACTGAACAACAACCTCACCTTAACTGTATAATCTGGAACAATCCCGGAACAAGTGAGGATATCTAGATGTCGTATCATCCTCAGCTTCTCAGGTCATCTCTTTTTTATTCTGTTCCTCCATAATACTTTAACAGAAGCTATATCATTAGTTCTTAACTTACCAACTTGCCGATCCAGTGTGGCAACTGAAACCTTTTCGTATGTCAACTCCTCCGTAACTTGAGCGTCCTTAACTGGCATCACTCTGGATGAGTCACCTATGCACTTTTGCAACATTGACATGTGGAAGACTGGATGGACAGATTCTATCTCTAGAGACAGTTCCAGCCCATATGCCACTGTGCTTGTCCTCTGGAGGATATGATACGGGTCAATGAATCTAGGGCTAAGCTTACCCTTTTTATCGAATATCGTAACTCCCTTCTTTGGGGAAGTTTCAAGAAATACCCAACCGTTGCTTCAATCCTTAGCAGTTTACACCATACATTAGGGTAGGACTTCCGACGACCCTGGGCTATCGGTACCCATTTCTTGGTAAGTTTAACTTTTCAGTCTGCCTGTCATAATATGCCCTGGTTAAACTGCCTCTAATTTACCTGCTTTAAGTCATCATTTAGGGGGGCTTCCACTTCCACCCATAATAGATCCCCGGCGTCTGAGTGTGTACTCTGCTTAGCCATTTGTTTGGAGACGAGGAGTAATACTCGACTTAACATGCATCCCAATCTGTTCTGAAAGCCTTTCTAAAATCTAGCTATACGTTGTGCCTCTCTGTTTCAAAGTTTATTGGATACTTAGGCTCCACGCAACCAAACTACTTCTTAAACATTTAACTCAGCATAGCCTTTAGCTGAAATATAATTCCTTCCAGCAAGACATGAGTCGATCTTGTTAGCCTTTCCATACTAACTCAAATGAGGTCAATTTACACCTGGTACGAGATAATCTATAACTATATTCATATCTATTACTTTCCACTTCCTTGCAGGCACGATCATCTCTTGAATTGGCCTGCTTCATTCTTGCTATTCAGCCTTCCCTGGCTAGTCATTAGAGTTCTGTGCAACAACTCAAAGATATCTTCCCTTTTCTCATGCCATCAGTATGTCTCTCTTACAACCTAATGCCTTTTCGTTAAACTCTGGGTGGAGGGGGTAATGGACATAGTGTGCCTTGGCCATAGTCTGCTAATGAAGTCCTGCCACCTCTGGTACTCAGAGTCGACCTGTGGGTCTCATGACTCCGCCCCTTATTATCTCAAAGGCCATTAACTTCCCACTAGGCCTTGTCTCTAGGTTGTACTAGGTTAGTATCTCTATGTCGCCACTCCTCTATTTCCACAATCGGTGGTGGTATTAACACATTCTAGGTTACAACCTTACAATCTCTTAATTATCAGCTCAATGCTTAGTTCTCGACATTCGACAGCGGTCCAATGCTCTGTCAACCTGCTTCAACCCGGAGGTGATCCTGGTTTCCGCAAAGTTAGATACTCATGACTTTCCCCTTACTTCCATTGGACTGAGCTCTGGGGTTCGTGGCTTCTGCCTCATACTGTCAAAGATATTACTAACTAAGTCTACCAAACTATATTCCTTCTGACCCATACTCGGGCCCTTTTTGTCATATAATCTCTCTGTCCTTCAATATAATAAACTAAGGCCATAACCATTATCTTGCAGATATGCTTTACCATCATTAGCACGCTGCATCAAAATCGACCTATTTCTGACCTGAACTTTACCATTGCTGAGGGTTTATCGCTGATGGACTCTCTCACACGCACTTAAGTGCTGCTAGCAACCTTTTACGCCCTCCTGATTTACTATTGTGAGGGTCTAGAATAACATTGTAAACACTAGGGGTCTTAACCACTTTCTAACCTTTCTCGAAGTTAACAATCCTAGCCCTCCTTTACTCTTTATTCTGGGAAACATGACATTGCTACCTACGCTTTCTATTGTACTGAAAGAATAAACTGGGATGTGAGAAGTAACCCTATCATTCTATACCAGGGCTAGGATGGGAATTTCAACAACTCTAAAGGTTGGGGGTACAAACCTTGCACGATCCTTTGTATTTTTTAGGTAGTCCAACCTTAACTCTTGCCCTTATCTAATTCTACATATCTAGTAGGTAAGCAAACTCATATGTATACTATTCTAAGGTACTATTTTGAAGCCGAAGAAGGAATTGGGGATGACGCTGACATATCTGTTGCCTTAGGAAGTTCCTGGTGCTTCAGGAGGGTGATGGGGAAACGTAAAAGACGTCTGCTTCCGGCCTTAGGCTAACCGTCTCCCAACTGTGGCACTTCACTGGTACCTCCTCCTGCTGCTATATTCATCTTGCGGCTGGCTGAAGTCTGTATTATATAGAACACCTTTCTAAATAGATATAACAATACAAGCTTAGAGACTCAACCCTATACAACTCCACTTTATAGCACGATCTGAGAAGAAGGAGGGGTAACCATACTATCATGCCTTGTAGCCTCCTGCTTATTGAATTTTGTGCACAACACTTTTGTAAACAAGACTTTACGAGACACGGTTTGCAGACTCCCTAGGATACACCTGCTCTGATACCAAGTTTGTCACGCCCCACCTTGGAAGGCATGACTGGCACCTAGTGTCGCACTAGGATCTGACTGACCTGGCTGGGCTTCTGCATGTCTAGTGCATGCCTGCAACTCAATTCAAGAAAACAACGAGCTATATCTCGGCTGTAAACACAGCCTCCAACCGACAAGGCCTCATAGCCACCTACAAACAGAAATAACTAACCAACAACAGGCAACAAAAGGGATCCTATGTGGGCCAACAAGACCACCATGCTGTCTAGTTATTACAGAAATGAGAATAAGCTACTATACTAGGACCTAAATGGCCAACATACGAAAAATAACTAACTTAGGCCCCACACAACCAACAACAGCCAACTAACTGACGATTATAGTCCAAAAGCCTCTATGAATACAAAAAGTGGTCGGGACAGGGCCCCAGCCTACCCAAATACTATACAAATAAATGATGGTAATATTCTACAACCTAGCAACTCCAGTGAAAGAAGCTGGCCAATGTACTGACTCTGAGTAACTGCTACTGAAGATCCTGAACTCTGTCCATTTAAACCTGTAGGCAAGTAATGCAGCACCCCACAGTTGGGCGTCAGTACAATATGTACCGAATATGTAAGGCACTAAATAAGTTGAATGAAAGCTGTTAAAGACTGAACGTAAGTAGAAGGAAGGGGCAGAAATTAACCTGGAAATTTGCTTATTCATAACCTGCATCTAGTAAAACACTACACGTATATGAGCTAAGATTGTACAATCATATATTCGTATGCTATAACTAGCAAAAAAGAATGCAAACAAGAACCTAACCTAGCCCCATAAGCTTGAAAGGTACAATCAACATAGAATAACCTGCCTAGGCCCCCATAAGCCCTGGCGAGCACACTTCAATCTATATACCCCTAATCAGGTTTCTATGACTCTACTAGTGCTATAACCAACCTACCAGTCCCCTGGGTCTGCAATTGAGCCCACTCGGCTCTTGATTTGTAGCTGTGTTTGAGTTCGGTGGACTCCTGATAACTACACCCTGAGTACCGGGCTCGAAGAGGGTATTATACCGATACAACATAAAGATAATAGTCCAGCCATAGAATGGACTATAATATTTCCCTTGGGCCTCTACATCATCCCTTGGGATGGCATATCGCTCCTTGGAGCAATGTCATCTAGCCCCTGGCGGGCGACGACACAACTAGTAATCCTAGGGTGGTCACAGAAGGCTCCTATGTAAGGACAACCCCAATCGATGTGCTATCTTAAGTATCTATCTAGCCACTCAAAAGGCGTATCTCGCCTTCTGGGCCTAACGTGACCGCTGCTCGCCCCTAGAATAATCTGTATAGTTGTTAGCAGGTACACCCCGTGTACCTGTATCTGATCAGAGGGATCTGGATAATGATCATAATCTCTAATGGTCTAGAACAGATAGGGCGGGGTTTGGAGTGGACTGACAATACTCTGAATGTCCTACTCGGACAACTATAACTCATAAGCAACTGTAGGTCACAGACGACTAATTACTTAGTTCCTTTGCATAGAACGACTGCAGGGCTGCTACTGACTGAGCATGCTTCTGAGCAGTCGTCCCCTAATCCTTAATAGGTAGTCTACCTAAATTCTTATCCTGAGGATAATACTGTGCTAACATCGTTCTTGCTCGCTGGACCTTAACTTGGTCTGCTCAGATCTTATATGACTTTTTTAGACGATTCCTAACCTTGTAGGTAAATTTACATGGACTTAGCCACTCACATCAACCTGTACCTGAGCATCTTATAGGAGCGGGCTGGGTCGTTGGCCCGCCTCTGACTACTAATGAGGTCCCCTGCCTTAGGGTACCCACGGGTCTATCTGACTTAAATGACTGGGATGGCTTCCTCAGCGACCTGTATAACGAATACGATGTCAACTAGAACGGACAATCATTGGTAGTAGCTGACTAGATGAAAGGCTATCACTCAGTTCGCTAGACAACCCTAGTGCCCCTGACTCTAAAGTTTGGCCATCTTATCTAAATTTCTGGCTTTGGGGCGTGAGGGTACTCCAATCGCCTCTAGGCGTGCTTTTCTTACAATACTAGCCCCAAATTGGTAGTTAAATTGCCTAGTTGCGCCTATGCTATTCAAATTACTAACTCAAGCCCAATAACTATCCACGAGCTTCTAAGGTCTAGGCATGAAAATAAAACATACAATTCTACTAACACAATGAACTGGAGAATAGAAGAGTTTCTATGACGCTTCTAGCGCGTGTCACACTTAACATGTTCTTTCCCGACAAGGGATATTGCGGTATAATCTATATACGTTTTCTAGCAGCTAACCACGACACATATATTCATAGTCTACATAAAATAGATGACCACAACATATCTAACCACAATCTACTGATAGCAATTACTTGTAACATATGGGACCATTATTTCTATTCAAGAACATAAGTCGTATCACTATACGATGAGAATAACTTGCTGAGGGATTAGCCTTACAGACCTCGATTGCCGATTCCCCATCAACTAGCGATTTTCAGCTTGCAATCGGCGATTCTCTCCAACTGTAACCTTTATGTTGAGAGAATAGGACTAATTTTAATTCTAAGTTCGATAAAAAGCGATAACTTTTGTTAACAATAACAACTATAATTCAACTCCGTATAACTCAGTCGAAGACCTATAATTTCCCGAGAGTTCAGAAGGGAGAAGTGCTTACCTAATTCCTGTGGCCGAGTAGGAATCAATTTGGAACAATTCTGACAACTTTTACTCGACAGAGTTCCAATTTTCCGGGTGAATTTTCAAGAAATAACTCCGTAGTAATGCTTCCCATAGGCCTAGAACTCGTTACCCTAAGTTAATTGGATGAAAAACAAATGAGATTTGTGTGCCCTTTTATTTTTGGCCGAGGGAGCTACATACAAATGAAATAAAATGAACCAAGGGCTTTATATATAGCTAAGGGCGGTGGTAGGGGGCGCCCCGCGCCTCCCAAAGCGCCAAACTGCTCTCCGCACCATTCCTCCCATAGCAGCAGTGGCCTGGCGCGCTACGCTGGCCAAGGCACTACAGGCTGGCGCGTTGGGCTGGCCTCCCGCGGCCTAGCCATGCCCGACCCCGCTTCTGAGGCTTCTTCCACACGCGTCAAGCTCTTCTTACTCGTAACAAATTCATGCGCACACTTTCTAATCATTAACCTTTACGGGGTTTAACATCCTCCCCCCTTAGGAATATTCATCCTCGAATATAATCTTCAAGCTTAAAGGAGTTAACTTTCTTAACCAAGATTTTTTTAAAAAATTTGGCAGAGTCTCCTCTTTAATATGGACTATCAAAAAATCTGAAACGCAGAAAGTCCAATATAGGCGCCTCGCAGGACGCTATAAAACCATTACACGATAAAAGGGGTAGCTAAGCAACAGTACTGATAGCATAAGCAATAAAATAACAACAACCTCATCTTAACTGCATAATTTGGAACAATCCCGGAATAGGTGAGGATATCTAGATGTTGTATTATCCTCAGCTTCTCAGATCATCTCTTCTTTATTCTATTCCTCCATAATACTTTAACAGAAGTTATATCTTTAGTTCTTAACTTACCAACTTGCCGATCCAGTGTGGCAACTGAAACCTTTTCGTAGGTCAAATCCTCCGTAACTTGAGCGTCCTTAACTAGCACCACTCTGGATGGGTCACCTATGCACTTCTGCAACATTGACATGTGAAAGACTGGATGGACAGATTCTATCTCTGGAGACAGTTCCGGCCCATATGCCACCGTTCCTGTCCTCCGGAGGATATGATACAGGTCAATGAAAGCATAACTATTTTCTTAATAAATGAGAATTTNCTCTGGAGACAGTTCCGGCCCATATGCCACCGTTCCTGTCCTCCGGAGGATATGATACAGGTCAATGAATCTAGGGCTAAGCTTACCCTTTTTACCGAATCTCGTAACGCCCTTCTTTGGTGAAGTTTCTAGAAATACCCAACTGCTGCTTCAATCCTTAGCAGTCTACACCATACATTAGGGTAGGACTTCTGACGAACCTGGGCTATCGGTACCCATTTCTTGGTAAGTTTAACTTTTCAGTCTGCCTGTCATAATATGCCCTGGTTCAACTGCCTCTAATTTACCTTCTTTAAGTCATCATTTAGGGGGGCTTCCACTTCCACTCATAATAGACCCCCGGCGTTTGAGTTGTGTACTCTTCTTATCCATTTGTTTGGATACGTGGAGTCTTACTGGACTTAACATGCATCCCAATATGTTCTGAAAGCCTTTCTAAAACCTAGCTGTACATTGTGCCTCTTTATCAGAGTTGATTGGATACTTAGGCTCCATGCAACCAAACTACTTCTTAAACATTTAACTCAACATAGTCTTTAGCTGAAATATAATTCCATCCAGCAAGACATAAGTCGATCTTGTTATCCTTTCCATACTAACTCAAATGAGGTCAATTTACACCTGGTATGAGATAATCCTATAACTGTATTCATATATATTGCTTCCCACTTCCTTGTAGGCACAATCATCTCTTGAATTAGCCTGCTTTGTTCTTGCTATCCAGCCTCCCCTGGCTGGTCATTAGAGTTATTTACTATGACTCAATCATACCTTCCTTCTTCCCATGCCATTAGTAGGTCTCTCTTACAACCTGGTGCATTTTCATTAAATTCTGGGTGGAGGGGGTAATGGATATAGTGCGTCTTGGCCATAATCTTTTAATGAAGTCCTGCCACCTCTGGAACTCAGAGTCGACCTCTGGGTTTCATGACTCCGCCCCTTATTATCTCAAAGGCCATTAACTTCCCACTAGGCCTTGTCTCTAGGTTTTACAAGGTTAGAATCTTTGTGTCGCCACTCCTCTACTTCCACAACCGATGGTGATATTACAACATTCTAGGTTACAACCTTACTATATCTTAACTGTCAGCCCGACCTTAGTTCTGAACATTCGGCAGTGGTCCCATGCTCTGTCAACCTACTTCAACCTAGAGGTTATTCTGGTTTTCCCCAAAGTTAGATACTCGTGCCTTTTTCCTTGCTTCCATTAGACTGAGCTCTAGGGTTCGTGGCTTCTGCCTCATACTGTCAAAGATATTACTAACCAAGTCTACCGACCAGTATTCCTTCTGGCCCACACTCAAGCCTATTATTTTTCATATGATCTCTCTGTCCTTCGATATAACAAACTAAGACCATAACCATTATCTTGCAGATATGCTCTACCGTCGTTAGCACGCTGAGTCGAAATCGGCCTATTTCTGACCTAAACTTTACCATTGTTGGAGGTTTACCACTAATGGACTCTCTCACATGCACTTAAGTGTTGCTGGAAACCTTGTCCGCTCTCCTGGTTTACTATCGTGAGGATCTGGAAAACTTTATAAACACTAGGGGTCTTAACCACTTTCTAACCTTTCTTGAAGTTAACACTTCTAGCCCTTCTTTACTCTTTATTTTGGGCAACATGGCATTGCTACCTACTCTTTCTGTTGTACTGAAAGAATAAACTTGGAGGTGGGAAGTAACCCTATCATTCTATACCAGGGCTAGGGTGAAAATTTCAACAACTCTAAATGCTGGGGGTACAAACCTTGCACAATCCTTTGTATGTTTCAGGTGGTCCAATCTTAACTCTTGCCCGTATCTAATTCTACATATCTAGTAGGTAAGCTAACTCATATGTATACTATTCTGAGGTACTATTTCAAAGCTAAAAAGGAATTGAGGATGACGCTGACATATCTATTTCCTTAGGAAGTTCCTGGTGCTGCGAGAGGGTGATGGGGAAATGAAAGACGTCTGTTTCCTCCCTTAGACTAACCATCTCCCAACTATGGCACTTCAATAGTACCTCCTCCTGCTGCTGTAGTCATCTTGCAGCTGGCTGAAGTCTATCTTATATTAGAACACCATTCTAAATAGACATAACAATACAAGCTTAGGGACTCAACCCTATACAACTCCGCTCTATAGCACGATCTGAGAAGAAGGAGGGGTAACCATACTATCATGCCTCGTAGCCTCCTGCTTATAGAATCTGGTGCACAACACATTTATAAACAAGACACTACCAGACACATCTTGCAGACTCCCTAGGATACGACCTACTCTGGTACCAAGTTTGTCACACCCCACCTTGGAAGGCATGACTGGCACCTAGTGCCGCACTAGGATCTGACTGACCTGGCTGGGCTTCTGCACATTTGGTGCATGCCTGCAACTCAATTCAATAAAACAACGAGCTATATCTCGGCTCTAAGCACAACCTTCGACTGAAAAAGTCATATAGCCACCTGCAAATGGAAACAACTAACCAACAATAGGCAACAAAAGGGATCCTATGCGGCCTGACAAGACCACCATGCTGTCTAGTTATAACAGAAATGAGAACAAGCTACTATACTAGGCCCCACACTACCAACATATGAAACATAACTAACTTAGGCCGCACACAGCCAACAACAACCAACTAACTGACAACTATAGTCCGCAAGCTTCTATGAATATAAATAATGGTTGGTACAGGACCCCGGCCTACACAAATACTATACAAATAAATGATGGTAATCTTCTACAACCTGGCAACTTCGAATGAAAGGAGATGACCAATGTACTGACTCTGAGTAATTGCTACCGAAGATCCTTAACTCTATCCGTCTAAACCTGCAGGCAAGTAATGTAGCGCCCCACAGTTGGGCATTAGTACAATATGTACCGAATATGTAAGGCAGTAAATAAGCTGAATGAAAGCTGTTAAAGACTGAAAGTAAGTAGAAGGAAGGGGCAGAAATTAACCTAGAAGTTTTCTTATTCATAGCCTGCATCTCGTAAAACACTACATGTATATTAGCTAAGATTGTACAATAATATATTCGTAAGCTATAGCTAGAAAACAAGAATGCAAACGAGAACCTAACCTGGCCCCTGTAAGCCTAGAAGGTACAATAAATACAGAATAACCCTCCTAGGCCCCCATAAGCCTTGGCGAGCACACTTCAATCTATATAACCCTAATTAGGTTTCTATGACTCTACTGGTGCTATAGCCAACCTACCAGTCCCCTAGGTCTGTAACTGAGCTCACTCGGCTCCTGATCTGCAGCTGTGTCTGAGTCCGGTGGACTCCTAATAACTACATCCTGGGCACTAGGCTCGACGAGGGTATGATGCTGATAGATCATAAAGATAATAGTCCAGCCATGGAATGGAATATAATATGGCCCTTAGGCCTCTACATCATCCCTTGAGACGACATATCGCTCCTTGGAGCAACGTCATCTATCCCTTGGCGGGTGACGACAAAACTAGTAACAATAGGGTGGTCACAGAAGGCTCCTAGGTGAGGGCAACCCCAACCAATGTGTTATACTGAAGTCTCCATCTAGCCACTCAAAAGGAGTATCTTGCCTCCTAGGCCTAACGTGACTGCTGCTCGCCCCTAAAATAATATGTATAGCTGCTAGTAGGCACATCCCGTGTACCTGTATCTGATCAGAGGATCCTGATAGTGATCATAATCTCTAATGGTCTAGACCAGATAGGGCGGGTCCTGGAGTGGCCTGACAATACTCTAAATGTCCTACTCAGACAACTATAACTCATAAGCAACTGTAGGATTGCAGACGACCAATTACGTAGTTCCTTTGCATAGAACAACTGTAGAGCTGCTACTGACCGAATATGCTTTTGAGTGATTGGCCCCTAATCCCAAAAAGGTAGTCTACTGAAATTCTTATCCTGAGGTAATACTGTGCTAACATGGTTCAAGCCCTCTGGACCTTAACTTGGTCTTCTCAGATCTTATATGACTCTTCTGGACGATTCCTAACCTTGTAGGTAAATTTACATGAACTTAGCCACTCACAACAACCTGTACCTGAGCATCTTATAGGAGTAGGCTGGGGCATTAACCCTACCTCTAATTGATAATAAGGTCCCCTTATTTAGGGTACCCACGGGTATATCTGACCTGAATGACTGGGTTGGCTTCCTGAGCGACTTGTATGATGAATACTAAGTCAAATGGAACAGACAATACCTGGTAGTAGCTAACTAGATGGCAGGATATCACTCAGTTCTCTAGACAACCCTAGTGCCACTGACTCTAAAGTATGGCCATCTTATCTAGATTTCTGGCTATGGGGCATGAGGGTACTCCAATCTCCTCTCGGTGTGCTTTCCTGAAAATACAGGTTCTAAACTAGTAGTTATATCGCTTAGCTGCGCCTATGCTGTTCAACTTACTAACTCATGCCCAATAACTATCCACGAGCTTCTAAGGTCTAGGCCTGACAATAAAACATACAATTCGACTAACACAATGAATTAGAGAATAGAAGAGTTTCTATGACGCTTCAACGCGTGTCACACTTAACATGTTCTTTCTCGACAAGGGATACTGCGGTATAATCTATATACGTTTTCTAGCAGCTAACCATAACATATATATTCATAGTATACAGACAATAGCTAACCACAACATATCTAACCTCTGATAGAAATTACTTGCAACATATGAGACCGTTATTTTCATTCAAGAACATAAGTCGTATCACTATCGATGAGAATAACTTGCCGATGGATAAGCCTTACGTATCTCGATTGCCGATTCCCGATCAACTGGCGAGTTTCAGCTTGCAATCGGTGATTCTCCCAACTATAACCTTTATGCTGAGAGAATAGGACTAATTTCATTACTATGTTTGGTGAAAAGCAATAACTTTTGTTAACAATAAAAACTATAATTCAACTCCGTATAACTCAATCGAAGACCTATAATTTCCCGAGAGTTCAGAAGGGAGAAGTGCTTACCTAATGCCTGTGGCCGAATAGGAATCAATTGGGATCAATTCTAACAACTTTTACTTGGTGGAGTTCCAATTTGCCGGGCGAATTTTTGAGAAATTAACTCCGTAGTAATGCTTCCCGTGAGCCTATAACTCATTACCTAAAGTTAATTTGAGATTAGAAGGCATTTTGTAGCATAATCGGATGAAAAAACCAACAAGATTTGTGTGCCCTTTTATTTCTGGCCGAGGGAGCTACATATAAATGAAATGAAATGAACTAGGGGCTTTATATATAGCTAAGGGTGGTGGCAGGGGGGCGCCCCGTGCCGCCCAAAGCGCCAAACTTCCCTCCGCGTCGTTCCTCCCATAGAGGTAGTGGCCTGGATTGCCGCACTGGCCAAGGCACTACAGGCTGGTGCGTCGCGCTGGCCTCCCGCAACCTAGTCTTTCTCGACCCCGCTTCCGAGGCTTTTTCCACACGCGTAAAGCTCTTCTTACTCGTCACAAATCCATGCGTACTCTTACTAATTATTAACCTTTACGGTGTGTAACAGTTTATTTATCATTTTTACTATTTATTTGTTGTTTTTGTAGCTACAGGTGACACGGATGAAGAGGTGGGTGTTGAAATTTGGTACAAGCCGACTTCGCTAGTTCCATCCGACCTCCACCCATATTTGAAAATGTGAATTTCAATTTGACCCACATCATGTTGCACCTACTTAGCATGAAGAGTCTATTTAGAGCCCTAGAACACGAGGCCCGAATAGGCACTTGAAGAATCTTGTGGAGGTTTGCTGAATCTATTCGTTGAGGCTTTTCCCCTTTTATCTTATGGGGGACGCCACTATTTGGATGGGGGAGTTTCCGAAGGAGTTAATTATATCATGGCCCGAGTTACCCAAGCATTCTTAAAAAGATTCTTTCCTCCTTCCCCGATGATCCAATTTCTGGATGAAATCAACAACTTTTGATAATTTTTGTTGGAAGCCCTTGATGAAACATGATTGTGATTTAAGAAAAAGCTCAAATAGTGTTGGAATCATAGTTTACCCGATGTGGTTCTCCTCTACATATTTTATAGGTCATTTGATACGATGAACAAGTCAGTGGCTAATAATATGGCAGACAAATCCCTCATGGATCAATCTTATGAGGTTTCTAATAGATTGATTTATCATTTAACAAAAACTAACCGATCTTGGAAAACTCGATACTCGGAGTTTGTTAGTGGAGGATCCTCAAAGGGGTTGTCAAAGGAAGCTATTAAGAAGGAGGAAGAAAGAGATGAGACTATGAATACAATTGATGACATAAATGACGGTGCTCACCAAGCATGTTATGGGGGGTGGCACTAGAAAGTGAACTCACTTGGTTCTAATGATATGGGGCCTAGAAATGAAGAATGCTATCAAGTATGTGAAGAGGAGACCAACTATGAGAGTAATCAAGTGGGGTGTCCCCGACCAAACTACCAAGGATCCTATCAAGGACCTTGACGGTAAGATCAATGGAATCAAGGTTGGAACTAGGAGAAAAATCACCAAGGCGGTAAAAATTAGAGATAACATAATCATAGTGGTGCCGGATGGAGAGAAAACAATCAAGGTGGCTCCAAATTGGAGGGATAATAACAATGGTGGTCCCTGTTAGAGAGATGGAAATCAAAACAATTGAAACCAACACAATAAAAATAGAAGTTCCAAAGCATATGTTCCTCCAAGAAATAGCCAACAACTCTCAAGTCAACCATCCACAAGTGATCCCGCAAGCTCAAAGATGGAAGAAAAGCTTGCTGGAGTGTTAAAGAAGGTTGAGTCGACCAACTCCGGTATTAAAGAGGTTAAAGATGGTCTCTCTCATGAGTTAATTAGTCAAATCTCACTTGAAATATATCAAGAAGCTTGAGAAACAAATTGGTCACATCTCGACCTTGTTAAACCAACAACAGAAAAGCACTCTTTTGAGTAACATTATAGCGAATTCAAAAAATGAAAATGGGGGAAATTCCATTGCATGGACATCGCCACTTGGAGTGGTAAGGTAGTATGAAGAGATGAGGTGGAAGCAAAGCATGATAGGGCTGAAGAGGTTGTGAATGACGCAACGACCAAAACTCTTATTGTGGAAAGTGAAATTCCTCCCATCCAAAAAAAGCGGTGACGCTAGATTAAAGCAAGACCGGAGAAATCCCTAATGTTATTTTGTCAGATCCTAAAATTCCTCCTCTATTTCTCCAAAGATTGAAGAAGAAAGTTGTTGAGGGAAAATTTTGCAAATTCTTGTCTATGCTTAAGAAATTATCGGTGAACATTCCCTAAATTGATGCTCTTGAGCAAATGCCCCTTATGCTAAATTCATGAAAGATATTATCTCCGAGAAGAAAAGCTTGAGATTTGACACCATGGAGGCCACACACCATCGTAGTGCAAGAAAATATTGGTGCAAAAGAAGGAAGATCCGGGAGCTTTCACCATTTCATGCATCATTGGAGTATATTAATTTTCCAAAGCTCTTTGTGATCTTGGAGCTAGCATCAATCTTATGCTGCTTTCTATTTACAAAAAGTTGTGTCTTAGAGTCTCGAGGCCTACCACTTTTAGGTTGCTTATGGAAAATAGGACAATGAAAATGCCTGCTAGTATTCTACATGATGTTCTTGTCAAGGTGGACAAATTTATTTTTCTCCCGGACTTTATAATCTTGGATTACAAAGTGATTTTGAAGTTCCAATTATTTGGGGAAGATCATTATTGTCCACGAGATGAGCATTGGTGTATGTGGAAAGTAGGAAACTTAAGTTTCGTATGAATGATGATGAGGTGATTTCCACATTTCCAAGTCAATGATGAAACTAAGGGACATGAGTATGATCTCGACGATTGATACTATCGACGAAGTCGTGAAAGAAACCATTAAAAATGAGCATGTAGGGGAGGCCTTGGCGGAAACCCTCATAAATTTTGATGTGTATGAAATTGATGACTCTGAAGAAGTGGTGAATACGCTTGTAAGGGCGGGATCTTATTCTATTTTTCTAAAGAAGCTTGATCTTGACTTATTAAATAAAGAGATTCCTCTCACAAATCCTTTAATTATTGAGTCTCCCATATTAGATTTCAAGCCTCTTCCTACTCATTTAAGGTATGAATATCTTGGGCCAAATGAGATACTACCGATTATCATATCGGAGGGTCTACTTGAAGGGAAAGTGGTAGCATTTTTGTCGATCTTGAGAAGATACAAGAAAGCCATTAGTTGGTCCATTGTGGACATTATTGCGATTCTCTTGGCTTATGCACCTATAAGATTCAACTTGAAGATAAGTATACCCCTAGTATTGAGCATCAACGCTGATTTAATCCTCGTGGTTAAAAAGAAGATTATTAAGTGATTGGATATCAGTTGTGTATATTCCATTTCTGATAGCTCATGAGTTAGCCCCGTTCAATGTGTCCCAAAGAGAGGTGGTGTGACCGTGGTTTCAAACTCCAAGAATAAATTGATTTTAATGGGAACCATTACCAGGTGGAGAGTATTTATGGACTATCGCAAGCTCAACCACAAGACCAAGAAAGATCATTTGCCAATACCTTTCATGGATCAAATGCTTGATAGGCTTACGGAAGGCTTTCTATTGCTTCTTGGATGGGTATTCGGGCTACAACCAAATCACTATTGCACCTGAGGACCAAGAAAAAAAATCATTTTTCCATGTCCTTATGGGACCTTTGCTTTCAAGAGGATGCCGTCTGGGTTTTGCAATGCTCCGAATACTTTCCAACTTTGTATGATGGCCATTTCTCCTATATGGTTGAATAATTTATCAAAATATTAACGGATGACTTCTTTGTAGTTAGGGACTCTTTTGATGATTGCTTAAAGAATTTGGCCCGTGTGTTGAAAAATGTGAGGAGGCTAAATTGGTCTTTAATTAGGAGAAATGCCATTTTATGGTGAAAGTAGTCATCGTCTTGGGGCACAAAATATTTGACAAAGGGATGGAGGTTGATCAAGCCAAGATCGAGCTAATCTCCAAATTGTCTCCTCTCACTATCGTGAAGTGTGTTAGAAGTTTTCTTGGACATGTCGGATTCTATCGGCGGTTCATTAAAGATTTCTCCAAAGTGGCCAATCTAATGTGCAAGTTGTTAGAAAAAGAGGCCAAGTTTATTTTTGATGATGCATGTCTCAAAGATTTTGAGTGCTTAAAAAAGAAGCTCACTTCAGCACCTATCATTATGGCTCCAGATTGGTCCAAACCATTTCAATTGATATGTGATGCTAGTGGAGTAGCTTTGCAGGCCATGTTGGGTCAAAGGCATGATTTCATCCTACATATTATGCAAGAAAAACTCTTAATAGTGCACAAATGAACTATACCTTCACTGAATAAGAGTTGTTTGCGGTAGTGTATGCCTTTTGAAAAATAAAGCATATTTATTGGGAATCAAGGTGATAGTTCTCACGGATCATGCAGGCTAAAAAAGATGGCAAGCCGAGGTTGATCCGATGGGTGCTCCTCCTCCAAGAGTTTGAGTTTGAAGTTAAGGGGTGTGAAAATCAAGCAGCAGATCATCTATAAAGTCTTGAAGGGAACTTAGCCCATGGGCAAGCTGGATAAATAAGTCTTTTTTGGATGAGCAAGTGTTGGTGGCATCACATGATTTGATCCCTTGGTATGCCAACTTTGCTAATTTCCTTGCTAGTGATTTGATGCCGAAAGACTTAAATTTCTACAAAAAAAAAGTTCCTTCATGATGTCTGAAAATTCTATTGGTATGAGTCATATCTCCTTTGAGTGTATGCCAACAATGTCATCTGTATGTGCATTTTGGAAGTACAAATGATACCATACTTGAAGCATGCCATTCCTCTTTTATAGGAGGACATCATAGTAGCACCCGGACAGTCGCAAAGATCTTACAAAGTGGCTTCTATTGGCCAACCATCTATCAAGATGCCCACGATTTTATGAAGTTTTATGACCAATTCCAACTACACGGTGGTATTTCATGAAGACATGAGCTTCCATTGACTCATATTCTTGAGGTAGAAATGTTTTATATGTGGGCGATTGACTTTCTGGTCCCTTTATGAGTTCTTATGGGCAGAAATATATCCTTTTGAAAATTGATTATGTTTTAAAATAAGTGGGGGCAGTGGCACTCTCAAATATTGAAGGCAAAAATGTGACCCTCGTTCTTGAAAAGGAACATCTTCACAAGGTTTGGGACGACTAGATAAATTATTAGTGATGGGGGCTCTCATTTTTGCAGTCGGATTTTTAGCTCGTTACTTGATAAGTATGGTGTCAAGCACAATATTGAAACCCCCTATTATCCCCAAACAAGTGATCAAGTTAAAGTGTCCAACCGAGAGATCAATAGTATCTTATCTGAAATAGTGAATGCATCAAGAATAGATTGGTCTCCAAAGTTGAATGATGCACTATGGGTGTACCAAACCGTATTTAAAATGCCAATCGACATGTCTCCATATTAATTGTTGTTTGGGAAAAGCTTTCCATCAACACGTGAAACTAGAGCACAAAGCATTATGGGCCTTTAAGTGGTTGAACGATTGGAATGATGCCTCCAACTTGAGGATGGAGCAATTGAGTAGGATCGATGAGTGTTGATTAAGAGCTTATGAGAGCTCTTCACTCTACAATACCTGAATGAAGCATTTTCATGACAAAAGGATCTTAAAAAGAGGGTTTCACCTAGGTGACTATCTTTTGCTATTCAACTCTCGACTTTGGTTGTTTATCGGAAAGCTAAATTCCAAAAGGATTGCTGCCTTCAAAGTTGACCAAGTGTTTCCATATGGTGCCATTAAGATAGAGTGCTCTGATGGATAAAGGTTCAAGGTAAATAGGTAGAGGTTGAAGCATTATTTGTAAGGACAAGACAAAGCATAATTGTTGGAGGTAATCTACCTTGATGAGCCATGATATTTGGAGGTAGCATATCGTGCTGCGATGTTAAATCAAGCGCTACATAGGAGGAAACCCATGCTTTATTTTGTTTTTATTGACTTTTGCTTTGGAACAAGATTGCAAGTTGTTTTTTGATAAGTGTGCTGAAGTGTGCAGGATTGAGAAGGAATGGAACTGGGAAAAATACGATATATCTATGGATTGCAGAACCATTATACGGTTGCAGATTAGACTCATAAAATTTACCAAAAAGGGAAGCTAGGAAGACCACCTGAGTGGTCAAAAATGCGATCCGCCTATGAACTGCAAAATGGGTCCACAAAATTTACCAGTGGAGAAGAAAGTTTGTGAGCATGAAATGCAATCTGCGACCCTATTCTGCGAACAAAAGAATGATGCGAAGCCAAAAGGCAACCACAGAATTGGATCCTCAATAACCTAGGTAACAGAAATCACAAAACTGGAATGCAGACCACACTCCAGTTTTGCGTCCCGATTCTGACCGTCGAATGATTGTAGAAAGTTTAAGAGGTTTAAAAAGAGATGTAGGTCAAAAAGTTAGAATTTTTCTTACCCTCACTCACCTTTTGAAAAAAATAGCACTTTTTATCTTTGCACACCCACTTAATTTAACCACTCCGTGCTTAGTTAAGGTGATTCTTTATAATGCCCTGGAAACTCAAAGACTAGACCCGAGACTTAAATCAGAGAAAACTAAAAAGTTTACACTAGGTCACAGAACAAGTCGTTCTGTGACCCGTGAGAGGTGACCACGAGTCGTGAAGTGACTCATGGTGAGGCCTGGGTTTGAGTTAAAGGCATTGTTGAGAGGAGTCATCATGGGCATGACCATGAGTCGTGGTCAGTGACTAGGATTCGTGGGATGGGTCGTGGTCGGTGTATGTGACAAGGGGTGACCATGAGTCATGGTCACCTATAACGATTCGTGATGTCCCTCCTAACAAATCCAGATAATTAGTTAGGAAGTGCACTTGACGGGCGATACCATGAGTCGTGGCCTGAAGTGACGAGTTTTTGGGTCCCTCGTGGGGGCCCTGACAGTCAGTTTTCCCGTGAATTTACTAAGGGTGTTTCAGTAATTTTCTAACCTCCTAGATTCTAAACTATGTCGGTTTAGTGTTTTTTTAAGGGAATTTAGAGGGGCAAAATGGTTTCCCCCTCATTCCCCATGTAGATACTCAGAAAAATATCGCAGGACTTCTCTCAGAGTTTTTCAAAGCAAGATCTAGGGTAGTCCGTCTCTCCTCTATTTTCTCAAAGAAATTCTTCGGGCTACTTCATCAGGTATGTGGAAATTCAATAAGGGAATAATTCTTCCCTTGTGTCCCCAAATTTCTCCTTACTTTTCTCTATCTGTTCTATCCCTGAAATTATCGATTGTCAAGAAATTTTAGTCATACTTTGCCTAATTCTTGTGGAATGTGATTATATGTTAATTGTTCATGTTTTTCCACCAGTTTGTGACTATGTTGTTGCTTATTCCTGTAATGTGAAATCTAGCCCTAGTCTTGAATATGGAGAAACTAGAATCTTGCAATAGTGTTTACATATCGAATTTTTTTCTTGATTCTATCAGTGTTGGGAACTCCCATGTCGTTGATTGTATTGAAAATAAGTCAGACTATTGTTAGTTCGATTTCAGTCAAAATGCTAGAATATCCAGTGTTAGTCAGAAATGTCAGCTGATCAATTTGACTACGGAAATTCCCCAGGTGTCAGTAGTACCTCCCAGTTATCAGAATCAGATTCAGAACTCAGTTTTAGTGGTCCACTTGGAGGTTACGACGCATCCAGATAAGCAACTTTAACTAGCCTTAGGACCCCAACTTTAGATTGCAGTTTGTTCTTTAGACGGTTACGCTCTTCCAGATAAGTAGTTCTGACCAGTCTTAGAACCAAGTTCTAGAATCTGGTCCGATAAGATTCTCAAGGTGTTTTAAATATGTATTCCTGACTAGTATTGGGCTCCAGTTTTTAAGTATCAGCTTAGTATTCAGTCTAGGGCTATCCAGTAGGAGTAGGACTTAGTAGCGAGTGGACCGAGGTTCCAGCGCACCTAGGTTTCCAGAACTACGTTGCCACCATAGGTTACCATTTTATTTGGCCTCATGGCCCCAGACTTCTATGATCACCCAGTTCATGCCTTTATACCATAGCAAGGTATATTGGGTCCTATCGATGGGGTGTATACATCGAACTCCACGTCTAGATCACGTGGTTATATGTCGGTTATAGACTCTCCCACTAGTCAGTTCAGTATCAATTTAGTCCAGTTCAGCTCAATCTCAGTTTAGCTCAATTCAGAACAGTTTTAGACTACTCAACATTGTTATGAGTTCAGTATAGTCTTATAGACCAGTATCTCAGATTCAGAGCATGTCTTTGACCATCAAACAGGGTCTTTTAGACCATCTCAGTTATTTTAGTTATTAAGTTTAGTAGTTTCAGTTGGTCATTGCATGTCTCTTCAGTTCATCACTTTTTATTTCTTATGCATGGTTTATCTCACTTACTTAGTACATTCAAAGTACTAATGCATATTTTTATACTATATCATTTTATGATACAGCAACAGGATCTCAGTCTTAGCCTCACTAGCCGATCGCTCTCATGAGACTTCAGCGGTTCTAAGTGCGATTCCTTATTCTTTGAGGACAGAGATTATTTAATTCAGTTATACTTTTTTCCTTCTAATTATATTTGGAGTTAGCTGGGGGCTTGTCCCAACAACTCATCAGTTGTAGTGGCTTTTAGACACATATTTGGTTTTATGATTTGTAGTTTTGTCTAAATATCTTCAAATATTATGAATAAGCTGTATTATCTCAAATGTTTATATTTTTGCTTTAAACTTCCACTGTATATATTTATATGTTTACTCAGAATGCCAGTGTATGATAGAAAAGGGGTTGACTTGGGGTTACTTGTGACTCCAAGTACCGTGTACCGTCCAGGGTGTAAGATCGAAGCGTGACAAACTTTGTATTAGAGCACTAGGTTTAGAGTATCCTCGGATGTCTGAAAGCCGCATCGAGTAGAGTCCTTTTCATGGGTGTGAAGCGCACCACACTTATGATTAGGAGGCTACGAGATGTTTTTAGGAAAACTCCCTTTATTTCATACTCCTTATCGTGCGTTGAAATACAGTTCCAGAATCATTCTCCTAACTCGTGCTCTATATTGTTTCAGTGAATCATACCTTCGCGATGTGGTAACGGAAGAAGGGCCAGTAATGCTCATTGACCTGCCCCACCAGCCTCGGCAGCCCTTCAGGATGACTTAGTGTCTACCACAGAATTCAGGGCAGCCATTCAGCTGCTCGCTCAAACTGTTACCAACCAGGTTAACCAGTAGGTGGTTCCAATCAACAACAATGGATCCGCAGTAGCTTCCCGAGTGCGGGACTTCACTCGGATGACCCCTTCGTATTTTCACGAATCTAATGCGGGAGATGGCCCACAAGGATTTGTGGATGAGATTAAAAAGATCACCCGAATTATGGGTGTCAGTCCCTCTAAGAGTGCCGACTTGGTTGGCTACCAGCTGAAAGGGGTGGCCCAGGTTTGTTACGAATAGTGGAAGGAGGGGAGGCCATCGGAAGAAGGACAGGTGGAACGGGAGGAGTTCACTACAACCTTCCTGGATAGATTTTTCCCTCGGGAGCTCAGGGAGGAAAAGGTAGTGGAGTTCATGAATCTGAGACAAGGAAATCGGACAGTAGAAGAATATGCTTTGGAGTTCACCAGGTTGACCAAATACACTTCGGAGATGGTGGCTGAGCCAAGGGCTCGCATGCTGAAATTTGTTAATGGGGTGTCGAATCTGGTCCTCAAGGAGTGCAGGACAGCGATGCTGATTAAGGGTATCGACCTCTCCAGCCTGATTCTCTATGCCCAACAGATTGAGGCTGAAAAACTGAGGGACATGGAGTGAAAGAAAAAGCGGGAAAGGAGTGGTCAATCAGATTATGGCCACCAAAGGTCTGGCGGTAGTAGCCGGCCACAGCAGCAGAGGGCTCCAACACCCAGCTCAGCCAACGCCCCTACCTTTTGGTCCCGCCAGGATTAGAGGGATGGATCATTCGACTCTCATTCACAGAGCTACAGTGCCAGCAATAGGTATGCAACTTGCCCCAAGTGTGGCAAGAACCACTCAGGAGAGTGTCTTCAGGGTCGAAAGGGCTGATTTAATTGTGGACAGCTTGCTCATCGTCTTAGGAGTGCCCATCAGCAGGACGGGGAAGGTCACAATTTACCACCTCAACAGTTCCAGCAGGCCAATACCTCAGGTACGGATGGCAGTCAACACCAAAACCGTTTTTATGCTTTATAATCTCGTCAGGATCAGGAGAGCTCACCTGATGTGGTCACGGGTATGTTACGTCTTTCCACCTAGATGTATATGCCTTACTAGATCCATGGGCTTGTCATGACCCGAACGATGACCTGAACGGATCCTAACACGGGACAAGGAACCCCGAGAGGCTCCAAGTTGACCCATGGCATAAGCATATCTAACTTCATATCACTTAATACGAAATACTGAATATACGACATAGCAAAAAATGTAAATGTAACATAGCATATCATAACATTTGGAAAGCACTAGACATACACATAAGCTGATTAATACATAAGGTCTGAAAGCCTCTATCATATAAGATGGGTTGATGGGACAACACCCCCAACTAACCCGACCAAAGTGGAAACAAAAGAATCATCATAAATGTCTAGTCATATGGCCCTCGAAACATGAGAACTCACCAATAAAGCTGATAGCAACTTCGGGATGAACTAAGGATGGAGATGAGCCTGAGAATCGGGTCCTGTATCTTGAAACAATATAGCATAGAAAGTATGCGGTCAGTACGTGAAATGTACCGAGTATGCAAGGTAAGTAAAATGGATGTTTAAAAATACATAAAAGCTCATAAATGATCATAAAAGAAGGACATCATGCTCGTATCATAAACATCATAAGATAACATAAGGCTCAAGGTTTTCAAATCATTCATAAACCGTTCATTATCATAATCATAAGAGAAACTTAATCAAATCATTAGTTCAGCCAATAACATAAATATAACAATACAGAAAATATGCTGAACAATGGGAGGACTCGTCATAACCGACACCATCATGGTAGAGCCTTACATGATGCCTCAACTATCTCACTCAAGTGGGTAGAGTTACCCTTGGCTTGCCAGGCGAGGGACGTGCATTATGTGATATCATGAAAGAGGGGATCATTATCATTGTAATGTATCATTATAAACCCACGGTGGCACGTGGTTATGAGATACTGGCGTAGTACTTTGAATGTCGGGCTGCTTGGTACTAGACACGACTTCTAAAAACATGCACATTAGGCTCATATATAAATCAATGACATCATTCCTTAAGATTCATGGCTAAATAAACATTTATCATTCATTGATCCCTATTAAAAAATGATTAGCCAAGAATCAAAGGCCCTTAGTTGGCCAACATCATAAATTAATAAATCAATAAATCATGAGATCCATTTCATAAATCGTAAATCATTCTTCATCATATGGGCATTACTCAATACTTCACCATGCTTTAAAATGCTCAATTCATTCGAAAACATACTTATAAACATGGGTAACTTGAAAACATGCTTTTCATCATCAATAATTCATAAATCATAAGGCCCATGCCTACTTGAAGATCATGCATATAACTTGTAAATCATCAAATCATGTTGGGTATTTGAATAAATCCGTATTTCAAATCATAGATCATGTTGGGTTTGTAAATATTAACATTTGAAGAGAAGATCATAATTGATTCATCATAGATCATGCATAATTAGACTTAATTGGAGTAGAAATCGAAATTAATAAGTTTATAATAAAAATTAGTTGTAAAATCTGATCGAAATCCATGGAATCTGATGTATATCACAATTCATAATATCCCATTAGCAAAACATTGGATTTTCACAAAAATTGAATTCAAAACCCCATGAGATTTTTGATGGATTTTCATAAATTAATAGAGAATGGGCATGGGTGTGAATGGAAACACCCATTCATAACCCTGCATACCTGAGTTGATGATCCCTTGAGTTTCCTTGAAGAGTCTAAGAAGATTTGACGAGGTTGAAGAAGAACCCTAGCTCCTTTCTTGAGAGAAAATCCAACTATTGATCTTTTGAAGAGGATGAGGATTTAGGCTAGGTTAATCCCTTTAATCTGACCTTATGGAAGCCCAAAACGACATCATTAGGAGTTAGAAGCATAGGAGTTTACCAAAATACGCCCAAACTGCCAAAAAGAGACCTAGAACTGGCAGTTCCAACGACCAACAGGACGGGTCGTTGGTTGATACAACGTCCCATTCTGAGGTTCGTTGTTACCTGCTGCTGCTTCACTAAACCGGTCATAACTTTTTACTCCGAACTCCGATTGATGTAAGGTAAGATGCGTTGGAAAGAATACTTCAAGGGCTTAAATTTTACATGCTGAATCATCCAAGAACATTTTGTAAAATGGGAGCTATGACCATTTGAAGTTGACCCTTGTGAGAACTTATACGAACACTCAATCAGTAAAGGGGCTCTCAACTCAACTTTGTGCTATAGATTTCTTATGACCATAATTTTCATGTAATGCACTTCTTATACTTAGGAATTGATCTTAACACCTTATTTTCATAATTTCACCGGCATCGGGTCTATCCATGTACCTAGAAGGGTTCCAAACTTAGCATGAGATTTTCAACAAACTAGCAGAACCAACGACCCATCCAATAGGCCGTGGTAAAAAACAACGCACCATTGGTCCGCCCGTTGATTTCCTCCATTCTTCCTTCGAAATTCTCTTAATCAGCTTCAAAAATCACAAATAACGACCGGTTTAATCAAGCCACTGTCTTTACAATCCCCTCGTGGGTTCTGGGAAAAAATCTGATAGCTCTCTGGTCATGAAACAACGAGCACTTCCAAAGAACCGTACTGAGGTTCGTTGTTTGGTTCTTGTACAGGTTTCTTGCTGTTTTTGTTGTAAGCCTTGGGTCTGACCTAGGAAATTTTTGGGGCATTACATTATCTCCCCTTTGGGAACATTCGTCCTTGAATGTAGATCAAGAATACTGAAAGGCTAGGGAAGGAGCTGCAATCCCGAAACTATACAATTGAGCTGAAAAATAATGGAGTGACTGACTCCGGACTGATATTCCTAACTGAACTGAATTCATGAAACACACGTGCATGCTAAGACGTGAAAGGAACTGAGAGACATGAACTTGACATAAAACTGAATAGAGCACTAAGGAGGAAACTGATAACTCAAGCTAGAACTGAGCGGGAAGGGAAAAGATACGAGTTCTCAACCATTCTATCTACTCCGGCCTCCCACGTAGCTCCCTCAATAAGATGATTTCTCCACAGAACCTTCACTGAGTCTACTTCCTTATTTTTCAACTTATGAACCTGATGATCAAGGACCTCAACTGATACCTCCTCCTAGGTAAGGTTGTCCTTCAACCCAATGTCCTCTACCGGAATCACTAAAGATGGATCTCCGATGCATTTCTTCAACAAGGACACATAAAACACCGAATGCACCGAAGCTAACTCCGTTGGTGGCTCCAACTCCTAGGCCACCTTTTCAACACGTCTCCCAATCCTATATGGCCCAACATACTGGGGACTAAGCTTCCTCTTCCTTCCGATCCTCAAGGAATCAAGAAATCTCTACTTGCCTCAAAATAAATCTCAAGTATCAAATTATAAATTTGCCCTTCTGTAACCTTTTTGAATGATCAAAATCTGATCAAATACGTATTCTACGTAAGAAAATAAAATCATGGAAACCCATATTGATATACTTCTATTCCGGGTCCAAAAGTCAACCCCTGGCCGATAAGGGAAAACTGAAATTTTATTTCAAAATCATGTTACCCATAATGTAAAAGAACTCAAATATGAAATTTCATTCAAAACAGAGCTCAAATCGACTTTGAATTCATCAAAATTCAGTCTGTTAACTCTAGACCCAAAATTCTCAATTTTCCTCCAATAAATTCCCAATGAAAATGAAAACCAACTGACGAAATCATGGAGAAATACCAAATTAAGGTTTAGATACTTACCCCCTTGTTAAATAGAGAAGAATGATGTAAAAATCACTCAATTCTGAGCTCTAGAACTCCAAATATGCTCAAAATACAAAATAAACACAGCCTGTGCAAAAATACACTGTTCAGGTATTTATATAGGGCTACATCAACAACTTTAATTTTTACTAAAATGGCCATAACTCATCATACAAACTCAAAATGCGACGATTCTTTTTTCGTAGTTCCGCAAATAATGATAACGATCTACTCGTTTAATTGATACTCCATTTGGTGCTCGTTTTCCCAGTCAGACATCATTTTTTTCTCATTTAAGAATTATCTTATCTTTTATAATAAAACCCGATCTTGACTTATCGAAATTGCACCAAACTTTTAAGGTAACTCCTATAATTCATGCTAAGAATTTTGAAAGCCTCGGAATAATTTTTCGATCTCAAAAACTAAAAATGAACCTCTGAGTTGTCACATTTTATGCTTAAAATTATGCTAAACACACAAAACGTTCAAATCCACCTGAAACTCATCCGAAATCCTCCGGTCACAAACCAAACATGCAATTCAATCATAAAACACATTTCGGACCTGTTGAAATCATCAAATCACTGATATGAGGTCGTTTTGATCGAAAGTTAACCGTGATCAAACTTAGCTTCCTTAAAGCTCATAAATCCAACCAAAAGTTCAATTCACTCTCGAACACCTCGAGATCCATGAAAACTACCCAACTATGTCATAAATCACCATCCAGAACTAACAAAACTTTCAGAACCCAAATTTGAGCTCGTTAACCTGAAATGTTGACTTTGGTCAAACCTCTCAAACTTCAAACCTTCCAAAAATCGAAAATCTTATCCAATCTTCATTGGGTCATCTTGGAAATTGTGGCATCCATATCCCAAGTTATAAGTAACAAAATAAGGATACGGAAAGGTTCAGCCCATGGAAATGGATCAATAATCACAAAATGACCATGTGGGTTGTTACACTTCAAGGCTTGGCTAATAACTGCGCTTCCTGAACTTCTACATACCCGACATCTATGATAGGGATAGGGAATTATCCTGAACATACACATTTTAACCATCATTTCCATCATAGGGGTACATTCATAGGGCTTAGAATAAGGAAATTATGAGCATGAATCATTCAAGAAATCTAAGCTGGGCATATACTTGATATAATATGATCTTATGAGCCGATAAGGCAAATCTTAAGGACCGAGTCCATAGAGCTGAGCATGCTGAGAGAAATGAGTTTACATACATAACAAGGGACATGAGATGAAGCTGACATTTATGAAATCATGGAAGAAGAGTTGAATCACCATCTGAAGTAGTTACTTCTCATTCTACGAATCTGAGTACAAACACACGTAAGGAGTACTTGGAACTTAAACATGGGCATAACATGTTCACATACGACGTGAGTAGAGTATTACGTAGACTGAAGTACGGAAGGACACCTGAATAAGCGCGAATCGATCTCCCATAATACTGATCTTGGACCTTCATACTTGAAACTCAAGGCTTGACCTGGTCCTTTACTTTATGATCTCCCCCTTAGCATAAAGTTCATCACTCTGAGGATTGGATCACTTCTTATGTCTAGGCAAAAATCACTCTCTTGACTTCACATTCGCCTCTATGACTATCATGGAAGGCTTCATACTTCTCCTGTCGTACTCTCTCACTCTTTTGGTTCCCCACTTCAACTTCACGGATTCTTCTACCCTAGCTTCTCTTAACTCCTGTAGGGAGAAATAATTTGAGAGCGTATCTTATTCCACTAACTAGAGTTATTCTTTGGAGTGTGAATATACGTGTTAGACTGATAGAAAGATATTTCATTGCACGATATTTAGACAAAAAGAAAGATATTTCATCGCATGACATAGATCATGAAAGAAGGAAATATTTCCTAAACGTCTCGTAGCCTCTTCTTCATAAGTGTGGCGTGCTTCACATCCACGAAAAAAGAATCTACTTAACGCGACTTTCAGATATCCTAGGACACTTCAAACCCTAATACTCTGATACCAAGTTTGTCACAACCCGAACGTAGACCCAGATCGTAATACAGGACAAGGAACCCCAAGAGGCCCCAAGTTGACCCATGGCATAAGCATATCTAACTTCATATCACTTAATTAGGAATATTGACTATACAACATAGCGGAAACATAAATGTAACATAGCATATCATAACATTCAAAAAGCACTAGACATACACATAAGTTGATTACTACATAAGGTCTGAAAGCCTCTATCATATAAGATAGGTTGATGGGACAACACCCCCAACTAATCCGGCCAAAGAGGAAAGAAAAGAATCATCATACATGTCTAGTCATACGACCCTCGGAATATAAGGACTCACCAATAAAGCTGATAGCAACTTCAGGATGAACTAAGGATAGAGATGAGCCTGAGAACTGGGTCTTGTATCATGAAACGATACAACATAGAAAGTATGCAGTCAGTACGTGGAATGTATCGAGTATGCAAGGTAAGTAACACGGATGTTTAAAAATACATAAAAGCTCATAAATGATCATAGAAGGACATCATGCTCATATCATAAACATCATAAGAGAACATACGGCTCTAGGTTTTCAAATCATTCGTAAACCATTCATTATTATAATCATAAGAGAAACTTTATTAAATCATCACTTGAGGTAATAACATAAACACAACAATGCAGAAAACATGTGGAACAATGAGAGGACTCGTCATAACTGACACCATCATGGTAGAGCCTTACATGATGCTCCAACTATCTCACTCAAGTGGGCAGAGTCGCCCTTGGCTTGCCAGGCGAGGGATGTGCACTATGTGATATCACGAAAGAGGGGATTATTATCACTATAATGTATCATTATAAACCCACGGTGACACGTGGTTATGAGACACCAACGTAGTTCTTTGAACGTCGAGTTGCTTGGTGCTAGACACAACTCCCCAAAATATGCACACTATGCTTATATGTAAATCAATTACATCATTCATTAAGATTCATGGATAAATAAACATTTATCATTCATTGATCCCCATTAAAACACTATTAGCCAAGAATCAAAGGCCCTTTAGTTGGCCAACATCATAAATCAATAAATCATGAGATCCATTTCATAAATCGTAAATCATTCTTCATCATGTGGGCATTTCCCAATGGTTCACCATGCTTTACAATTCCCAATTCATTCGAAAACATGCTTATAAATATGGGTAACTTGAAAACAAGCTTTTCATCATCAATAATTCATAAATCATAAGGCCCATGCCTACTTGAAGATCATGCATATAACTTGTAAATCATAAAATCATGTTGGGTATTTGAATAAATTCGTATTTCAAATCATAGATCATGTTGGGTTTGTAAATATTAACATTTGAAGAGAAGATCATAAAATCGATTCATCATACATCATGCATAATAAGACTTAATTAAGTAGAAATCGAAATCAATAAGTTTATAATCAAAATTAGTTGTAAATGAATATGTGTATGACTAGAGAATTCAGTTCAGACTTGTGATCCAGTTTAGAGGTAGTCATTCCACTAGTTTTCATTTTTCATGAACAGTATTGGTGTATAAAGATTGCCATTCTCTAATTTCCTGTGTGTTTTCCAACATTCAAGGACGAATGTTCTCAAGGGGAAGATATTGTAATGCCCCGGAAACTCAAAGACTAAACCCGAGACTTAAATCAGAGAAAACTGGCAAATCTGCTCCAGGTCACAGAACGACTCGTTTTGTTACCCGTTAGAGGTGACACGAGTCGTTAAATGACTCGTGGTGAGGCTTGGCCTTAAGTTAAAGGCATTGTTGAGGGTAGTCATCATGGGCATGATCACGAGTTGTGGTCAGTCTCCACAATTCGTGGGATGGGTCGTGGTCAGCCGGATGGAATTTATTTGAAATTGAGGCAGTGCATATGAAGAGTGGTGACCACGATTCATGGTCACCTATAATGATTTGTGATGTCCCTCATAATGAACCCAGATAATTAGTTAGGCAGTGCACTTGACGGGCGATGCCACGAGTCGTGGCCTAAAGTGACTAGTCATTGGGTCTTTCGTGGGGGCCCTGACAGTCGGTTTTCCTGTGAATTTCCTAAGGGTGTTTTAGTAATTTTGTAACCTCCTAGACTCTAAACTACGCCGGTTTAGTGTATTTTGAAGGGAATTTATAGGGGCTAAATAGTTTCCCCCTCATTCCCCACATAGATACTTAGAAAAATATCGCAGGACTTCTCTCAAAGCTTTTCAAAGCAAGATTTAGGGCAATCTGTTTCTCCTCGATTTTTCTCAAACAAATTATTCGAGCTACTTCACCAGGTATGTGGGAATCAAAAAGGGAATAATTCTTCCCCGGTGTGCCCAAATTTCTCCTTACTTTTCTCTATCAGTTCTAGCCCTGGAATTATCAATTTTCAAGAAATTTTAGCCATACTTCGCCTAATTCATGTGGAATGTGATTATATGTTAATTGTTAATGTTTTTCCACCAGTTTGTGACTATGTTGTTGCTTATTCCTATAATGTGAAATCTAGCCCTAGTCTTGAATACGGAGAAACTAGAATCTTGCAATAGTGTTTACATATCGAAATTTTTGCTTGATTCTATCAGTGTTGGGAACTCCCATGTTATTGATTGTATTGAAAATCATCCAGACTATTGTTAGTTCGGTTTCAGTAAAAATGCTAGAATAGCCAGTGTTAGCCAGAAATGCCAACTGATCAGTTTAACTACAAAAAATTTTGATGTGTTAGTAGTGCCTCCCAATTATTAGAATTAGATTCAGAACTCAGTTTTAGTGGTACACTAGGCGGTTATGACACTTCCAGATAAGCAGCTCTAACTAGCCTTAGGACCCCAGCTTTAGATTGCAATTTGTTCTTTAGACTGTTACACTCTTCCAAATAAGCAGTTCTGACTAGTCTTAGAACCCAGTTCTAGAATCCGGTCTGATAAGACTCTCAGGGTGTTTTAGATATGTATCCCTGACTAGTATTGGGCCCGAGTTTCGAATTATTAGCTTAGTATTCAGTCTAGGACTATCCAGTGGGAGTAGGACTTAGCAGCGAGCGGATCGGGGTTCCAGCGCACCTAGGTTCCCAGAACTACGTTGCCACCGTAGGTTAGAGTTTTATTTGGCCTCATGGCCCCAAACTTCTATGATCATCCAGTTCATGCCTTTATACCCTAGCAAGGAATATTGGGTCCTATCGATGGGGTGTATACATAAGACTCCACGTCTAGCTCACGTGGTTATATGTCGGTAATAGACTCTCCCACTAGTCAGTTCAGTATCAATTTAGTCCAGTTCAACTTAGTCTCAGCTTAGCTTAGCTCAATTCAGAACAATTTCAGACTACTCAGCATGGTTTTGAGTTCAGTATAGTCTTATAGAGCGGTATCTCAGATTCAGAGCATGTCTTTGACCATCAGTCAGGGTCTTTTAGACCATCTCAGTTATTCTAGTTATTTAGTTTAGTAGTTTGAGTTGGTCATTGCATGTCTCTTCAGTTCAACACTTTTTATTTCTTGTGTATTGTTTCTATCACTTACTTGGTACATTTAAAATACTGACGCATACTTTTATGCTGTATCATAAACAGCCTCACTAGCCGATCGCTCTCATAAGACTTCAACGGTTCTAAGTGCGATTCCTTATTCTTTGAGGATAGAGATTATTTAATTCAATTACATTTTTCTTTCGTTCTATTTAGATTTGGAGTTAGTTGGGGGCTTGTCCCAACAACTCATCAGTTGCACTGGCTTTCAGACGCAAATTTGGTTTTTCGACTTGTAGTTTTGTCCAAATATCTTCAAATATTATGAATCAGTTGTATTCTCTCAAATGTTTATATTTTTGCTTTAAACTTCTATTGTATATATTTATATATTTACTCAGAATGCCAGTGTATGATAAACCATGGGTTGACTTGGGGTTACTTGTGACTCCAAGTACCGTGTCCCGTCCAGAGTTTAAGCTCGAACCATGACATTCTTTCCCCTATTCCCCTATTTGCATCATCTTCTCCAATCAAATCAAGAAATTCTTTCATAAGTTCTTCGATCCGAAAGTTAAGATTTCCCTTGTTGAAGCTTGCAAGTATAATTATTGAACTTGGTTTGTGCCATGATTGTGTGTATGATTGTTTGGGATTGAATTTGGCATGAGTGCATGAGTAACCCTTTCATTACAACCCCCATTTTTGAACATGTTCTCGGGCTCAAATTAGACTTGGTGAAACTTAGTCTATATTGGCCAAATCTTAGGTTAAAGGATCGAGTTAAGTGGTGTTTGTATATGTCTTGAATTTGGGAGGCCTAGCATTGGCATAAGCTAAGTAATTATATTTGAGTTTGAATTAGAATTTCATGTGATCACAGAACCATTATGCGGTCCATAAAAAGTTACCCCAGTCTGTAGAAGTTGACAGTATAAATAGGGTGAAACTGGAAAATTTTGCGGTTGCAAACTAGGAATGTGGCCCTCAGAATAATTGTAGAATAGGTATGAAAGTTTCCAATGTATCTGGGAGATTCATCGGTCTGATATGTGGACCATTGATCAGTTTTACGAAACACAGAACCTTTATGCGGACTCAGAACAAGTTATGAATTGCTGAAGAGACTTTTCAAAGAAGCATTTCCTATACCCGTTAATTTCTTTTGGTGCATCATTACATGTATATTTGTGTTTTTTGAGTTCTAACATTCAAGTTGCAACAAATATAATGCCAGATAGAGCATCACAGCCAAAGATGTAGTCTGCACTTCCAACCGTGACTCAAACCAAAGAGTGACACAAATCTGTCAGCAAGGTACAGTGTGAAATACGACCCGCATGTTCAAAATGTAGACTGTAATTGAACTGCAGATCACAAGATTTCAACCTAGAGAAGCAATATATGGAGGAATATACGGACTGTAAATTCAATATATGATCTGTAAGTTGAAGTATGATAGCTTATGGATTTGATTGAAGATGCAACATACAGTTCAAAGTACGAACTGTAAGTTCAATGTACAGTCCATACCTATGAACTGGGCCTCTGAATTTAAATTTAGATTTGGGGTTTCAGCCTTAGTATAAATAATTCTTTTTTATTTTTATAGAGAGGTCTAGTTAGTTTCTCAGTTTTGGAGTAGAAGAACAATATTTTGAAGATATCCATTGTAATATGAAAATTAATTGAAGTTCAATTCAACAATTTACATTTCCTTATTGATCTTATTGCTTTGTAAGTGATCATATCTCAATTTATATTTTTTTTATTTTCTCCATGAGTAGTTAAATTTCATATTTAGAGTTGTAAATCCAATGGATTTGTGAACCCTAATAATCTCAATTTGGATGAATTAGTTATGGACGTTTAAATATTTTATTGATCTATGATTTGTAAAGTGAATTTGGTTGTTCCAAACACCAATTATGCCATATTTTCTGAATGGTTCTTGAAAGAGACCATTAAGATTTGGGTAGCATCAATCAACAAAAACCCAAGGCTTAACCTTGTTTAATAGATTCACATAGAAATTTGATGAACATAATTGACAAACTGCAATTTTTATTTATTTGAATTCTATTATATTTTAGAAAATTGATCTAGATTGATATTATTGGGTTGTTGAGAGACATCTAATGATTGCGTAGATGATTACTTTCATATTTATGAAAAGCCCATTCTCAATAAGCTACTAGATTATACACTAGAAAAGTAATAAATATAATCTATTTATTTTCCAACTATTTCTCCTCAATAAGCATGAAATTAAAATAAGCCCCTAAATACATAATCCACTTTATTATTTATGCACAATCACATTCAATTAGACCTTATAAGAAATACTTTGATAGATTAAAATCTTAAGACATCATAGATTGCGTAATATTTCTACATTCAACTTTCTTTCCGTCAACTTCTACTTCATACTCTTTTTCATCGGAGCAAAGAAGCGAAACATATTTTCTTTCTTTTTCCATTTGGGTTGATAATGGGGATGGAAAAAAGACATAAATTTAATAGATAAGAAAAAAGATTAGGTCTCATTATATCTAGAAAGAAAGATAGGGCCATTCTCCATAATTCTTTTCCTTTTTCTTTGTAGAGGTTCTATAAAATGTAGATATATTGAAGACACATGACTTATGGAAATAAACCTTAGAAAAAGAAATCAGAATCAACCAATATACAACTCAATAAGAACTGAATAGCTAGTACCATTAGCATGAGGCTTCATCCTTCTAGGCTATCGAGGCCTAAAAGAACTTCTTGACAAAGAAGTTGCCTCGAGGTCAAGTACCCTTATATAATCGTTACTCTTAGCAGTAGAATACTTTTCCATGTTCTTTCCCACTTGTGTTCTTTCTTTTTAACAAGAAAGAGTTGAATGATTATTTATATTTAACCTTCTCTTATGAGGTTATACAACCAAGGTAGATGAATTCTAAGGTGTAGAGTTTTTTTAATACAATCTAGTTACTAGATTACACACTAGAAAAGTATTATTTAACCTTCTATTATGAGGTTATACAACCAAGGTAGATGAATTTTAAGGTGTAGGTTTTTAAAAATATAATCTAGTTACTAGATTACACACCAAAAAAGTAATAAATTGTACTATTTATTTTCCAACTATTGATGCTCCTAAATAAGCCACAAAATACGCAATCCTCTTTATTCTTTATGCACAAACACATTCAATTCGACCTTATAAAAAACTTTGAACAATAGAAATTTTAAGAGAGTATAGATGGCACAACATTTCTACATTCAGCTTTCATTCCATCAACTTCTATCTTCTACTCTTTTTCACTGGTATAGAGGAGGGAGACATATTTTCTTCCTTTTTCCATTTGGGTTGATAATCGGGATGAAAGAAAGATATAAGTTTACTAGATATGTCACGACCCGAACATAGGCCCGAATCGAGACACAGGACAAAGAACCCCGGGAGGCTCCAAGTCGACCCATGGCATGAACATGATAACTAAACTCAACATAAATAAATGCGGAAAGTCTAACATTTGGAATAGCAGAAGTCTAAAAATCCAATAACATCTAAACAACAAAAAACATAATACTGATCTAAAACTGAATACATGCTATGTCTGATAAGCCTCTATAACCAGATGAGTTGATGGAACAAGATCCCAACTAACTCACTACTAAACTGAAACTGAAAATACTGATACGAGCTGATAAGAAGGCCCTCGAAGGATGAGGACTCACCAAAAGGATGGATAATGCTAACTCTGAAGATCTGACTAACGGCAGGACTGAACCTGAACATCCAAGCCTGTATTATAAAATGATACAACATAAAGTATGCGATCAGTATTTAGAATATACTGAGTATGCAAGGTAAGTAAAAACGGTTTAATAAGAGTAGGACATCATTATCATGAAGTAAATATCATAATATAATCATAAGGTGTCACGACCCGAACATAGTCCCGGATCGAGACACGGGACAAAGAACCCTGAGAGGCTCCAAGTCGATCCATGACATGAACATACTTCTAACTCATTCAAATAAAATAGAAGATCAACATAATTAACTTAGGGGAAGTCTGAACAAAACATAACATCTAAATACATACATGAGTCTAAAGCTGAATACAAACTATGTCCGAAAAGTCTCTAATACTGATGAGTTGATGGGACAAACCCCAACTAACTCACTACAGTCTAAAACTGAAAATACGAAACATGTCTGAATGGAAAGGCCTCGAAAGATGAGGACTCACCAACTCTGATCGGGAAGTACTAATGTTGGGAATCTGGCTAGCAGCGGGACTGAGTCTAAATATCAGAGCCTGTATCACAAAATGATACAACATAGAGTATGCGGTCAGTACATGGAATGTACTAAGTATGCAAGGTAAGTAAAATCACAAAGTAAGTAAAATCATATATCATTCATATAATATAATATAATCAAGATAAGATTCTGAGAGTAGGACTTGCATGCAATTTTTGAAATTCACATACCCATGATTGTTACTTAGGAAATTCACACATTGGGTAAAAACCCCATAGATTCATCAATTAAAATATCATGAACTGAGAGGGAATTGGGCATCGGTGTGGACTATTGCACCCATTCATAGCCTTACATACCTGAAGGGATCTGATTTCACTACTTCCTTGATTGTCCAATGAGAATTGAGGAAGAACTTTGAAGAAACTAGGCTTGATCACCTCTTAAACCTATAAGCTTGCATGCATGAATTAGTATAGGCTTAGAATGACTTAATCCTTCTTAAAGCACACTATTTCGAGCTTAAAACAATGTAGTTTAGTACCCTAG
>JACEIK010000314.1:80890-95106 GCA_018107945.1 Datura stramonium | reverse complement strand
AGATGTTGATTGGCTAACTGAGAAATTAAAGGAAGATCCACACTACTAGAGAAAAAGAGAGATTCAGAAGATGGCATAATATATAGAATTATTGAATATTCTTATTGATTAAGGAAAGGAATATCAAAATAAAGGAAAAAATTTTATATTGTGTCACATAATCGGTGAAGGTTTATATTGTAACGATCTGTTGGGTCATTTTTAGCTTTAAAACCCCTTTTTCATATTTGAAACTTTTCATTAGTTCATTGATATTTCATTACTTACAGTTGTGGTAGATCTCGAGGTGTGTGGGTGCGTTTCAAAACACAAAAATTACAATAAGTAATTACAAAGATTAAGAGTCGAGCAACATCAAAGATGTGGTTAAATGGGTTCGAATGCACTATTTCAAGTTTACTATAGGTTTGTAGGATTATTTTGTACTTATAAATATATTCACATACAACTCGTGGTTGTAATGCCCCGGAAACTCAAAGACTAGCCCCGGGAGTTAAAACAGAGAAAACTGAAAAATCTGCACCAGGTCACAGAACGAGTCATTCTGTGAACCGTGGGGGCTGACCACGAGTCGTTAAGTGACTCGTTGTGAGGCCTGTGGACTTAGTGAGAAATTTGGAGAATGGGTGACCATGAGTCGTGGTCAATCCCACGAGTCTTGATAGGACCCGTGATCAAGAACAATGTTAGGCCGGGAAAATGTTAGGAAGTGTACCCAATGGGTCTCACACCATGACTCGTTTCGGACACCATGAGTTGTGGTGCCACCGGTGGGGGGATTCTAGGGATTTTGGGGCAGTGTGGTCCACGAGAGGTGACCATGAGTTGTGGTCAGTAACCACAACCCATTAGGTCCCTCGTGGTGACCAACAGGGGGGTTCCAGGTAGTGTACCTCACGAGTGTGACCATGAGTGGTGGTCACTGACCACAACGCGTTGGGTCACCCATGAGGACTGACGATCAGTTTTCCCCTTCTAGTTTTCAAGGGTCTTTTAGTAATTTCCTACCCTTTTAGACTCTAAACTACAACATTTTTAGCACGTTCTCAGACTTATTTGAGGGGTTAAATGGTTTCTTTCCTTATTCTCCCCATTCAAACTCCCAGAAATCATCGTAGAACTTCTCTCAGAGCTTTTCAGAGCAAGAGCTAGGGAAACCTATTCTCCTCGATTTATCAAGTAAATCTTTGGGATTCTTCACCAGGTATGGGGGAATTCAATAAGGGAATAGTTCTTCCCTTGTGTATCCAAAATTCTTCCGATATTTTTCATCAATTCTATCCCTGCAGATTATCGAATGTTAAGAAATTCTCAGTCATGATTCGTTTAATTCATGTGGAATATTATATCATGTTAATTATAGATATTTTCCACCAGTTTGTGACTGGAATGATATTTGTTCTTGTGAAGTGAAATTTAGCCCTAGTTCTTAAATGTAGAAAGTCTTGAATCTTGCAAGAGTGTTTGAATATCAAAATTTTGCTTGTTTTTATTAGTGTTGAGGACTCCCATGTTGTTAGTAGCATTGAAACTCAATCATATTATTATCAGCTCAGTTTTAGTAAAAATGTTAGCATACTCAGCACCAGTCATAAATGTCAGCTGGTCAGTTTGACTACAGAAATTCTCGAGGTATCAGTAGTACCTCCCAGTTATCAGAATCAGATTCAGAATTAAGTTTTATTGGTCCACCAGGTTGTCATGACATTTTATATAAACATATCTGACTAGCCTTAGGACCCCGATTTCAGATTTTAGTGTATCTTTATACGGTTACGACACTTTCAGATAAGAAGCTCTGATTAGTCTTAGAATCAAATTCCAAAATCTGGTCCGATAAGACCCTCAAGGTGCTTTGAAATATGAATTCCCGACTAGTCTTGGGCCCTAGTTTCGAGATATTAGTTTAGTATTCAGTTTAGGACTATCCAGTGGGAGTAGGACTTAGCACCGAGCAGACCGGGGTTCCAACGCACCCAGGTTCCTGAAACTACGTTGTCACCGTAGGTTACAGTTTTATTGGCCTCATGGCCCCAGACTCTTGTGATCACCCAGTTTATGCCTTTATACCATGGAAAGGTATATTGGGTCCTACCGATGGGGTGTATACATCAGACTCCACGTCTAGATCACGTGGTTATATGTCGGTTAGACTCTCCCACTAATTAGTTCGGCATCAGTTTAGTCCAGTATAGCCCAATTTCAGCTTAACTTAGTTCATAACAGTTTCAGATTACTCAGTTCAGTTATGAGTTCAGTATTTTCTCATAGACCAGTATCTCATATTCAGAGCATGTCGTTGACCATCAGGAAGGGTCTTTCAGACCATATCAGTTATTTCAGTTATTCAATTCAGTGGCTTCAGTTGGTCATTGCATGTCTTTTTAGTTCAACACTTTTTATTTCTTGTGTATGGTTTCTCTTACTTACTCAGTACATTCAAAGTACTGACGCATACTTTTATGTTGTATCATTTTATGATACAGCTTCAGGATCTCTGTCTTAGTCTCGTTAGTCGATCACTCTCAGAAAACTTCAGCTGTCCTATTTGGTGAATCCTCATCTTTCGAGGAAGAAGATTATTTTATTCAGTTTTGATTTCTTCTATTAGTTTTTAGAGTTAGCTGGGGGCTTGTCCCAGCAACTCATCCTTAGTAGATAGCTTTCAGATAGAATTTCAGATGTCCAGTATTGTTGTTCTTTCAAATGTATGAACTTACTATTATATTAGTTTTTTTAAATGATTTTATTATTTAAAGCTTCCACTATGTTTTACTCAGAATAGCCAGTGTTATGATAGGTCATGAGTTGACTTGGGGTTACTTTTGATCCTAAGTACCGTGTCTCGTCCAGGGTATAGACTCGGGACGTGAAAAACTTGGTATCAGAGCCCTAGGTTTAGAGTACCCTCGAATGTCTGAAAGCTGCATCGAGTAGAGTCTTTTTTATGGGTGTGAAGCGCATCACACTTATAATGGGGAGGCTGGAGATGTTATTAGGAAAACCCCCTTTATTTCATACTCCTTATCATGCGTTGAAATTCAATTCCAGAATCATTCTCCTAATACATGCTCTATTTTGTTTTAGTGAATCATGCCTCCGCGACGTAGTAACGGAAGAAGGGCCGGTAATGCTGATTGACCTGCCCCACTAGCCTCGGCAACCCCTCAATATGACTCAATGTCTACCGCGGAGTTCAGAACAGCCATTCAACTACTCGCTCAAACTGTTACCAACCAGGTGAACTAGCAGGTGGTTCTAATCAGCAACAATGGGTCCGCAGCAGCTACCCGAGTGCGGAACATCACTCAGATAAACCCTCTGGATTTTCATGGATCTAAGGTTGGAGAGGACCCACAAGGATTTGTGGATGGGATTAAAAAGATCACCCGAATTATGGGTGTCAATCCCTTAGAGAGTGCCGACTCGACTGCCTACCAGCTGAAAGGGGTGGCCCAAGTTTGGTATGAATAGTGGAAGGAGGGGAGGCCAGCAGAAGTAGGACTGATGGAATGGGAGGAGTTCCCTATAGCCTTCCTGGATAGATTTTTCCCTCGGGAGCTCAGGGAGGCAAAGGTAGCGGAGTTCATGAATCTGAGACAGGGAAACCGGACAGTAGAAGTATATGCTCTGGAGTTCACTAGGTTGTCCAAATATGCTTCGGAGATAGTGGCCGAGCCAAGGGCTCGCATGCTGAAGTTTGTTAATGGAGTGTCGAACCTGGTCCTCAAAAGTGCAGGACAGTGATGCTGATTAAGGATATTGACCTCTCCAGCCTTATTGTCTATGCCCAGCAGATTGAGGCAAAATAATTGAGGGATATGGAGCGAAAGAACAAGTGAGTAAGGACTAGCCAACCATATTATGGCCACCAGAGGTCTGGAGGTAGCAGCCGCCCACAACAGTACCAGCAGCAACAGAGGGCACCAACACCTAGCTCAGCCAGCACCCCTACCTTTTGATCCCACCAGGATCGGAGGGGTGGATCATCTAGCTCTAAGTCCCAGAGCTACAGTGTCAGTAACAGGTATCCAGCTTACCCCAAGTGTGGAAAGAACCACCCAGGAGAGTGTCTTCAGGGTCGAGAGGCTATTTTGGTTGTGGACAGCTTGGTCATCGACTTAAGGAATGCCCGTCAGCAGGACGGGGAAGATCACAATCCAACACCTCAGCAGCTCCACGAGGTCGGCCAGCTCAGCAGGCCAACCCTTCAGGTACGGATGGCGGCCAGTGCCAAAACCATTTTTATGCATTGTCTTCTCGTCAGGATCAGGAGAGCTCACCTGATGTGGTTACGGGTATGTTATGTCTTTTCAACCTAGATGTATATGCCCTACTAGATCCAGGATCCACACTATCCTTCGTGACTCCCTACATAGCAGTCCAGTTTGATATCAGTCCAGAGGTCCTCTCAGAACTATTTTCAGTCTCCACCCCAGTTGGTGAGTCAGTTAGAGTCAGTCGGGTGTATAGAAACTGCCCAGTCTCAGTCTTCAATAAGGTCATTCCAGTTGATCTTGTAGAATTAGACATGGTCGATTTTGACCTCGTCCTTGGAATGGATTGGTTACACTCCGGTTATGCCTCAGCCGACTGCAGAACTAGGTTCGTTAGACTTTAGTTTCCAAATGAGCCTACTCTAGAATGGACGGGCAGTAGTTCAACGCCTAAAGGTCGATTTATTTCCTACCTTAAGGCCTAGAAGGTTATTTATAAGGGATGTATCTATCATCTAGTTTGGGTTAAACATTCCAACTCTGAGACCCCAACTATCTAGTCAGTTTCTGTTGTCAGCGAATTTCCTAATGTGTTCCCTAAAGATCTTCCTGGAGTTTCTCCTGAACGGGAAATCGACTTCGGTATAGACCTTCTCCCAGATACTCAAGCCATCTCCATCCCTCCTTACATAATGGCTCCAGCTAAGCTTAAGGAGTTGAAGGAGTTGCTAAAAGATCTTCTTGACAAAGGTTTTATCAGACCCAACATCTTTCCTTGGGGTTCTCCAGTACTATTCGTGCGAAAGAAAGACAGTATCCTCAGAATGTGCATTGATTACTGTTAGTTGAACAAGGTTATAGTCAAGAACAGGTATCCCCTACCTAGGATTGATGACCAATTCGACCAACTTCAGGGAGCCAGTTGTTTCTCCAAAATAGATCTTAGGTCAGGGTATCATTAGCTAAGAGTCAGAGAATGTGACATACCAAAAACAGCTTTCAAAACTTGGTATGGTCACTACGAATTTATGGTTATGTCCTTCAGATAGACTAATGCCCTCGCAGCATTTCATGGACCTGATGAACAGAGTCTTCAAGCAGTATCTAGATATGTTTTTCATTATATTTATCGATGACATTCTGATAGACTCCAGGAATGAGGAAGAACATGTTAATCATCTGAGGATAGTGCTTCAGAGGCTTAGAGACTGCCAATTGTTCTCCAAGTTCAGCAAATGCGAATTCTGGTTGAAGTCCATGACTTTTCTTGGTCATGTGGTCTCGAGCGAGGGTATTTAGGTGGATCCTCAAAAGATAGTAGTGGTAAAAGACTAGCCCAGACCTACCTCCCCAACCGAAATCAGAAGTTTTTTAGGTCTAGCCAGTTATTATTGGCATTTTGTGGAAGGCTTTTCTTTTATAGCATCTCCTCTGACTAGGTTGACTCAGAAGAAGGTGAAACTTCAATGGTCAGATGCGTGTGAGATGAGTTTCTAGGAGTTAAAAACTCAACTCACTACCGCTCCTGTATTGAACCTACCGAAAGGATCAAATGGGTTTGTAGTTTATTGTGACACTTCTAGAGTTGGACTCAGTTGCGTTCTAATGCAGCGAGGCAAGGTGATAGCCTACACCTCCAGATAGCTCCAAGTTTATGATAAGAATTATCCAACTCAAGACCTTTAGTTGGCAATGGTGGTGTTTGCGTTGAAGATATGGAGACACTATCTTTACGGGGCTCACGTGGATGTTTTCACCGATCACAAGAGCCTTCAGTATATATTTAGTCAGAAGGACCTAAATCTTCGTTAGAGAAGGTGGTTAGAGCTCCTGAAGGACTATGACATGAGCGTGCTATATCACCCGGGCAAAGCCAATGTGGTGGATGATGCCCTGAGCAGAGTGTCTACGGGGAGCGTAGCTCATGTCGAGGAAGGAAAAAAGGAGCTGGCAAAGGATATCCACGAATTATATCGGTTAGGAGTACAGTTGGTTGACACTGCTGAGGGCAGAGTAGTTGTGCAAAGCAGGTCAGATTCCTCTTTGGTTGTTGAAGTTAAGTTCAAACATGATGAAGATCCTATCTTACTTAAAGTTAAGGAAACGGTTCTCAGGAAAGAGGTTAAGGCTTTCTCCAAAGGGGGATATGGTGTGCTCCGTTACCTGGGCAGATTGTGTGTACCGGACGTCAGTGATTTGAGACAGAAGATATTGGTTGAAGCACACATCTCAAGATACTCCATCCACCCTGGTGCTACAAAAATGTACCGCGATTTGCGGAATATTTACTGGTGGAATGGCATGAAGAGAGACATCGCCGAATTCGTAGCTAAGTGCCCGAAATACCAACAAGTCAAGGTAGAGAACCAAAAACTGGGAGGTATGACTCAGATATCAGCATACCCACGTGGAAGTGGGAAGAAGTAAATATGGACTTTATTACGAGTCTACCTCGAACTCTTTGGCAACATGATTCTAACTAGGTAATAGTAGACCGGAGGACTAAGTCAGCACATTCCCTCCCAGTCAAAACTACAAATTCAGCTAAGGACTATGCTAGGCTTTATATTCGGGAGTTGGTCAGGCTTCATGGGGTTCCATTATCCATCATTTCATACAGAGGTACTCAGTTYACCTCGCATTTCTAGAAGTCCTTTCAGAAGGAACTTGGTACCCAAGTCAAGCTCAACACATCTTTTCACCCGCAGACAGATGGACAAGCTGAGCAGCCTATTTAGACCCTAGAAGATATGTTGAGAGCATGCGTGATCGATTTAAAGAGAAGTTGGGATGACCACTTGCTTCTTATCGAGTTTGGGTACAACAACAGCTACCACTCCAGTATCCAAATGGCCCTGTTTGAGGAATTGTACGGTAGGAGGTGAAGATCTCCTATTGGGTGGTTTGAGGTTGGTGAAGCTGCTATAATCGAGCAGGAATCGGTACATGAAGCTATGCATAAGGTACAACTCATCAGAGGAAGATTGAAAACAACTCAGAGCCGTCAAAAATCTTATGTTGATGTGAGGAGAAGAGAATTAGAGTTTGTTGTGGATGATCGGGTCTATCTGAAAATTTCACCCATGAAAGGGGTGATGAGATTTGGGAAGAAGGGAAAGCTCAGCCCAAGATATGTGGGACCCTACAAAATTCAGAGGCGAATTGGCAAAGTAGCTTATGAGCTGAAATTACCTTCAAAGTTGGCATCTTTGCACCCAGTATTCCATGTCTCACTACTGAAAAACTGCATCAGTGATCCAACTTCAATGGTGCCATTGGACTATGTGGGAGTGAAAGATAATCTCTCATACGAGGAGGTCCCAGTCCAGATCCTTGATCGTCAGGTTTGTAAGCTGAGGAACAAGGAGGTAGCTTCGGTCAACGTCTTGTGGAGGAATTAGCAGGTTAAAGGAGCTACGTGGGAGGCTGAAGCGGATATGATGGCTAGATACCCCCATCTGTCCCCTTCCGACTTAGTTTCAGATTAAGGTATCAAATTCCTCCCCATAAACTATTGTTAGTTCATATGTTCCATTTTCTTTCATGTAAATAAATGTGTATGATTAGTAAATTCAGTTCAGACTTGTGATTCAGTTCCGAGATAGTCATTCCTTTAGATTTCAGCTTTCATGATCAGTATTTTTGTATAAATATTGTCATTCTCTGCTCTCCTACATGTTTTCCAACATTCGAGGACAAATGTTCCAAAGGGGGAGATATTGTAATGCCCCAGAAACTCAAAGACAATCCAAGGTAGTTAAAACATAGAAAATTGGAAAATTTGCACCAGGTCACAAAATGAGTAATTCTGTGACCCGTGGGGGATGACCACGAGTCATTAAGTGACTCGTGGTGAGGCCTGTGGACTTAGTGAGAAATTTAGAGAATGGGTGAGCACGGGTATGACCACGATTCATGGTCAACCCCACGAATCGTGATATGACCCATAGTTAAGAACAATGTTAGGTCAGGAAAATGTTAGTAGTGTACCCAACGGGTCATCACCATGACTCATTTCGAACTCCTCGAGTCGTGGTTCCACCCGTGGGGGGACTCTAGGGATTTTGGGATAGTATGGTCCATGAGAGGTGACCACGAGTCGTGATCACCAACAGGGGGGTTCCAAGTAGTGTACCTTCGAGTGTGACCACGAGTGGTGCTCACTGACCACAACCCATTGGGTTACCCATGAGGACTGACGATCAGGTTTTCCTTGAGAGTTTTCAAGGGTCTTTCAATAATTTCCTACCCGTCTAGACTCTAAAATATGTCGTTTTAAGCATGTTCTCAGACTTATTAGAGGGGTTAAACAGTTTCTTTCCTCATTCTCCCCATTCAGACTCTCAGAAATCATCATAGAACTTCTCTCAAAGCTTTTCAGAGCAAGATCTAGGGCAACCTTTTCTCCTCGATTTCTCAAGAAATTCTTTGGGCTTCTTCATCAGGTATGTGGTAATTAAACAAGGGAATAGTTCTTCCCTTGTGTCCCCGAAATTCTCCCTATTTTTTTTATCAGTTCTAGCCCCGCATATTATTGAATGATAAGAAATTCTCAGTCATGCTTTGTTTAATTCATGTGGAATATTATATCATGTTTATTATAGATATTTTCTACCAGTTTGTGACTGAAATGATGTTTATTCTTTTGAAGTGAAATTTATCCCTACTTCTTAAACGTAGAAAGTCTTGAATCTTGTAATAGTGTGTGAATATAAAAATTTTGCTTGATGTTATCAGTGTTAAGGACTCCCATGTTGTTAGTAGCATTGAAAATCAATCAGATTATTGTCAGCTCAGTTTTAGTCAAAATGTTAGCATACTCAGTGTCAGTCAGAAATGTCACCTGATCAATTTGACTATAGAAATTCCTGAGGTATTAGTAGTACCTCCCAGTTATCAGAATCAGATTCAGAATTCAATTTTATTGGGCCAATAGCGGTCATGACACTTTAGATAAAAACCTGTGACAAGCCTTAGGACCCTAATTTCATATTTTAGTTGTTCTTAGACGGTTGTGATGCTTCCAGATAAGCAGCTCTGACCAGTCTTAGAATCTAGTTCTAGAATCTGGTCCGATAAGACCCTCAAGGTGCTTTCAGATATGTATCCCTAATACTAATACCTTCAGAAACTCTAGATAGTTATTCTAGAAAAATAACTAGAAAATTAATTCTTGATAATCTAATTAGGTTATATAATGAATTATGTTATGTTAGTCATAATTTATCTATACAAAGAAGACAATTAGATGATATATTAATTATTCAGTTAAAACTATCTGCACAATTTTAATGGATACCTCTGAAAATCAGAACATAATGAATAGTATTAATATTTCTGCCACAACTACTAAAATAGCTAAGATAGAGAGCGATTTACAAAATTGAAATATCCCAAAGAAACGTTTTGAAAAGGTATATAAGACTGGACACTTTAATTTTATTAAAAATTATAATATTAAAAACCTCCGAATCTACGGTCTCTATTAATAAGTCTATTGAGACTATAAAATTATTAGTTGATGAAGACATTAACAGATATAGGGAAAACTATAAGTTTCTTCACATAGGACTTGTCCAAGTCACGGTTAAATCGTTGTATCGATTAGGCTTAGACATACCAATATGTCTTCTATTAAGAGACAACAGGATACTAAACTTTGATGATTCATTATTAGCAGTATTACAAAGTAACCTTATGTAAATAGATAGCAGGTAGTATATTTATTGATAAGAAGGAAATACAGAGAACATAGAGGGAAAGAGAGATTTGGGTAATGTAGAAGTTAAGGAATAAAACTAAGAAAATAGAGTAAGAGTATCAACAAAACTAAACACAGAAATAACCGCTCAAGAGTAACATAATTTCGGCTGGCTCTAGGATAGTATAAAGATTTAGCTACTCAAACTCATACTCCTCCCAACCAATATGGCTCTGATACCATTTAACGGATCGTAGAAAATGACTTGAAACTAAATTAGAAAGGTAGGAGAAAAATAAAAGAAAATACTACAAGTAATAATAAAGTAGAAGAAAAAGATACTTACAAAGAGCTGTTTATTGATAAGAAGAAAATATAGAGAACATAGAGGGAAAGAGAGATTTGGGCAATTAGTAAGTGAGTTTAGTGTTTTTTCCGAATGCCCTTCCTAATACAAGGTTAAGGTCTTAAATAGACCTCAATATGATGAGTCAACTAATTACTATCAGCTATCTATTTACATATGTCCACGCGTGGAAGATTTAATTTTACACGGATCTATTTAAAAGATATCTTCATCTTCTTGAAACTTGGTTTCCTTGAAATTTTATATTTGTCCTAATGTGACCTTAGAATTTGATGAAGATTCATCTGCATGGGAGTTAGTAGAGATTCCATTTTATCCTTATGTGGCTTGTATTTTTCCTGCATTGTTTTTGGGTGGATTCTTGAGGGGTCCACTGCTTTTGATTGTAGTTGCTTTTCATTTTTCTGAAAGGGTAGTCTAACCATCTTCTTTAGTTGAGAAGATAAGCTTGAGCTATCCCTTGCGGATTTAGCATATCTCCATTGCTCGATTCACTTGTATGAGAGGATGCAGTATCTAATAATTACATTATCTATTTTTGTTGGGTATCTTTTTCCAAATTATACAATGTCTGCTGGAGCCTTCTTTTTAATTCTTCCATGGACAGTTGGGAATCCTGTCGTAATGAAGAACTTGAAGTTTCGTTATCTTCCTGGGGTGTTGGTGTCCAGCCTTTGATTTTGATGGTCTTACTCAGATATTTAATCCTTTCAAATTCATGAATGTCAACGGACCAGCTGATAATGTATGAAATTCTTTTTGCAATAAAAAACTTATACAATTTAATATTTTCTGCTAGCGTAGAAATATTCTTCTCTACTTGGAATTTTTCAAACTGTGTCTGAAAATATTTTGACAATACCTGTTTATTTCCTCCGAATTGGTTCCACTATTCGTAAAACCATCTGGGGATGATCGTGCTTTTGATATCTTCTGAATACTTGACAAACTAAGAGTGAGTGTTGGGCCTTAGATACATAAAGTTATACCAGACAGCCTTATAATCACACCAGTTGTATGTTTGGGGTCTATGGGTTCTTGATAGGGGAATAGGTGTATGTAGATGATCTACAAACCATTCAAACGAATTTAAAATTCTTTTAATTGTGAACTTCGAGTATTGAATACTATCAGGATTATTCAGACATTTTAATTTATGCTCAATTTTTACTGAATCAGTGTCTGTCAAAATGAACTCATAATACCTTTGGGTTTTTAGGGGATCATCTGTCTCCACATAATTTCAATTTGTGTAGCAGGATTTTAGTAACTCGGGTACTCCAAAACCTTCATATTTTTTATCGAGGGCCATGATCGACAGTACCTGTAAAATTGTTAGCTCAAACTATTATTTATTTGAAATATTTTTCTCTATTTTCTTTTTAGGATTCGCTAGCAGAACCGCCTGAGAGTATGTCTCTGGTGGCTTCATTTCTTAGCTATCCTTTGTTTGGATAGAGATAGTTTTGTCGCCTAATGAAGAGTCTCCTTTCAGAACTGATTTTAGTGGTTGTAATCTGGTCTGACTGGTTATGGGTTCCTTTAATGGGGATGGAATAGTAGCTTCTGGAAAAGATGGGAATTCTGCCAGAACTGAATATCTATTTTCTGGTTTTGGTTTTTCCTCTTCTTTTAAATGTCTTTTCATTATTTCTTCTGGTTTTGGTTTTTCCTCTTCTTTTAAAGGTCTTTTCATTATTTCTTCTGGTTTGAAGGGCTGAAATGGAGGCCTCAAGGGCCTTATAGCTGGTGTTCCGGGTCTCATTTAGTTCCTTGTAGAAATTTCCTAGTCAAAAAATCGGGGAGAGAATTATTTTCTCCTTGTATAAATTCGATTTGAAAATCAAAGCTGGATAACAAAGTCTACCATATGGAAAATATTTGTTTAGAAACCAGATTGTTTACATCTTTTTATAAAACATCTTTGGCTGCTTTGCAGTCTACTCGTAGTAAAAATTCTTTATTTATTAAATCGTCTTGAAATTTTGTGATACATAGCACTATAGTCAGAATTTCCGGTTTAATGGTGATGTAATTTTTCTAAGTATTATTCCATATTCCTGAAGTGAATCTTACTAATTGGTCATGGTTTTCTAGGGAGATTATTTGTTTAAGGATGCCTCCATATCCTATGTCTGAGGCTTCAGTTTCTATTATCATGAACGCCTCTGGATGTGGTATTCCTAGACATGGAAGTTTTTGAACTATTGATTTTATTTTTTGGACTGTCTCTGTTTTCTCTAATCTCCATGGGACTGGATCCTTCCTAAGATACTGATAAAGAGGCTTACAAACCTATCTAATATTTAGAATAAAATCTGCAACATAACTGAGACTTCCTAAGAATCTCTGAAGCTGAGGTTTATCAATTAATTCATCTGAAAATTTGGATGAGAACTCTATGGCTCTACAAACGGGTTTATAGGTTCCTTGATATATGTCATGACCAATGAATCTAATAGCAGTCTGGAATAACTTAATCTTTTTAGCGCTTACTACTAATCCGTTTTGTTTAACAACCTTTAAAATAGTTTGGATATGTTTGAAGTGTTGGTCAATATCTTCTGAGTATATTAAAACATCATCTATGTAAACTATAGAAATATGACTTTGTGGATCAAATATGTTATTCATTATATTCTAAATTCAGACGATGCATTTTATAATCCGAATGGCATTACATTCCATTCATATTGTCCAAAAGGTACATTAAAAGTTATTTTATATTCATCTTTTTCTGCTATCTGTATTTGCCAAAATCCTGATTTCATATTGAACTTACAATAAATGTGAGCTTTATAAGTCCTTTTAAGAAGATCTCTTTTATTGAGTATTGGGTACCTGATCCATTTTAAAACTTTGTTAAGGGCCTCATAATTAATGACTAGCCTTGGGGCCCCTCTTTCTTTTTCCGCACTATTATTGACATAGAATGCCGAACAACTCCATGGTGACTTGGAAGGTCTAATAATCTTTTTATCAAGTAAATCATTGATTTCCTTTTTACAATATTCCATTAACTCTTGATTGATTTGAATAGGTCTTGCCCTAGTAGGGATATTTTTTTCGTTGAATCCCTTAATATATAGTAACTCAAAATATGGCGTTTCCTATCCCAAAAGGCATTAGGATATTCTAAACAGACTTCTCTTTCTATGAATTCTTTTAGGCTTTTAATTTTGGCTTATACCTTTGGATATTTAAAGTGAATTCAATCCGTTTAAATTTTATCTTGTTCTTTAAATAATTTATTTGTTGGGAAAATAAATTTATTCTAAAGATAGTTTTTTCTTTTATAAATTCACTTTATTCTTTTGACATATTATTTAGGTAGGGAAAATGATCTCTTTTCCTAGAGTAGTGGTGTGGATGCCGTCTAAATCAGCAACATAGAGTTTTATTTGGGTTATAAAGGGGATGCCTAATATTATTTCTTCATTTGTATCTTTAGTTATTAAAAATCTTTAGTAAAGCAGATTCTATTATTGCATATGTGTGCCTTATGGAATTTATAATTTATTTTGAGCCTTTCTCCTGTCGCAGAGAATAACCGCGTTGTACTTTTTTCAAGGTACTTAGTAGGGATTATTTCTTCAATAATACAGTTTTGGTCTGCACCTGTGTCTAATAGTGCAATTTTGTGAATAGTATAATTTTTATTTATAACCAATGTGATAGGTATATGTCAGCTCTGGGCTTTAACTATTGCAATAGTTTTTACTCTTGATTTACCTTCTAGAGGGCTCTCTAGAGACTCAATTTCTTCTTCACATTTTTCTAATTTTGATGTTTCTCCTGGTTCGGATTGATATAATTCAGATCCTTGCATTAGTTCTAGTTCATTTAATAGTTTATTAGCAAGGGCATCTGTTTCTAGCTTGTTAAGTCTTTGCTTAACTTCTTTAACTTCATTTTTAATATGTAATAATTC
>JACEIK010000314.1:42996-66716 GCA_018107945.1 Datura stramonium | reverse complement strand
ATGGGTTCGAATTCACTATTTCAAGTTTACTATAGGTTTGTAGGATGATTTTGTACTTATAAATATATTTGCATACAACTCATGTTTGTAATGCCCGAAACTCAAAGACTAGCCCCGAGAGTTAAAATAGAGAAAACTGAAAAATCTGCACAAGGTCACAGAACGAGTTGTTCTGTGACCCGTGGGGGCTGACCACGAGTCATTAAGTGACTCGTTGTGAGGCTTGTGGACTTAGTGAGAAATTTGGAGAATGGGTGACCACGGGTGTGACCACGAGTCGTGGACACCTCACGAGTCGTGATATGACCCGTGGTCAAGAACAATGTTAGGCCAGGAAAATGTTAGGAAGTTTACCCAACGGATCCTCACCGCGACTCATTTCAGACACCACGAGTCGTGGTGCCACCCATGGGGGGACTCCAGGGATTTTGGGGTAGTGTGGTCCACGAGAGGTGACCACGAGTTGTGGTCAGTAACCATGACCTGTTAGGTCCCTCGTGGTGACCAACAGGGCAGTTCCGGCAGTGTACCTCATGAGTATGACCACGAGTGGTGGTCACCGACCACAATCCATTGGGTCACCCGTGAGGATTGATGATCAGTTTTTCCCTAAGACTTTTCAAGGGTATTTCAGTAATTTCCTACCCTTCTAGACTCTAAACTAAAATGTTTTAAGCATGTTCTCAGACTTATTATAGGGGTTAAATGGTTTCTTTCCTCATTCTCCCCATTTAGACTCTCAGAATTCATCCTAGAACTTCTCTCAGAGATTTTCAAAGCAAGAGCTAGGGAAACCTTTTCTCCTCAATTTCTTAAGGAAATCGTCGGGCTTCTTCACCAAGTATGTGGGAATTCAACAAGTGAATAGTTCTTCCCTTGTGTCCCCAAATTTCTTCTGATTTTTTTATCAGTTCTAGCCCCGCAGATTATCGAATGTTATGAAATTCCCAGTCATGATTCATTTAATTCATGTGGAATATTATATCATGTTAATTATAGATATTTTCCACTAGTTTGTGGCTGAAATGATGTTTGTTCTTGTGAAGTGAAATTTAGCCCTAGTTCTTAAACTTATAAAGTCTTGAATCTTGCAATAGTGTTTGAATATAAAAATTTTGCTTGATTTTATCAATGTTGAGGACTCCAATGTTGTTAGTAGCATTGAAACTCAATCAGATTATTATATGCTCAGTTTTAGTCAAAGTGTTAGCATATTCAGCGTCAGTCAGAAATGTCAACTGATCAATTTGACTATAGAAATTCTCGAGGTATCAGTAGTACCTCCCAGTTATCAGAATCAGATTCAAAATTCAGTTTTATTGGTCCACTAGGCTGTCATGACACTTTAGATAAATAGTTGTGACTAGCCTTAGAACCCCGATTTCAGATTTTAGTGTATCTTTGACGGTTATGACACTTTCAGATAAGCAGCTCTGATCAGTCTTAGAACAAGATTCCAGAATCTGGTCCGATAAGACCCTCGAGGTGCTTTCAAATATGAATTCCTGACTAATCTTGGGCCCCAGCTTCGAGCTATTAGCTTAGTATTCAGTTTAGGACTATCCAGTGGAAGTAGGACTTAGCACTGAGTGGACCGGGGTTCTAGCGCACCCAGGTTCCCAAAACTACGTTGTCACCGTAGGTTACAGCTTTATTAGCCTCATGGCCCCAGAATCTTGTGATCACCCAGTCCATGCCTTTATACCCTAGCAAGGTATATTGGGTCCTACCGATGGGGTGTATACATCGGACTCCATGTCTAGCTCACGTGGTTATATGTCGGTTATAGACTCTCCCACTAATCAATTCGGTATCAGTTTTTTCCAGTTCAGCTTAGTCTCAACTTAGCTCAGTGCAGAACAGTTTCAGATTACTCAGTTCAGTTATTTGTTCAGTATAGTCTCATAGACCAGTATCTCAGATTCAGAGCATGTCCTTGACCATCAGGCAGGGTCTTTCAGACCATATCAGTTATTTCAGTTATTCAATTCAGTGGCTTCAGTTGGTCATTGCATGTCTCTTCAGTTCAACACTTTTTATTTCTTGTGTAATGTTTCTCTCACTTACCTAGTACATTCAAAGTACTGACATATACTTTTATGTTATATCATTTTATGATATAGTTGTAGGATCTCAGTCTCAGTCTCTCTAGCCGATCGATCTTAGAAGACTTCAGCTGTCCTATTTGGTGAATCCTCATCTTTCCAGGATGAAGATCATTTTATTTAGTTTTGATTTCTTCTGTTAGTTTTTAGAGTTAGTTGGGGGCTTGTCCCAGCAACTCATCCTTAGTAGATGGCTTTCAGATAGAATTTCAAATGTTCAGTATTGTTGTTCTTTCAGATGTTTCAACTTACTATTATATTAGTTTTTCTTAAATGATTTTATTATTTAAAGCTTCCACTATGTTTAACTCAGAATAGCCAGTGTTATGATAGGCCATGAGTTGACTTGGGGTTACTTTTGATCCTAAGTATCGTGACTCATCCAGGGTATAGACTCGGGATGTGACAAACTTGGTATCAGAGCCCTAGGTTTAGAGTATCCTTTGATGTCTGAAAGCCGCATCGAGTAGAGTCTTTTTCACGGGTGTGAAGTGTTCCACACTTATAATGGGGAGGCTACGAGATGTTATTAGGAAAACCCCCTTTATTTCATACTCCTTATTGTGCGTTGAAATTCAGTTCCAGAATCATTCTTCTTATGCATGCTCTATTTCATTTCAATGAATCATGCCTCCGCGACGTAGTAATGAAAGAAGGGCCGATAATGCTCACCGATCTTCCCCACTAACCCCGGCAGCCCCTCAAGATGAATCAATGTCTATCGCGAAGTTTAGAGCATCCATTCAACTACTCACTCAAATTGTTACCAACCTGGTGAACCGGCAGGTGGTTCCAATCAGCAATAATGGGTCTGTAGTAGCTGGCCGATTGTGGGACTTCACTCGGATAAACACTCTGGATTTTCATGGATCTAAGGTTGGAGAGGACCCAGAAGGATTTATGAATAAGATTGAAAAGATCACCCAAATTATGGGTGTCAATCCCTTAGATAGTGCCAACTTGGCTGCCTACCAGCCAAAAGAGGTGGACCAAGTTTGGTACGAATAGTGCAAGGAGGGGAGGCCAGCGGAAGCAGGACCGATGGAATGGGAGGAGTTCCCTACAGCCTTCCTGGATAGACGTTTCCCTCGGGAGCTCAGGGAGGCAAAGGTAGCGGAGCTCATGAATCTGAGATAGAGAAACCAAACAGTAGAAGAATATGCTCTGGAGTTCACTAGGTTGTAAAAATATGCTTCGGAGATGGTGGCCGAGCCAAGGGATCACATGCTGAAGTTTGTTAATGGAGTGTCGAACCTGGTCCTCAAGGAGTGCAGGACAGCGATGCTGATTAAGGATATTGACCTCTCCAGCATTATTGTCTATGCCCATCTGATTGAGGCAAAAAAAATTGAGGGACATGGAGCGAAAGAACAAGTGAGTAAGGACTAGCCAACTAGATTATGGACACTAAAGGTCTAGAGGTAGCAGTCGCCCACAGTAGCAGCAGAGGGCACCAACACCCAGCTCAGCCACCAACACTACCTTTCGATCCCGCCAGGATCGAAGGGATGGAGCATCTAGCTCTAAGTCCCAAAGCTACAGTGTCAGCAAAAGGTATCCAGCTTACCCCAAGTGTGGCAAGAACAACACAGGAGAGTGTCTTCAGGGTCGATAGAGTTGTTTGGTTATGGATAGCTTGGTCATCAACTTAAGGAATGCCCGTCAGCAAGATGGGGAAGATCACAATCCACCACCTCAGCAGCTCCATGAGGCCGTCCAGCTTAGCAAGCCAACCCTTCAGGTACAGATGGCATCCAGAACCAAAGCCATTTTTATGCATTGTCTTCTCGTCAGGATCAGGAGAGCTCACCTGATGTGGTTACGGATATGTTACGTCTTTTCCACCTAGATGTATATTCCCTACTAGATCCAAGATCCACACTATCCTTCGTGACTACATACATAGAAGTCCAGTTTGATATCAGTCTAGAGGTCCTCTCAAAACTATTTTCAGACTCCACCCTAGTTGGCGAGTCAGTTAGAGCTATTCAGGTGTATAGAAACTGCCCAGTCTCAGTCTTCAATAAGGTCATTCCAGCTAATCTTGTAGAATTAGACATGGTCGATTTTGACCTCATCCTTGGCATGGATTGGTTACACTCTGATTATGCCTCACTCGACTATAGAACTAGGTTCGTTAGAGTTAGGTTTCCAAATGAGCCAGCTCTAGAATGGACAGGCAGTAGTTCAACGCCTAAAGGTCGATTTATTTCGTACCCTAAGGCCCAAAAGCTTATTTCTAAGGGATGTATCTAACATCTAGATCGGGTCAAAGATTCAAACTCTGAGACCCCAACTATCTAGTCAGTCCCTGTTGTTAGCGAATTTCCTAATGTGTTCCCCGAAGATCTTCCCAGAGTTCCTCCTGAATGGGAAATCGACTTCGTTATAGACCTTCTCCCAGATACTCAGCCCATCTCCATCCCTCCTTACATAATGGCTCCAGCTGAGCTTAAGGAGTTGAAGGAGCAGCTAAAAGATCTTCTTGACAAAGGTTTTATCACACCCAGCATCTTTCCTTGGGGTGCTCCAGTACTATTCGAGTGAAATAAAGACAGTATCCTCAGAATGTGCATCGATTACCGTTAGTTGAACAAGGTTATAGTCAAGAACAGGTATCCCCTACCTAGGATTGATGACCGGTTTGACCAACTTCAAGGAGCCAGCTATTTCTCCGAAATAGATCTTAGGTCAGGGTATCATCAGCTAAGAGTCAGAGAATGTGACATACCAAAAACAGCTTTCAGAACTTGGTATGGTCACTACGAATTTGTGGTTATGTCCTTCGGACAGACTAATGCCCTCGCAGCTTTTATGGACCTGATGAACAGAGTCTTCAAGCAGTATCTGGATATGTTCGTCATTATATTTATCGATGACATTCTGATATACTCTAGGAATGAGGAAGAACATGTTAATCACATGAGGATAGTGCTTCAAACGCTTAGAAACTGCCAGTTGTTCGCCAAGTTCAGCAAATGTGAATTCTGGTTGAAGTCCATGACTTTCCTTGGTCATGTAGTCTCGGGTGAGGGTATTCAGGTGGATCCTCAAAAGATAGCAGCGGTGAAAGACTAGCCCAGACCTACCTCCCCAACCGAAATCAAAAGTTTTTTAGGTCTATCCAGTTATTATTGGCATTTTGTGGATGGCTTTTCTTTTATAGCATCTCCTCTGACTAGGTTGACTCAGAAGAAGGTGAAACTTCAGTGGTCAGATGCATGTGAGATGAGTTTCCAGGAGTTAAAAACTCGACTCACTATCGCTCCTGTATTGAACCTACCGAAAGGATCATATGGGTTTGTAGTTTATTGTGACGCTTCCAGAATTGGACTCAGTTGCGTTCTGATGCAGCGAGGCAAGGTGATAGCCTACACCTCCAGACAACTCAAAGTTTATGAGAAGAATTATCCAACTCAAGACTTGGAGTTGGAAATGGTGGTGTTTGCATTGAAGATATGGAGACACTATCTTTACAGGGCTCACGTGGATGTTTTCATCGATCAAAAGAGCCTTCAGTATGTATTCAGTCAGAAGGACCTAAATCTTCGTTAAAGAAGGTGGTTAGAGCTCCTGAAGGACTATGACATGAGCGTGCTATATCACCCGGGCCAAGACAATATGGTGGTTGATGCCCTGAGTAGAGTGTCTAAGGGGAGCGTGGCTCATGTCGAGAAAGGAAAAAAGGAGCTGGCAAAGGATATCCTCAGATTAGCTTGATTGGGAGTACAGTTGGTTGACATTACTGAGGCAAAGTAGTTTTGCAAAGTGGGTCAGATTCCTCTTTGGTTGTTGAAGTTAAGTCCAAATAGTATGAAGATCCCATCTTACTTAAACTTAAGTAAACAGTTCTCAGGAAAGAGGTTGAGGCTTTCTCCAAAGGGGGAGACGGTGTGCTCCGTTACCAAGGCAGATTGTGTGTACCGAACATTAGTGATTTGAGATAGAAGATATTGGTTGAAGCACACAGCTCGAAATACTCCATCCACCCTGGTGCTACAAAAATGTACCGCGATTTGTGGAATATTTACTGGTGGAATGGCATGAAGAGAGATATCGCCGAATTCGTAGCTAAGTGCCCAAAATACCAGCAAGTCAAGGTAGAGAACCAAAAACTGGGAGGTATGACTCAGATATCAGCATACCCACGTGGAAGTGGGAAGAAGTAAATATGTACTTTATTACGAGTCTACCTCGAACTCTTCGACAACATGATTCTAACTAGGTAATAGTAGACCGGAGGACTAAGTCAGCACATTCCCTCCCAGTCAAAACTACAAATTCAGCTAAGGACTATGCTAGGCTTTATATTCGGGAGTTGGTCAGGCTTCATGGGGTTCCATTATCCATCATTTCATACAGAGGTACTCAGTTCACCTCGCATTTCTAGAAGTCCTTTCAGAAGGAACTTGGTACCCAAGTCAAGCTCAACACATCTTTTCACCCGCAGACAGATGGACAAGCTGAGCAGCCTATTTAGACCCTAGAAGATATGTTGAGAGCATGCGTGATCGATTTAAAGAGAAGTTGGGATGACCACTTGCTTCTTATCGAGTTTGGGTACAACAACAGCTACCACTCCAGTATCCAAATGGCCCTGTTTGAGGAATTGTACGGTAGGAGGTGAAGATCTCCTATTGGGTGGTTTGAGGTTGGTGAAGCTGCTATAATCGAGCAGGAATCGGTACATGAAGCTATGCATAAGGTACAACTCATCAGAGGAAGATTGAAAACAACTCAGAGCCGTCAAAAATCTTATGTTGATGTGAGGAGAAGAGAATTAGAGTTTGTTGTGGATGATCGGGTCTATCTGAAAATTTCACCCATGAAAGGGGTGATGAGATTTGGGAAGAAGGGAAAGCTTAACAAAGATATGTGGGACCCTACATAATTCAGAGACAAAGTGGCAAGGTAGCTTATGCGCTGGAATTACCTTTAGAGTTGGCGTCTGTGCACCCAGTATTCCATGTCTCACTACTAAAGAAGTGCATCGGTGATCCAACTTCAATGGTGCCATTGGACTATGTGGGAGTGAAAGATAGTCTCTCGTACAAGGAGGTCCCAATACAGATCCTTAACCGTCAGGTTCGTAAGCTAAGGAATAAGGAGGTCACTTCGATCAAACACTTATGGAGGAATTAGCAGGTTAAGGGAGCTACGTGGGAGGCCGAAGCGGATATGATGGCTAGATACCCCAATCTGTTCCCTTCCGACACAGTTTCAAATTAAGATATCAAATTCCTCCTCAAAAACTATTGTTATTTCATACGTTTCAGTTTATTTCATGTAAATGAATGTGTATGATCAGTAAATTTTGTTCAAACTTGTGATTCAGTTCCGAGATAGTCATTCCTTTAGTTTTCAGCTTTCATGATCAGTATTTTTGTATAAATATTGCCATTCTCTACTCTCCTACGTGTTTTCCAACATTCGAGAATGAATATTCCAAAGGAAGAGATATTGTAATGCCCCAGAAACTCAAAGACTAGCCAAAGTAGTTAAAACAAAGAAAACTGGAAAATCAGCACCAGGTCACAGAATGAGTCATTCTGTGACCCGTGGGGGATGACCACGAGTCATTAAGTGACTCATGGTGAGGCCTGTGGACTTAGTGAGAAATTTGGAGAATGGGTAGCCACAGGTGTGACGACGAGTCATGGTCAACCCCACGAGTCGTGATATGAACCATGGTCAAGAACAATGTAAGGTTGAGAAAATGTTAGCAGTGTACCCAACGGTTCCTCACCATGACTCGTTTCGAACACCACGAGTCGTGGTGCCACCCATGGGGGGAATCCAGGGATTTTGGGACAGTGTGGTGCACGAGAGGTGACCACGAGTCATGGTCACTAACCATGACCCGTTAGGTCCCTCATGGTGACCAACAGGGGGGTTCCAAGCAGTGTACCTCACGAGTGGTAGTCACCGACCACAACCCATTAGGTCACCCGTAAGGACTGACAATTAGTTTTCCCCTGCGAGTTTTCAAGGGTCTTTCAGTAATTTCCTACCGTTCTAGACTCTAAACTACATCATTTTAAGCATGCTGTCAGACTTATTAGAGGGGTTAAATGGTTTCTTTCCTCATTCTCCCAATTCAGACTCTTAGAAATCATCGTAGAACTTCTCTTAGAGCTTTTCAGAGCAAGATATAGGGCAACCTTTTCTCCTTGGTTTCTCAAGAAATTCTTTGGGCTTCTTCACCAGGTATGTGGGAATTCAACAAGGGAATAGCTCTTCCCTTGTGTCCCCATAATTCTCCCTATTTTCTTTATCAGTTCTAGCCCTACAGATTATCGAATGTTAAGAAATTCTCAGTCATGCTTCGTTTAATTCATGTGGAATATTATATCATGTTAATTATAGATATTTTCCACCAGTTTGTGACTGAAATGATGTTTGTTCTAGTGAAGTGAAATTTAGCTCTAGTTCTTAAACGTAGAAAGTCTTGAATCTTGTAACAGTGTGTGAGTATCAAAATTTTTCTTGATTTTATCAGTGTTAAGGACTCCCATGTTGTTAGTAGCATTGAAACTCAATAAGATTATTGTCAGCTCAGTTTTAGTCAAAATGTTAGCATACTCAGCGTCAGTCAGAAATGTCAGCTGATCAGTTTGACTATAGAAATTCCTGAGGTATCAGTAGTACCTGCCAGTTATCAGAATCAGATTCAGAATTCAGTTTTATTGGTCCAATAGATAGTCATGACACTTTAGATAAACAACTTTGACTAGCCTTAGGACTCCAATTTTATATTTTAGTTGTTTTTTAAATGGTTGCGAAACGCTTCTAGATAAGCAGCTCTGACAAGTCTTAGAATCTAGATCCAGAATCTGGTCCGATAAGACCCTCAGGGTGCTTTCAGATATGTATCCCTGACTAGTTTTGGGCCCCAATTTTGAGCTATCAGCTTAGTATTCAGTCTAGGACTATCCAGTGGGATTAGGACTTAGCACCAAGCGGACCTGGGTTCCAGTGTACCCAGGTTCCCAGAACTACGTTGCCGCCATAGATTGCAGTTTGATTGGCCTCATGGCCCCAGACTCTTCTGATCACCCAGTTCATGCCTTTATACCCTGGCAAGATATATTGGGTCCTATCGATGGGGTGTATACATCGGACTCCATGTCTAGCTCACATAGTTATATGTCAGTCATAGACTCTCCCACTAATCAATTCGGTATCAGTTTAGTCCGGTTCAGCTCAGTCTCATCTTAGCTCAGTATAGAACAGTTTCAGATTACTCAGTTCAATTATGATTTCAGTATAGTCTCATAGACCAGTATCTCAGATTCTGAGCATGTCCTTGACCATCAGGCAGGGTCTTTCAGACCATATCAGTTATTTCAGTTATTCAATTCAGTGGCTTCAGTTGGTCATTGAATGTCTCTTCAGTTCAACACTTTTTATTTCTTGTGTATGGTTTCTCTCACTTACTCAGTACATTCAAAGTACTGACACATACTTTTATGTTGTATTATTTTATGATACAACTGTAGGATCTCAGTCTCAGTCTCGCTAGACGATTGCTCTCAGAAGACTTCAGCTGTCTTATTTGGTGAGTCCTCTTCTTTCAAGGACAGAGATCATTTTATTCAGTTTTGCTTTCTTCTGTTAGATTTTAGAGTTAGTTGGGGCCTTGTCCCAGCAACTCATCCTTAGTAGATGGCTTTCAGACATAATTTCAGATGTTTGGTATTGTTGTTCTTTCAGATGTATGAACTTACTATTATATAAGTTTTTCTTAAATGATTTTATTATTTAAAGCTTCCACTATGTTTTACTCAGAATAGCTAATGTTATGATAGACCATGGGTTGACTTGGTGTTACTTGTGATCCTCAGTACCGTATCTCATCCAGGGTATAGACTCGGGGTGTGACAGTGATATTCATCTAAGTTTTGGAGCTAAAAACTAGATCTAGTCTGGCTAAAAAAATTCTAGTGGTGGAGCCACAATTCTTAGAGAATAAAAAAATTCAATGATAAAATATAAAATCATCAAGCTTTATATAGTCAATGACTTCAAACTGTAATTAAAGAAAATCAAAATAAGAAGGTAAACATGATTTTCATAAACCCTTTGGGAAAGGTCTCTTAAAATAATTCATTATATTTAATATGTTTTATTTATCTAACTAACTATTTTGAAATATCATATCATATTTTTAGTACAAAATATAATAATTCAGGTGAAATTTACTTATTAGTTAACTTCAAAGAAATTAAATGACTCTATGTTAAAAAAAGAACTTTTGTGTGATAAATTTAAACTTAGATGAATTTTATGTGGAACAAAATGAAAAATAATATTTGTTTGATAATCTTTAAAACTGGATGTCTTTTATGTAACAAAAAATAAAAAAGTAATTTTTGTGTGATAAATACAAAGTTGAATGACCATCGGTGGAATTTAATCTAAAAGTTCTCCTAAAGTTTGTGAAATTCACCATATTTGTCTTCCGTGACTCCTTTAATAGTTTGACCCAGTTATGTCACTATCTTTATTTTATTAAGCTAAAAATTTCCTAGTTATTTCACTTTGAACTTAATCAAGTATATATTTGGACCTACATACATAGTGCAAGGGTGTATTTGGTCCAAATTAGTTCCTAACTATAATTATGCAACAACTTGTAAAGTTGCATTTGAACAAGTGAGCAACGAGGCTTTTATAGCATATGATCATATACAAATGAATCAGTCTCGTGGTCTGTAAAATATGAAAGTATGACATGTAGGCTCACTTTAAGGGTTGGCATGTAGGAAGGTACATCATGTAGACTCACTATGAGGGTCAGTTCACAAGAAGACATGCTATAAATGGCTCATCAAGTGAAACAATAGTATAAATGCATCATATTCCTAATTATAAAATTAATGAATAAATAATGCCACAATAGAAGGTACGCCACGTAGGCTCACTATAAGGGTCTATGGTCTTAACCCTACACACAGAATTAGCATCACGTCATATCTCAAGTGCACACNCCCCTCCGTTTAGGTTATTTAATCAAATAAAGTGATCAAGGACTATAACAAGTGAATAATGATTTCATATCATCAAATTACAAATGATAATCTCTGTGTAGAAAATGAATAATGCAGAAATCAAGTGAATGAAGTAGTATGCTTTTCTTAACAAGAGAGTTATGTAGACATGTAGTTAATTATACAAGTGATGGATATTCTATAACAAATGATTCATTTTGAGAAACATAATGGAGATACTATGTGAAGCCTATGAGTTTCAAGTGAAAACAAGTATAATTATATGTGACAAGACAAATAATCGACCCAAAAGGAGTGGCACAAATGCTATGAGCTTATAACAAATGGACAAGTGAAGTGTGAGGGCAATACTATCAAGTGGAAATAACATATACACTTTGGATAAGTGAAACATGTGATCATGTATATGGAACGTAGTAAATGAAGATCTTTTTTTTCATATATCATAAAAATTGTATTAACCCATCTAGGGAAGCATGTGATGTAGCATAGTGCCTTAACATTGAAGGAGGCTTTAGCTAACATACCTCAATTCTTGATTCATCCAAACTATGACATCTCGGATTTATCTTTCAAGATAAAACCTTTCTATATCGAACAACAATATGAAATCTACTAAGCTGCTAACCACGAAGAACGACCATGCTGATAATATAACAAATAACTCAAAAAATGATAATATTAGCAAATACTCAAATGAGTGGTGTATCATATGACCTACCTATGATATTAAGAACACCCCCTTAGATCCATACTATGTACAACATACCTTAATAAGATTATACGATGAGATATAACTAGAACTCCTGACTTCTGATTATTGTCCTATGTGTTCTTACCGTAAACATGTCTAAAATGCTCATTTGGACTCGAAGGTGAAGAACGATGAAGAACTTACCTTAAATAGTTGAAGAACCTCAATTCTATCACTTGTACCTACCTAAAACACCTCACTTTCAATACCAAAATGTTCCTTCAAGCTAAACACATGAAAGGATTAACTTACCTTGACCTAAGGTAATGAAAAAGGTGAAAGCCCCTTTGAGAGATGCCCCAGAACATCAAGAAACAATGAGAAATGAATCCCTTTTGCTCTGTTGTCTTGATGATAACTCTACCATAAAAGACCCTGTCTCCTCCAGATGAGGCACCACTTTAACTATTGGAACTCCTAATATATAACCATATGGATAGGATAGATAAGTCAATTATAAATCTCAGCATCCTCTCAACTTTGATAGGAAGTATCCTCGGATCATGGAGAGATAATGCAAGGAATCTCATCTCTTAGTCAGTAACTAACATGCCATCCTAGCATAACCTCTCAGATTGAGTCCTTTTCTCCTCTCTCTCACTTGATGGGATTAACTTCTATAGAAACAATTGCTAGAATTGAGTCCCAAGTAAGAGGAGGTGACTCAGCTGTTCTATCCTCGATAAAATCTCTCCACCACTACCTAGTTGGTTGAATAGATTGAAAATATGAAATGAACTCTATTGGAGTCTACAAATCCCAATTTGTTCAACCTCTTATGACAACTAACTAGAACGTCATGTGAATTAGAGTATGGATCACTATTGATATGCGAAAGGAGGGGGGTCCATCACCTTAAACTACTTGAACCTTTTATGCTCATCCATTTTCATGGAAGATGGATTCAAAGGTGTGGATTAATGTTAGGTAATGACAACAAAAGGCTGGGGAAATATAGTTGCAGTTGGCTAAGCTGTAAGAGTTTGGTGGTCTACAACAGACTATTAATCGTTGATCTGAACTCTCACCCCAGTCTGAGACCATTTATTGTGACATGCAAGATACTAAATTGAGGTATACTCTCTTGAAAACACAACATCCAAAACAAAGTATCTTAAAGCATTGGAGGAGCAATTAATCATGTCAGTGCCTAAGTTAGCCCAACCTCGACTATCGAAATTGGCCATCATTTTCAACAACCTCTATCTCAATTAACATAGCTCTAGCATGAACTAGAGCAGTTGCTAGTGCTCAGCCTCTAGTGGGTGATTTTGTGTGAGTTGTAGTTTGAGCTCCAGCCCTCCCACTATCGCACGTAGTAGCCCTAGCAGTGGGCGGGAGCTCCTATTCCCTAATCACAGATGCACATGTCTTCACGATTTATGAGAAAGTGAAACAAGGAGATTTAGATCTCAAGATGAATCAAGAACATACAATAAGGAAAGAAAGAACAAAATATTCCTAAGTGTCCCATAATCTTTTGAAGATAAATGTATGTGTCCTTATACCAATCTGCAAGACTCTATGAGATAATGTAAAAGACTCATAAAACTGTAGAGTCTGATGGTTTGATAGAACTTCATCACGTTTCAAAATCTTCTAAATCGTGATGACACCTTCATCCCAACCCTGTAAGTGAACTATTTTAAGTTTTAGCTGATTTTCTTTATTTCACGGCATAAAGTAAGCATTAAAAATAGTCATACGTCATAAATATGTCTCAAATATCATAAATTTTGAAGTAACACAATTAAACTCTAAAATCGAGTGATACGAGTCAAAAGCATCGAAGATGAAAAGTAAGTAAAAGTGTCTTAACAATATATCATCTGGAATAGAAAGACAGGAAATACAAATTAAATTAGAGTTCGACGTTGTAGATCAGCCAAGTAGCCCACCCTAAAATTTCAACGGTGTGGCCTCTAGGCACAACCCCGAGCTCCAATAGTACCCTATAATACCCTGAAAGTTCCTAAGGTTGGCCTCGGGATTGAAAATGTGATCAGCAAAAAAAGTTAGACAAAAAAATATATCTCATGACAACTCGTGGTACGAGTCGTGAGAAGGACCAATGAGAAGTAGGATGAACCGTTATTTGAGGACTGAGCTACCCTAGTTAAAAGGTACGAGTCATTGTACGATCCATTGTGGGAAACCACGGGTTGTTGTACAATTCGTTAGAAGGATGGAGGAGCTGGACGAGTGAACGACGTGAGAAAACCACGAGTTGTAGGTTGGTGGTATGACTTGTGGTCAGAAGTCGTAATGGGTTTTTGGTGTATCAGGTTTGGAAGGAATGATTCATGGTACGAATTATCGTGGGAAACAACAAGTTGTGGCCTGTAGCCGTGGGAAGGGACTGAGGATTTTGGAAGTAGTAACCACGCGTAGATCCAATGACTCATCGTTTGATGGTACGAGTCGTGGTCTAACCCATGGAAAACTTCAGAAGTCAGGGTAAAATAGTGGTGATGACGGGTGGTAACCACGAGTCGTGGTATCGAGGTACGACTCGTGGTGTTGGTCATGACTCCTGGCAGTGTGAAAATTTTTGCGAAATTAGTAAAGGTGTTTTTTATAATTCCCAAGCTCCTAATCTCTAAATTACATTGTTTTAAGTCCTGAAAGAGGTGTTTTAAGGGAGCTTAACCTATTATAAATCATTCTCCTCCATGCATGTAAGATTAGGAATTCCCCATTAAAGATCAAGCCTAGAATTCTTCAAGTTCTTCTCCAAACCTCTTGGGCTTTCAAGGACAAGTGTAGATTCAGTTTACCCATGTATGTAAGGCTGTGAATGAGTGTTTCTTTCACTCTCATTCTCACATTCTCCTCAATTTCATGAATCAAGTCTCAATCCAAGTTATGATCAAAAAAGGCTTTTAACCCCATCTTATAAAATTCTCTCTCAATTGTTTATGGGTCAATCCCCTTTATGTTTTAAAGTGTATTTGAATGATCATGGGCAGATTTTTAAGCATGTTTTAATTACAAATTCATCATTTCAAATTTTAGAAGATTATGTCCAATTATGTAAGTTCATGAAAAAGTCAAGTTTATGATTTATGATTTCAAGTATGATGAGATATCTAGCATGAATGAATGATTACAAATTACCCATGTATGAATTCATGATTTTCTTTGTGAAGTCTATGTCAAGTATATATAATTTTAAGTTTTGGTCAAGCTTACACAAGTTAAGTATGTTTCATGATTTGGACAAGGCTAATAAGATCAATTGCTAGATGTATATTTTGGAGTCAAGACTCCACAATATTCAAATCTAATTCATGTTTTGAGAATATGATTATATGAGCACTATGCATGTTTTGGGAGTAGTGTTTAGCACCGAGTAGACTTGGGGTTCCAAGGTTCCCCGGTCTTATAAACTACGCGCCAACGTAGGTATATTTTGGGGCCTCTCAAGAGAGTGTTTCCCCTACCCAAGGGAACACTGTGATATCACACCATACTTATCCTTTGCCCTGGAAAGGCTTAGACTAGCCTTCCTCCACGTGGGCAAGACGTGGGATCATCATGCGCTAATACATGGTGGTTGTCAGTTAAGACGAGTCTCCAATTATTCCTCATGATTTCAATTATGCATTTTTATGACTTAGGATATTATGTTTTCAACAGATTTGACCCAATGATCGATTATAAGCTTTTACTTATGATTTCGGTTATCGTAAGCCATATGATTCTATTTTCAGCTTTAGGTCATTCGATTCAAATATGAGATTTAGTTTATGACTATTCATGTTATCAGATATCAACATGTAGTCCTTACTCTCATAATATTATGATTGATGTTATGCGCATGATTTCAGTTACACTTACTCAACCTATTTTACTTACCTTTTATACTCAGTACATTTCAAGTACTGACCGCATACTCTATGGTGTATCATTTCATGATACAAGTTCAGATACTCAGAATCAGTTTTGTAGTTAGCCAGTTTCCACAGCTTAGTCCAACTCTCTTGTTTGTGAGTCCTCGTCCTTCGAGGACCTTCATATTGTTGAGTTATGTTACTTTCAGTTTTTAGACTTTTAATGAGCTAGTTGGGGATGTTGTCCCATCATCTCTTTCAATTATGTTTGAGACTTTTTCAGACAATATGTAGAATTTAGTTGTGTCAATGTTTGACTCTGTATGATTGATAAGTATTCAGACTTCCGCTTATTCACGTTTTCAGTTATCAGCTTTTGTTTGAAGTATGTGTTTTAGTTATCATGTTCATATCATGAGTCTACTTGGAGCCATCCATGCTTCTAGGTTCCATGTCTCGGTCTGAACCTATATTCGGATCATGTACCCACATTTGAATCTACAAAAAAATGCAATAAGTATAGTATGAGTATAAAAATAAGTCGTACTCAATAACTATCATTAACCAATTCCATCAAGATAATGACGATGGTTGATCATTAGAAATACTTTATTTCAACCTAGATGGTTTATATGACACAATAAATAGAGGATAATCAAAAGATGAAATACAATCGACAGTATATAGATACTTGATGGTACATATCCTTTACCAAATCAGCTTAGTATTTAACCAAAATCATAATATAGAAAGTAACATGCATAAACAACCGTCAAAGGATCAACAATGAAATAATGGCTATACATCCAACACCACAACACAAACCTGAGTGTCTCGAAGTAGTGATCCATAGAGGAAAACTGGCGTTGCCTACATGCCGTACAGAAGAACTCCATGTGTTGAAAGGACATACTCCACGTGTACATTATATATTCAGTTTAAACAAACTCAATGTGAATATAAATAACCAACACAAACGAACTCCACATGCTTCTCATGATACAATCTTACGACATAACAAGTATGGTCAACAACTAAATATTTTGTTGGAGTTAAGTGATGGATGTGAATTGAAAAATGGATGAAAATAAAATGGAGGGAAGAGAAATTTGAAATTTTCTTTAAGAAGGAACTTTGTCCCACATTGATAGAGAAAAGGGGAATGTGAATGCTTACATTGAGAAGCATATTTTCTAACTATTAAAGAGTTGAGAAAAGGCCTCCCATCGCGCCGTTGTCGTTGCTCGGCTCGGCTTTGGATTTGAATTTGGTCAAATGATTTGATTGATAATATTTTTGGACCAAATTTATTTAAAACACAAATTACTGTTTCGTGCAACTGGAAGTGTCTGCCTTAGACTGGCGGGCCGCGGTTCTTCACCTGTGAAATGCCGGTGCCAGTGTAGAATTTTCTAAGGGATTTGGTGACAAACTGGCGAGCCGAGAATCCTCACAGGAGAAACGAAACACCAGTGCCAACGCAAGTCAGGATGAAATATTTCTTTCCCAAATGGTAATATTTTTTAATAGACACCTTCTGAACATGTGTTTTTAAACCAATTAATTTTTATTCTTTGGCTATAAATAAAGGTCTTTTGCCTTCATTTTTGGAGAAAATTTTTGATACTTTTGCTAGAAAATTTAAAGATCATTCTGCATATTTTGAAAAATCAAAAATTTGAGTCTATTATGTGATTTGTTACGGCTCTTCGAGTTCGACGAAGTTATTTGTGTTTGAGGTACTGCTAAATCATTAACAGGTTAATTCGTTTTATCTTGGGAGGAACTAATCCAAAAACCTCAAGTACAGTGAGGGGATTAAATTCCTTAAGGACACACACTGAAATCTGTAGACTCGGATATTATTCATTTCTTTGCTTTGCATATTTGAACACAGAAAAAAACAAGCTTAAGGAATTTATCTTATTTTTCTTGTGTTCATCTATTTTCTAGTTTTGGAGACTAAAATCTTTCTGGTTTTATACTTCATTGTTGGAGATTAAAATCTTTGGATTTTCTACTCCCATTGAGATTAAAATTCTTGTGATTTTTTATTCACTATGATTGTTGGTTTGAAAATTTAAAAATTTTGCCAAGCATATCTGATTATTGATAATTTAGTTTGAAGATATAGAAACTTCACCGATTACGCAGTTTAGTTCTGTCAAAAGTTTTTCAGTTTGAAGAAATAGAATCTTCATTGATTGATAACTTTTGTTGTTATTGTTCAGCAGATATGATAGGAACAGCTGACCCCATTCTTGCCTCTACAAGAAATGGATTCTACTCCACCATGTTGTGCAAGCACCGGCTCCGGCAGAAAAGCCCGAAAAGTTTTCTGGCATTGACTTCAAACACTGACAATAGAAGATGTTCTTCTATCTGACCATATTGTGTCTGTAGAAGTTCATTAAGGAGGATAAACCCGTTATGCCGAAATCAACTCTCGAAAATGAATTGTTCTTGGTGATTGAGGTTTGGAAGCACTCATATTTTTTATGCACGAACTATATCCTAAAAGGATTGGAGGATGATCTGTATAATGTATACAACAATATGGAGACTTCTAAAGAACTCTGGGATGCGCTAGAGAAGAAGTACAAAACAGAAGATGTCGGTTTAAAGAAATTTTTTTAGCCAAGTTTCTGGACTACAAAATGATAGACAGCAAGCCTGTTATCACACAAGTCCAAGAGCTGCAAGTGATAATTCACAATCTCCTTGCTGAAGGTATAATTCATACTATGTTTTTTATCAAAAGTATTAATTATGGTGCTAATAATGAGTTTTTCATTGAAGGTTTGGTCATCAATGAAGCTTTTCAAGTTGCAGCCATGATTGAAAAGCTACCTCCTTCATCCAGGGACTTTAAGAATTATTAAAGCACAAGCGCAAGGAGATGAAGCTTGAAGATCTTATCGTTCGACTGAGAATAAAAGAAGATAACAAAGCTGTTGAAAGGAAGGTAAGGGGAAATTCAACAATTATTAGGGCAAATATTGTTGAGACCACTCCATCTAATTCCAAAAAGTGGAAGAATCCTTCTGGACCAAAGAATTTTTCTAGCAAGAAGAAATTCAAAGGAAGCTTCCACAACTATGGAAAGATTGGACACAAGGCTGCTGAATGTCGTGCTCCAAAGAAAGGAAAGCAAAAAGGACAAGCTAACATGGTTGAAAGAACCATGAAGATTGATGACTTATGTGTTATGGTGTCTGAATGCAACCTAGTGGGAAGCCCCACAGATTGGTGGATTGACTCTAGAGCCACTCGACATGTTTGTACTGTCAGAGAAGAATTTGCTTCCTATACCCCTACTGGACACAACAAGACCATGTATATGGGAAAATCTTCAACAGCCAAGATTGAAGGTCATGGAAAAATATTTCTAAAAATGACATCCGGCAAGGGGTTGACTCTCAATAGTGTCTATCATGTTCCAGAAATGAGCAAGAACTTAGTTTCTACTGGTCTTCTCGTCAAGAACAGATTTAAATGTGTTCTTGTTTCAAATCACACTGTAATAAGTAAGAATTATGTGTATGTAGAAAAAGGTTACCTAACTGAGGGCCTTTTCAAACTGAATGTAATTGTTGTTGAAAGCAATAAAATTACAGCTTCTTCTTACTTGATCGAGTCAAATGATTTATGGAATTTCTATTTGGGATATATCAATTATAAAACCTAAATGATCAATTTGGGATTATTGCCAAAGTTTGAATGCAATCAATCAAAATTTCAAATTTGTGTTGAATCTAAATATGTTAAACATCCTTATAAGTCAGTTGAAAGGAATTTAAGTCCCATATCTTAATTCACACAGGCATTTTTGACATAAAGTCAATATCATCTCGTGGTTGAAAGAAGTATTTCATAACTTTTATTGACGACAGTACGCGGTACTTCTATGTTTACTTACTTAAAAGTAAAGACGAAGTAATTGAAGCATTCAGGCAATATAAAAGGTGAAGTTGAAAAAAAACTTAACAAAAAGATCAAAATGATAAGGAGTGATAGGGGCGACGAACATGAATATCCTTTTGAAGAAATATGTTTGAAATATGGAATTATTCATCAAATGGCGAACATGAATATCCTTTTGAAGAAATATGTTTGAAATATGGAATTATTCATCAAATAACTACCCCTTACTCGCCATAATCTAATGAAATTGCGGAAAGGAAAAACATAATATTAAAAGAGACGATGAATACTCTGTTGATAAGTTCTGGTTTACCCCAGAACTTGTGGGGGGAAGCTATCCTTACGGCTAGCAGAATACTCAATTGAGTGTCCCATAGAAAAACACAATCCATTCCATACAAAAAATGGAAAGGAAGAAAATCTAACCTTGAATACATGAAAGTGTGGGGGTGTTTGGCTAAGGTACAAGTTCCTAAACCCATAAAGGTTAAGATAAGACCTAAAATCATTGATTGTGTTTTCACAGGATATGCTACAAATAGTAAAGCATATCGATTTCTAGTTCATAAATCAGAAAATCCTGACATTTATATTAATACGGTAATGGAATCAGACAATGCTGAATTGAAAATATATATCCATATAAATAGAACTGTGAGTCATCTAGCGAAGGCTCTAAACGACCTCGGAAAGAGATAAAGGAAAGTGTTTCTAATGAGAAGAATACAAGACATAGAAAATGTCAAAGGACTTCTATTTCCTTTGGAACGAATTTTCTAACATTTTTTTTTTGGAAAATGAGCCTCGAACTTTTCAAGAAGCTATAACTTCTTCTGAAGCTCAATATTGGAAAGAAGCAGTCAATAGTGAAATTGAATCCATAATGAATAACAATACATGAGAATTGGTTGACCTTCCTTCAGGGAACAAACCATTAGGTTGTAAATGGATTTTCAAAAGGAAAGTGAAAGATGATGGCACTATTGACAAATACAAAGCAAGACTTGTAGTCAAATGGTTTAGACAAAAAGATGGTCTTGATTACTTTGATACGTACTCGTCGTTAACCAGAATTACATCCATTCGGGAGTTAATACCGTTAGCCGCCATATACGGTCTTGAAATCTATCAAATGGATGTGAAAAAAACCTTCTTAAATGGAGATTTGGAGGAAGAAATTTATACGGAACAACCTGAAAGGTTTGTAGTTCCTGAAAATGAAAAGAAGGCGTTCCGACTTGTAAAGTCCTTGTACGGACTAAAAAAAGCGCCCAAACAATGGCATGCAAAATTTGATCAGACTATGTTATCAAATGGTTTCAAGATTAATGAGTGTGATAAATGTGTTTACATTAAGAACACTCAATATCAAGTCTTCATTATTTGCCTATATGTGGATGACATGTTCATAATGAGTAACAACATTGCTAACATAAATGCTACCAAACGTATGTTTTTTAGTAAGTTTGAGATGAAAGATATAGGAGTTACTGAATTGATATTAGGGATTAAGATCCACAAAACTCCTAAAGGTCTAGCATTATCTCAGTCTCATTATATCCAAACAATACTTGAAAATTTTAAGTATTTGAATTTCAAAATTGCAAAGACACCAATTGATGTGAATCTTGCTCTTTCCAAGAACAAAGGTGAAAGTAAGTTCCAATTGGACTATGCAAGAGTATTGGGAAGCCTGATGTACATCATGAATTGTACACGACCAGATATATCTTGTGCGATATGTAAACTTAGTTGATACACAAGTAATCACAATCAGAGTCATTGGATGGCTATGAAACGAGTTTTGGGATATTTAAAATATACTCAAAACTTTTCTTTGCATCACAACAAGTATCCAGCAGTTGTTGAAGGATATTGTGATGCAAATTGGATCACCGGATCAACTGAAACTAAATCTACAGGTGGATATATGTTTATCATTAGTGGAGGAGCAGTGTCTTGGAAGTCATCCAAGCAAACATGTATTGTTCGCTCTACAATGGAGTCTAAATTCATAGCTTTAGACAAGGCTGGTGAATAAGATGAATAGCTCAGGAATTTCCTCGAGCACATTCCATTCTGGCCCAAACCATTGGCACCAATATGTATACATTGTGATAGCCAAGCAAATATCGGAAGGGCTGAAACTGTAACGTATAACGGAAAGTCTCGTCACATACGACGGAGACATAACACCGTTAGATAACTATTCTCTAGTGGAATTATCACAATTGACTATGTAAAGTCAAGATATAACGTGTCGGATCCACTTACAAAAGGCCTAACTAGAGAGGCGGTTGAAAGATCATCGAAGGAAATGGGACTATGGCCGAGGACAAGTCATCGTAGCGGTAACTCTACCTAGAAGACTGGAGATCCCAAGATCTAGATTCAAGGAGATTAAATAAAGTCATTTATGATGGTTCAACATTGTCAAAATATCTTTTGGTCCATTCTCGTGATGAGACAATGTTTGGTAACAAGGATAAAACATTAAAGGCTTTTTAATAATTTCTAAGTTTGACACGAGGTATGTCAAATGGTGTATCTACGGGATAACACATTTAGGAATCACCTATATAAGTGTGAAGTGTAAGACGCTTCAAGGAGAATTCTGTAAGGCCAATTCTCTACGCACTTATGAAACCAGGCAGTGTTCATGGCTGAAACGAACAAAACAATGAGAACCTAAGATGGTTAAACGATTAATTATGTGGCTTATCTTTTCTAGGTATACATCAAAGCTTGACGGTTCAAAGATATCAAATCTACCAATTGACTGAGTATATCTGATATATATTCCTACGAAAAGTTCAAGGGGAAACCCACTTATCCAGATGCAATTAATTCTTGCTTACGAATCACACAGTTTTTCATGCATATAAAGTTTTTTGTATAGTCATTTTCCATTCATGTAGGAAATTGTTGGAATTAAGTGATGGGTGTGAATTGGGAAATGGAGGGAAATAAAATGGAGGGAAGAGAAATTTGAAATTTCCTTTAAGAAGGAACTTTATCCTACATTTGTAGTGAAAAGGGGAATGTGAATGCTTAAATTGAGAAGCATATCTTCTAACTATTAGAGAGTTGAGAAGAAGGTCTCCCCTCGCGCTGTCGTCGTCGCTCGACTTTGGCTTTGGCTTCGGATTTGGATTTGGATTTGGATTTGGATTTGGTCAAATGATTTGATTGATTGATAACATTTTGTGACAAATCGGTGGGCCGCGAATCCTCACCGGCGAAACGAAACACCGGTGCCAACGCAAGTCAGGTCGAAATATTTCTTTTCCAAACGGTAATATTGCCGAACAGACACCTTTTGAACAAGTGTTTTCACACCAGTTAACTTTAGTTCTTTGGCTATAAATAAAGGCCTTTTGCCTTCATTTTTGGAGAACTTTTTCAAGACATTTTCTAGAAAATTTAAATATCATTCTGCATATTTTGAAAAACCAAAAATTCGAGTCTACTATGTGATTCGTTACCATTCTTCGAGTTCGACGAAGTTATTGGTGTTTGAGGTACTGCTACACCATTAACAGGTTAATTTGTTTTATCCTGGGAGGAACTAATCCAAAAAACTCGAATACAGTGAGCGGATTAAATTTTTTAAGGACACACAGTGAATTATGTGAATTCGAATATTATTCATTTTCTTTATTTTGCATATTTGAACACTGGAAAATAACACATGTCACTATATGTGCTAGTTCTGGATAAAACCTAAGTGGAAATATTGTTCATGACATCCCTACTAACATGGATTCATGCTTAATTCAATCAAGAAAGACAAAATATGAAAATAAGCTTCACATGTTACTTGGTGCCTGCATAAGCACTTGTCACTTTGCCTATGCGTCACCAACTTACCCAGAAGTTCTAAGCAATATCACACATACAAAAATTATTTAATTTATCAAAGTATCGGGAGTACTTTGTCATCTTATAAAAGGTGTATGAACTAATATAGATTGATATTTTTTAAGTTATGAAATTATTAGGAAATTTATTTCATAACAAATAGATTAAAAGTCTTATTTTATATACTTATCGAATGATAAATAAATCATCTGTTGGAATATTCTTTTAAAAA
>JACEIK010000314.1:0-30526 GCA_018107945.1 Datura stramonium | reverse complement strand
CAATTTCTCAGTTCATAAAAAATTTCACTTATTTATAACTTCAAAGATACCAAAGATCTTTGAATTAATCGACAACAAGTATTTTAAATTATGAAGATTTATAAAAATGTTTTTAAGACAATTTTTCCTTCACAAGTCCTTTCGTTTTTACTAAAAAAAATTTGGAAGCCTTCTGTTTAGAAGAAGAAGAAAATAAAAACTTTTTGGAGGAAAATTTTGGGATATTTGAAAGATACCGACTTTCACGTGAATAAAAAATAACTTGTACAATTCCATAAACTATTATTGAAATTAACCCGTGATTATTAAAAGAGGTTTGACAACTTGAAAAGAAAGACTTTGACTATGGTTAGTAAAAAGGCAGAAATTATCCCAAAACAAAATCGTCTACTCCGGATTCATCTAGTATATAGAAATAATTCAAAATGTTAGTATTCACATAAAACGCAGAAAATGTTAATAGAGCAGCAAAGTAGGGGCAAATCAAGAGCTTTTGGCCCATCTTTATCATCAAAGTGAATTAGTCCGCTTCCTTTTTCTGCTCGTCTAACAAGAAGTAGGTCTTCGAAGCTGACTCGAGAGAAATTATTATATTGAGCTTTCAGCCCAACCAGAAAATATGGAGAGCCTATGAAGGCCAGTAGGCTCGGTCATGTTTCACATGAATGCAAAGAAACAAAAGAAAAAAAAAGAATTAGCAAGCATAACACAGAAAGATCAACATCTAAACAAACTCATATTCGCTAAATTAATCTAATCACTAGGTTATAGTAAAGCCACACACCAACCTTTAAGGATTACATAGGAATAAAGTAGAGCATCTAGACATAGATAAAGCTAAATTTCTATTAAAAAAAAGAAAAAAAAATATCTGAGGCTTTAACACCCAAAGAAGGTTTGTTAGAACTGAATGCGTAAAAAGAGAACATAATCCATGGCAAAAGCTTACTTCCAACTCTCTTTTAGGAAATCACATAAAGTGATAAAAGATTCAAAGTATATTTTGAGTTTCTAGCAAACACTTGATTCATGGGTAATTAAATTGAAACATAGATTGCCAAAAATAAATTATAAAGGACATCTTTAAAACATGGCATCTTGACCATAAAAGACAAGGAATTAATTTATTTTATATATATATACACACATACACACATCAAACAAAATTGAAATATAAGCTGCTTGATCCAAAGTTTAATTTAGCCAGATTGAAATAGTAAATCAATTCTACATATAGATAGAGCCAAATACTCAGTCCATTTGGAAAAGATATAGAATTATTTCAAACAAATATATACATCAGATATACTAAGAATATTTATCAACTCATGAAGCTTCGATGTAGTCGCAGTATGGCTATTTGCAAAGAGCGAATAACCCGTTCATTCCTAAATTAATTATTCATAAGAAAGATTAAACTACATCGCGTTATACCATATTATGGCTACAGGCAGCAACCTAGAATTAACTTAACAAATTTTCTTTGGAAAGATCTTTACTACTAGAACCTTAAAAAAAAATTGGAATCCCTAGTTGGAATCTTTATGAATGTCAAACCAAAACCAAATAGCACCTCCTGGATCAAGTGTGCCAACTAGTTTTGATCAAAGATATAGCTAAGGATAGTATTTTTCGACCCAGGCATACTGGATCGAACATTACATGATCTTCCAATATGAACATGAAATATATTTAAGAGATGTACACTTTCTCTCTTTTTTTTAAGAAAAAACAAAGGTCTTTCTTCTTAGAATCATTGCATGTAAACGAGCCGATTTTTAAATAAAATAAAGAAAATCCTCTTTGAATATTAAAACAAAAAATCTATAACGGCAGGGCTATTTAAATATTCACTAGCTTCAACTAATTTAAGCTTATATAACTTGATGACTTCTTCCTTTATTAAGCTTCTCATATCGATTTCGAAATAAGAACAAGTAAAATTGGTTCAAAATAGAGACGTGGATGAGAGACGAAGTGAATCACATACTAACAAGATAACGAATCCGTCATATTCCTCTAGATGTTCCTAGCTTTCATTAACCACTATTTGCAAATCAATCAGACAATTGGGAGAAGAAAAGATATAGATTCATAAATTGAAAACAAAAGAAAGATTTTATAGATGAAATTAAAGTGAGGTATTTGGGATGAACTCATCCTCTGTTTAGAACTCAAACCAAGAATGGAAAGCTAGCAGGAAACATAATTTAATTTCAGATAGTTTTAACAGGTTATGTCAAATTGGCCGAGACTTACACAGGTAGATAAATTTAAAACTCAACTAAACCAGCTAGAGAAGGCTACTCTCCACCCTCTTATCCATTTAAAGAACACAAATACTCCAATTTCCATCTTTTAGATTAAGATAGGCTAAATGCAAATTTAAAGTATTAAAGCATGTTCAAAAGCAAATCAAATATTTTTCACCACACAATTCTTACAATGATGACTTGCTTTAATTAAAAAAGACAATCACTTAATTCTAAAATTAGAAGAACAACCATGTCACAAACTTAAATAGTCAAAAAGTGATTTCATAAAGGAGTAAATTTTTGAAAGAAAACTAATCTCAATTTCTTAAGTCGACATTAAACAAAGAGCTTAAATACTTTTAAGAGGGGATACATGAATTCATGAAAAATAATGATTTTGATATACTTAAAGCTTAAATACATAACCTATTGCCTTGATGCAGAGTGGTGTGCTCACGCCAACCCCCGCTCAAATCCTATCAAATTTTAATTATTATTTCAAAAGTAAAGTAATACTGATTCGCGATTCACGCAAAATCATTACTAAATTCAGCTTAAACTTGAAAGAGAAAGATTAAGTAAGAGCTCGAACTTGGTCTAAACATCATATTATTAAATCCTAAAATCCTACAATGAGAGATAAGGATATTGCTATTTACTCTAGGAAAGTGAAAAGTAAATGTGTACTTAAACAAAGGCTGGAAATTTAATATAAGAGAACTTGAGCTAATTCATCTCTGCAACCTGAATTGGCACTATTGAAGCACATAAAATGTACTGAGAGAAACAATCTAAACAAAACTAACAAAATTTCAAATGCACAGAAATTAAGACTAGGAAAAAAGAAAATTACTACATTAATGACCAATATTTTTCCCATAAACCGAAAGCAAACATCCCAAACATGTTTTGCCTACCCAAGAACTAGAACAACTAATACCAGACCAACCTAGAATCATAGCAAAATAAATACAATAAAAGTGGTACTAAAATATTGAAAACGGAAAGGAGATGACCTTTCGTCGGGCAGCGACTGAGATAACGAGTTTTGCAAGGACTAATGCCAAAATTGCAGCCACATACTTCTTTAGTCCAGCGTCTTCTGTCTTGTATTTCTTCTCAAGAGCATTCGATAACTCTTTAGAAGATTTACACATACAGAAGATGTTGTACAGGTCATCCTCCAAGCCATTGAGGATGTAATTCTTGCAGAAAAAATCTGAATGTTTTCACGCCTCTATTACGATAAATTTCTCATTGTCGGGAGTTCCTTCCGCCGTAGTAGGAACATCCTCATTGATAAATTGCTGCAGACTGAGGATGGCTAGATAGAAGAACATCTTCTGTTGCCACCTCTTAAATTCGATACCTGTGAACTTTTCCGACTTCTCTGCAGTAGCCATTGTTGGAGAAACATTTGTACGGCTAGCATATGTAACAGACACATTTTGTTGTTATGTTTCAGTTGTCATTTTTTCCTGTAGGAATTTGACACCAAGAGAGTTTCAGTAAACTGGCGAAGTTTTATATCTTCAAACTAAATATAAATAATTAGAATTGCTTGACGAAGTTTTTATATCTTCAAACCAACGACAAATAATTAGATTTACTTGGTGAAGTTTTTATATCTTCAAACCAAGTAATCAACATGAGTAGAAAATCACAAGGATTTTTAATCTCAAAGGAGGAGTAGAAAATCCAAAGATTTGTCTCCAACAGTGGCGTAGAGAACCAAAAGGTTTTAGTCTTCATACCAGAACTGAACTCAAAAAAATTAAATAATTTATAATTCCTTAAGCTTGTTAGTAACTATGTTCTTATCAGTTCAATAAACTCTCAATATCTTTTTTCTAATTAAAGAACAAAACAATATTGTAATCAGAAAATAGATGAAGTAAAAAATATTATTCCGATCCCACAAGTATCTTGTATATCCTTAAGAAATTATAATGTCATGATCCAAATAGCCGTGATCGGCACCCACACTAACGATATTACCCCCAAAATGAGACATGCAAAGGTAAACACTATCTTTAATTATTGAAATAACTTTACATCATGAATCAACCGCTTAAACCAACGATACAAGGAAAACAAAATTACCCAAGACCTAAAAATCATTGCACAAGACGTTTATTTACAACTCTAAGAATGTTTAAAAATAAACTAAGAACAAATAAACATAAGTGTCCAGAAGAGAAAAACATCTTCAAAACGGGGGAGTGAACTGCGCTCCCATCTGCTCACCTTCTCAAAACTCCGAAACTGCTAGTTCCAGTGAGGGCGTGAAGAACTGTCAGGCTCGAACTCTGCACTAATAAAAGAATGCAGGGGTAGGGTCAATGCATGACACAGTACCGGTAGGCATCATCGGCCGACCTTACATAATAACAAATAATTGCAGCAATAGAGATATAAAGAGAGTCCTCAGATTTATACAAAAATACAAGTCATTTTATGAACACTAGCTCTATTCAGAAATCAACCAGCCTGCTCATTGGATTAGGCCTCTCGCTGCAGCATCCACTTACCCGCTACAGCAGAAATGGTTCCACTACAACAGAACTGCATAGGCAGTAACTCGATAGGCTACACTCTTCTCAGTTCATTCATCCCACAGTTTATTAGATCAATAATTAACATTTCACATACTCCATAAATCCATCAAAGAACCGTAATAAGAAACAATCACAATAGATAATAAGAGCTATAATTACTTAGTTATTCATAGCAATAACTACTCAATAACTACACATGGTGAAAGAGTCGCACTTAGCATTAACACCATGTTCATTGTTATCAAATTGCATCATATCCACAATAATTTTGCATATTCTCGTAACATATTTCATATTCATCTCATGAACATAAATGAAATCACAAAAAAATACACAAACAACACAACCAAGGATTGCATAACAGGTATACGCCTCCGCTGTCTCACTTAACACTCAACCATATGAATCATGTACACACATGCTATAGGGTCTTATTTATGCCCATCCATTCATGACCTGCAGGGAATTTTATAAATCTATATACTGTGTCGGCGTGGCACCCGCTCCCACTCATAAGCTCGTCCGGATGCTCCCCTCGGACATGAGCCACTCAAATATTATTACTCGCTCACCCGAATGTTTCCCTTTAGCTCGAGCCTCTCATTTTAGGATGTTAAATCTTTTCATTCATCATTCTCATAAAAGGCATGTCAAAGTGCATCATTGCATCATACAAAAAGTTACAATCTACTTCTCAAATAAGCTATCATCAATTAACAATTCTCCCATTAATGGAGTGTGATCACTTTACTAACCATTCATCATAGGTAAATACATTAACATATACACAATCTTTTAAACAAGTCATCACAATTTAATATCACATTTTAGTCACGTTTATAAGCTAAATTAACAATAATAGACTCACCATATCACATAAACGTCCGAAGACCAATTATATACCAACATTGCACACTATACATGCCATTATATAGGTCTATCCCTATAAACCGTAACGTACCTCGAGTTGGAAGGTAACAATTCAACTACTCCACAGGAGCCTTTCCTTTCCTCCTAGTTTTGAAATGCATGAAATTTACAACAAAAGAGTAATTAGTTAACTATCCTTCAATTTAGAGTCTAACAGATCAAACCCTCCCCTTTTGGGTGTTTTTTGAAAATAAAACCCCAATTCTACTCGGTTCTAATTCAATTCTCCAAGAAACCCTTGTTCCCAATATGTGATTCTAGGGGAGAGATCAAAACTTATCAGCCCAACTCAATTCACCCCCTAATCACCCTACAATTCAGCCTAGTTAACAACCTAGGGTTCTTCCTCTACAAACTTCCCACCTTTAGAGGTCTACAAAGCTTCTAGGATCAAAATTATTCACTTTAGAGATAGAGAATCAAAAATCTTACCTTGGGTGAAGAGGTTACTGCTCTGAAAAGTTTTTCCATCCTCTAGACCTCCTGAACGCATTTTGGGAAATAATAGGGTGAAGACCCCATAATTTCAACTTAAATCCATTTTTTGATTCTCGTCATCTGCTGCAACGGTTACCTTTCCGCTACAGCGGCATTCCAAATAGTTACTCTCCAATTTTCACCACGGCGGAAATTCGACCGCTACCACGGTCTCGCTGCAGGGAGAATCCCACCGTTGCTGCAGTCCCCCGGACTAGTAGCTACCCAAAATCGCACAGTTCTATACTTAGTTTATTTCACAACCTCCCTATCTCATCCTTAGCCAAATCTCTGTGTTCTATGCCCTTAACTATCCCATAACGATGTCCAGATCGTTACATCAGATACCAATTAAAAAACCGTTCATCCCCAAATGGTCTATACAAAAGTAAGAAGGATACATAACAGATTCTATGAATAACTGGGGTACTTGATCCGCATATCAGCCTCGGTCTCCCAAGTGGCTTCTTCCACCAGATGGTTCCTCCTTTGGACTTTTACTATCGAAATCTCCTTGGACCTCAACTTCCGGAACCTCTCGGGCCAATATTTCCACAGGCTCCTTCTCAAATGACGGATTCTCATCCGGCAGCAGAGTCACTTGATGATATATGTTCCATCCCTATGGTACTTTTCGGCATGGACACATGAAATCTGTCGAGATGCATTTGGACAACTTTGGCCAGCGATACCCCGGCTCGTAGCCACTTCTCCCATATGTTGGAGTATTTCAAATGACCCAACTCTATCTCGGGCTGATCTGGCCCTTACCGAATCTCATCACCCCTTCATGAGGACACCTTGAGCAGCATTTGCTCCCCTTCCATGAACTCCATGTCCCGAACTTTTTGTGCGCATCTTTTGCTTCTGCCTATGCTGAGCAGCCACCAGACGATCCTGAATTATTCGAAATTTTTCCAAGGACTCCTTTAACAAATCTGTCCCCCAAGGCCTCACCTCAAACTCATTAAACCACACAATTGGAGGCACGCACTTTCTCCCATACAAGGCTTCAAAAGGTGTTATACCAATGCCGGTAGTAGCTATTGTTATAGAGTGAGAGACTTTGCCAAGGGGTAAGAACTTGTCCCAATGGCCCTAAAGTCTATTACACATGCCCGGAGCATGTCCTCCAACACTTGAATAGTGTGCTCTGATTGCACGTCTATCTGAGGGTAGAATGTTGTGCTCAAGTCCAACCTCATTGCACGACTCGGCTGCAAAGTCACTCCAAAGAGAAATGAAAAGTGAACTGAGTTCCCCTATCCGATACAATGGAAACAGGTATCCCATGCAACCAAACCAACCTATTTCATGTAAGCTAAGCTAATTTCTCCACGTTGTAAGTCACTGGACAAGCACGAAATGAGCGAGACTTAGTGAACATACATCAACTATGACCCAAATTGAGTCAAACTTCCCCAAAGTCTTGGGAAGACCAACCACAAAGTCCATAGCTATTCTCTCCCATTTTCACTCGTGAATAGGCATTCACTGAAGTACTCCTCAGGCTTTTGGTGCTCGTACTCACTGGCGACAATTTAAACAACGCGAGCCACGTAGTCCACAAATCTCGCTTCATCCTGCCCACCAATAATGTTGTTTTAGATCATGGTACATCTTCGTGACTCTGAGGTGAATGGAATACCTCGAGTTTTGAGCTTCTGCCAAGAGAGTTTTTATTAGCTCACAAGCTGGAACACACACCACCCCTTTATTCTCAAGACCCCTTCTCATCTACCACTACTTCCTTGGCCTTTCCCTATAGGATTTTTATCTACGATCTTACCCAGCTTTTCATGTTCAAATTGTCTGTATTTGATTTCCTCTAACAGTGAGGATTTAGCCTCCGGGTTAGCTAACACTCCCACCCCAGTTTCGGTCGTGACAATATCGCTAAGTTTGTTTGCCAAGATGCGGACTTCCTTGGCCATCTCGGTGGTAGCCTCAGGCAAGCTGAATTTACCCATGCTCCTCGTTTTCCTGCTTAATGCATCTGCCATAACATTGGCCTTTCCTGGAGTGGCTCAAGATGGTGATATCATAATCCTTAAGCAACTCATCCATCTTCTCTGCACTCAGGAATTACTGAACCTTTGGAAAGAGGCCACATGCGCCAAGATACGATGATCCATTGAACACCTCATCGAGCTCCATACAGATAGTGCCTCCAAATTTTCAGTGCGAACACCACCGCTACTAACTCCAGATCATACGCGGGGGTAGTTCTTTCATGCACCTTCAGTTGTCTTGAGGCATACCGTAACTTTTGTCCTTCATGCATCAACACAACACCCAACCCGGAGCGCGAGGCATCACAATACACAACAAAATCTTTACCTTCCACGGGTAACACCAGAATAGGTGTTGTGGTTAGCAGAGTCTTGAGTTGCTGAAGCTCAGCTTCACATTCCTTTGGCCACTGGAAGGGCACATCCTTTGTGTCAACTTTGGTCAATGCTTAGGAAGTGATGGAGGCGAATCCCTTCACAAACCGATGGTAGTAATTGGACATACCCATAAAACTCTAGATTTCTATCACATTAGTTGGCACCTTCTGATTCTAACCGCCTCCACCTTCTGTGGATCAACGTCCAATTCCCTCATGGAAACTACATGCCCCAAGGACAGCACGTTCATACCAAAACTCACTTGGTGAATTTGGCATACAACTTCTTCTCCTTGATGAATCAGCCATAATCCTTAAATGATTTTCATGCTCCTTCTTAGTCTTAGAATACACCAAGATACAATCAATAAATACAATAACAAAGAAATCCGAGGTAGGGTTTGAAAATGCTCATGGGGCTTATGAACGCAATCGGGGGATTGGTAGTACGACGACATGACCCGGGGAAACTCATAATGCCATTACAATTAGAAAGTAAATGTTGGGAATATCTTCAGCCCATATTTTCAACTGGTGATAACCTGACCTCGAATCAATCTTTAGTACGGTCGCTCCTTATAAGCTGGTCAAGCGGATCATCAATTCTGGGCAGAGGGTATTTGTTTCGAATAGTTACCTTGTTCAATTGACGATAATCGATGCACATCTGCATACTACCATCCTTTTTCTTTACAAACAATTTGGAGCACCCCCACGGTGATAAACTCGGTCTAATAAATCCTTTCTTGAGAAACTCTTGCTTGTTCATGAGTTCTCTCTCAACTTAGTAAGGTGTTATTCGATATATAGAGGATAGAAATAGGTCGGGTTCTGGTTCCAAGTCTATACAAAAATCTATGTCACGGTTCGGCTTCTGCCGGGAGGTAATCTGTAAAGAATTTCACTTCTAGGAATTCACAAACGACGGGACCGACTCTATGGAAGGACCCTACGAACTAGTGTCGAACATGCACTTGATATGTTGAACAACCCCGCTCTATCAACTTATGGGCACGGATATAAAAAATAAGTTTCTTAGGGCAGGGATACATTCCTTTTTCAGCTCCAACCGTCCTAGACACGATATAGTGGCGGTCTTAGCATAGCAATCTAGAATGGCATGGTAAGGGGACAACCAACTCACTCTCAAGATTATATCAAAATTAACCATGTATAAGATCAAATCCCATGAATTTAACAATGCAATCACGAACAAACCTATCCACCATATAATCCCCAATAGGAGTAGACACACGGATAGGAGTATTAAGCATATCATACACAAGGTCACGACCCAAAGCAAAATAAGTAGAAGCATAAGAAAATGTAGAGCGAGTTAAACAACACAATAGCCATTCTATCAGCCGCAGAAGATCATGCACAGCGACTAACGGTGTGCAGCCTCTACCTCCGGTCTACTAGGCAAAGCATAGAAATGAGCACAGTTACCGGCTGAGGAGCCGTCCCCGAGACTCTCGGTGGGGTGTGCCACCCTTTACTGTCTGGGTGCCACCCCTACCTATCGAACACGTCCCCTACCTGTTGAACACCACCTCTAGTAGCTTGTTGACCACCTCGTCCTAGGCGCCAGACGATCTGGACTAAATGCACTACCTTTCATCCAGTGGGCGTAGCTTGAGGTGGGTGAGGGTAATCTATTTGCCACTACATCGAGCACAGGGGGCACCATCTGCGGATGTGGCCATACTCACTATACTCATGAAAGACCTTCTTCAATAACCAACCGATCCTATGAGCTGGAGCAGAAGAAATAGGACAAGCCCCAAAATCGAAACAAACCATCAGGTACCAGCGCACATGATGGTTCTTTGAGTATTTCGAGATTGGACACTTTTTGGCCGGACTAAATAGAGACCTAGGTAACCTTATTGGTCTTTGGAGCCTTTATTTAAGGAGCCCTTTAAATAATCAGCTCTCACAAAGCCTTCTTCTCGATATTTCTCGTATGACCTCTGCTCCTCACCCTTCAAGCGACTTCACGTACTCTACCTTACGAAAAGTCTTGAAGAAGCCATGCAGTGTACACCGGAGACCCAGCCCAGCGATCCACGTCGCTATCGGTGGGCAATAAGGGTAGAACATATCTGGACAAAGTGTGGGCGAGCCTCATATGCGAAACTAATGGGCTCCCACGCTCAGTAATTGGTGAACTCATCTCGTTTCCTATCCCTCGGTGTGCGGGGAACACATATTTCTCCGGGAATATGGAGTAAATTAGGTCGGTAATGGTGGTGACCCTCTTTGATGCGCACTCCATAAAATCCTCCACCCGGAGACTTTGCCCATCAGCTAGAAATTTGATGAACTCCAGCACCATACTTTTCCAACGCTCCCATCTTATGGAGCCTTTCATGACAATCTATGATGAATTCATAAGCATCCTTTGCCTTTCGTAGAAGGTGGAAGGCTTCATCTTGGTAGAACCTACAAAATAAGTCGTGCTCTTCCCTGTCATCACCGGAGTCCTGCCATGTCGGCTTCGGAAACACCACAGCCTCTAATATGTGTCATCAATCCATTTTGAGCCACAACAAGCGCACCTTGAATTCCTGACTATTGTCCACTAAATTTTCATGACTCAAACATTGACCGGATCAAAACACGAGATTAAGAAGCCTCAAGACTCCAAGTCGACCCATGACAATGTAACATACATCTAACTCAATCAATAAAAGCGGAAGATCAATCATAATAAACATAGAGGAAGTCTAAACACGACATAACATCATAATACAAATGCAAATGCGGCTGATTACAGTCTATGTCTGAAAAGCCTCTATTTCTGATGAGTTGATGGGACAAGACCCGAACTAACTCTCTATGCTGAAACTGAAAATAATAAAATAACGATGAGGATGGTCCTTGGGAGATGAGGACTCACCAACTGATACTAGATACTAACTCCAGAAAATAGCTATGGCTAAGAAGTGGATGTCGGGCTGTATCATAAAGCGTCTGATAGAGTATGCGGTTAGTACGTGGAATGTACCGAGTATGCAAGGTAAGTAAAACCGCTTAAGTAAGTAAAATCATTGAGCATGCATTATATAAAACATAATTAAGATAAGATTCTGAGAGTAAGGCTTGCATGCTATTTTGTGAAATCATAATCGAACATATTGCATATCTTAGCGATTTGAATGACCCAAAGCTAGAAACTGATAATCATAAAGTAAAAACTGAACATTGATTGACCTGTTATATATATATATATATATATATATCATGAATAGAAATAAACATGCATAATTGAAATTATGAGGAACAATGGGAGACTCGCCATATAATGACATTACCACGATAGAGCTTAAGTGGTCCCGACTATCACATCAAGTGGGCAGGCTGTCCAAAGCCTTTCCAGGGCTAAGGGTCACTACCATGATATCGATATCAAGATGAAGGCCCCTTGGAGCAGAAGCTCCAAGGAGGTCCCAAATAATGCGATCTTACCTCGTTGCTTGTAGTTACGAGGCATAGGGTTGGTGACCCTTAGCACGCTCGTGCTAGACACTTCCCAAAAACATGCATATGCTCTCCATAGTTTTTCAACGAAGCTAGCCATCATCTAGCCCAGTGACAAGAGATGAATAATAACATACATGCATAATCCAAAATCATAGAGAAGAGACTTGGCTTAAATCATACCACAAAAGGCGAGACATAATTTGGAGTCTTCATTCCAAAATCATGTGGTAATCTAATTAACATGAAATCATAAATCATACTTGAACATATGAGCTTGCGCAACACTTAAACATGCTTGAAAATAGCAGTTCTCTTGAAAACATGATTACACACATGGGTAACTTAAAAACATGTTTTTCTCATAAATGTCTCATCATACTTGAACATACATCATAGTCTCAATTTTCATAAACTTTTCATGGATGGGCATCATAATTTATATAAAACTTTGGGAACATGATTTATAATTAGAAAACATCGTAAAACTTGTCCATGAATCATAATCCATCAATTAAAACATTCTTAGATCATACCTTGAGTGACTTAGAAATTCATGCATTGAGTTGGAAATCCCATAGGATCCAACATGTATATTTTCATGAATTAGAGAGGGATTGGGCATGGGTGTGAACAATATCAAAAGTAAGAAGGATACATAACAGATTCTATGAATAAGCTTGGGGTACTTGATCCGCATATCGGCCTCGGTCTCCCAAGTGGCAACTTCCACGGATGGTTCCTCCAGCACCGGACTTTTTACTATCGAAAATCTCCTTGGACCTCAACTTCGGAACCTCTCAGTAATATTTCCACAGGCTCCTTCTCAAATGACGGATTCTCATCCAGCAACATAGAGTCACTTGATGATATATGTTCCATCCCTATGGTACTTTTTCGGCATGGACACATGGAAATGTCGAGATGCATTCGGACAACTGGCGGCAATGCCAGCTCGTAAGCCACTTCTCCCATATGTTGGAGTATTTCAAATGACCCAATATATCTCGGGCTGATCTTGACCCCCCACTTACCGAATCTCATCCCACTTCATGGGGGACACCTTGGGCATTTGCTCCCGCCATAGACTCCATGTCCACACGACTTTTTTTATGCACATCTTGCTTCTTCCTAGTACGAGGAAGCTGCAAACAGTCTGAATTGTTGAACCTTCAAGGACTCCTTTAACAAATCTGTCCCCCAAGGCCTCACCTCAAACTCATTAAACCACACAATTGGAGACTGCACTTTCTCCCGTACAAGGCTTCAAAGGTGTTATACCAATGCCGAGGAGTAGTAGCTATTTGTTATGGTGAATACACTTAGGGTAAGAACTTGTCCCAATGACCCTAAAGTCTATTACACATGCCCGGAGCATGTCCCAGCTTAGATAGTGCGCTTTGATTGCACATCTATGCGAGGATGGAATGTTGTGCTCAAGTCCAACCTCGTACTGACTCGGCTTTGCAAAGTCCTCCAAATGAAAAGTGGTAGGTGCCCCTATCCGATACAATGGAAACAGGTATCCCATGCAGCCAAATAACTATTTACTTATATTCAATGACTAATTTCTCCACGTTGTAAGTCTCCTAGACAAGCACGAATGACAGAGACTTAGTGAACACATCCACTATGGCCCAAATTGAGTCAAACTTCCCCAAAGTCTTGGGAAGACCAACCACAAAGTCCATAGCTATTCTCTCCCATTTTCACTCGTGAATAGGCATTCACTGAAGTACTCCTCCAGGCTTTTGGTGCTCGTACTCACCTGCTGACAATTTAAACACTGAGCCACGTAGTCCACAAATCTCGCTTCATCCTACCCACACCAATAATGTTGTTTTAGATCATGGTACATCTTCGTGACTCACGAGGTGAATGGAATACCTCGAGTTTTGAGCTTCTGCCAAGAGAGTTTTAATTAGCTCACAAACTCGGGAACACACACCCACCCCTTTATTCTCAAGACCCCTTCTCATCTACCACTACTTCCTTGGCCTTTCCCTATAGGATTTTTATCTACGATCTTACCCGGCTTTTCATGTTTCAAATTGTACGTATTTGATTTCCTCTAACAGTGATTTAGCCTCCCGAGGTTAGCTAACACTCCTGGGTTTTGTGTTTGTTGGTATAATATCACATTTGTCTTGCCAGATTCCTGCAGACTTCCATTAAAGTCACCATTGAGTGACCTCCAAGCAAAACTACAGACTACTGTACTCCATGGTTTTCCACCACTGCAATACATCCTTTGCCACTAACTGTGCATTTCACCAGATGGGCCTACTCAGAAAATGTATCATAATCACAAGCAACTCATGCATCTTCTCTGCCTCAAATTGTGAACCTTTTGGGAGAATACATGCGTAAGATGCGATGATCCGTGAACACCTCACATCGAGCTCCATACGAGATAGTGCCTCCAAATTTTCGGTGCGAGCACACCGCTGCGCTCCAGGATCATGCGCGGGGTAGTTCTTTTCATGCACCTTCAGTTGTCTTGAGGCAAACACAATAACTTTGTCCCTTCATGCATCAACACAACACCCAGCCCGGGCCAGTGAGGCATCACAATACACAACAAAATCTTTACCTTCGGGTAACACCAGAATAGGTGTTGTGGTTAGCGAGTCTTGAGTTGCTTTGAAAGCTCGCTTCACATTCCTATGACCTTTGGAAGGGCACATCCTTTTATTGTCAACAGGTCAATGGGAAGTGATGGAGGCGAATCCCTTCACAAACCGATGGTAGTAACTGGACACTTCACCCGCCAAAACTCCTAGATTTCTATTCACATTGGTTGACCTTGCCCAGTTCCTAACCGCCTCCACCTTACGTGAATCAGCACAAATTCCCTCTTGGAAACTACATGCCCCAAAGACCGATTCATACCAAAACTCACACTTGGTGAATTTGGCATACAACTTCTTCTCCTTCAGTAATCCCAGCATAATCGCCCAAATGATTTTCATGCTCCTTCTTAGTCTTAGAATACACCAAGATACAATCAATAAATACAATAACAAAGAAATCCGAGGTAGGGTTTGAAAATGCGCTCATCGGGCTTATGAACGCAATCGGGGGATTAGTGAGTCTGAACGACATGACCAGAAACTCATAATGCCATTACCTGGTCCGAAAGTCTGTCTTGGGAATATCTTCAGCCCATATTTTCAATTGGTGATAACTTGACCTCAACAATCTTTGAAAGTACGATGCTCCTTATAAGCTGGTCAAACGAGATCATCTATTTGGGGGAGAGGGTACTTCTTTTGAATAGTTACCTTGTTCAATTGGCGATATTCGATGCACATCCATACTACCATCCTTTTTCTTTACAAGCGGGTGCAGGCACCCCCACGGTGATAAACTCGGTCTAATAAATCCTTTCTTGAAGCTCTTATAGCTGTTCCTTGAGTTCTACTCAACTTAGTAGGTGTTATTCGATATAGAGGATAGAAATAGGTCAGGTTCCTGGTTCAAAGTCTATACAAAAATCTATGTCACGGTTTCGGCGACAGCTGTAGGAGCCGTCTGTGAGGAACACTTCACAAGATTCACAAACAACCGGGGCCAGGCTACATGGAAGGACCCTCTACAACTAGTGTCCCGAACATGCACTTGATATGTTGAACAACCCCGCTCTATCAACATGGGCACGGATATAAAAAATAAGTTTCTTAGGAGCGGGGCTACAATTCCCTTTCAACTCCAGCGATCCCTAGACACGATATAGTGGCGGTCTTAGCATAACAATCTAGAATGGCATGGTAAGGGGACAACCAACTCACTCTCAAGATTATATCAAAATTAACCATGTATAAGATCAAATCCCATGAATTTAACAATGCAATCACGAACAAACCTATCCACCATATAATCCCCAATAGGAGTAGACACACGGATAGGAGTATTAAGCATATCATACACAAGATTCAAACCCAAAGCAAAATAAGAAGTAGAAGCATAAGAAAATGTAGAGCCCGGGTTAAACAACGCAATAGTCATTCTATCAGTCATATGAAGGTCTTTTGTGTGCGGTGTGCAGCCTCTACCTCACAGGTCTGCCACAGGTAGAAAGCATAGAGGCTGAGCCTGATTTACCAGCCTGAGAACCGTCCCAGACTCTCGATTGGGCTGTGCCACCCTTTACCTGTCTGGGTGCCACCCCTACCTATCTGAACACGTCCCTACCCTGTTGAACACCACCTCTAGTAGCTTGTTGACCACCTGGGTCCTGAGGCGAGCGGGACGATCACGGACTAAATGCACTACCTTTCATCCAGTGGGACTGCGGCGAGGAGCTGGGTGAGGAATAGCTCTATTTGCCCTGTCCAAACCTGGGGCACCATCTGCAGATGTGGCCATACTCACTATACTCATGAAGACATGCCCAATAAACGCGTCTAAGTTGGAACAGAATAAATAGGACAAGCCCCAAAATCGAAACAAACCATCAGTACCTGGCACATGATGGTTGCTGGTGTTTCGGGTGGACACCTGCCTGGCAGACTAAATAGAGAGCCTAGAGTAACCCTGTGGTGCTGGAGCCCCTTTATTTAGAACCAGAAATAATCAACTCTGGCCTTCTTCTCGATATTTCTCGTATGACCCTCTTTGCCTCCCTTCAAGCGACTTCACGTACTCTACCACCTTCTGAAAAGTCTTACCCGAAGAGACCATCTGCAGAGCGCTGGTACCTGGAGACAACCGCATGATCTGTCCTTCTCATTTGGGCAATAAGGGTAAAGTATATCTGGACAAAGTGTGGCCAGGCCTCATATGCGAAACTGTGAGCTCCCCTGCTCAATGGTGGTGAACTCATCTCGTTCCTATCCCTCAGTGTACGAGACATATTTCTCCAGGAATATGGAGTAGAATTAGGTCCACATTAATGGTGAGTGGCCCTCTTTACAGTCTCTGCACTCCATAAAATCCCTCCACCCGAGCTTTGCACCCATCGGCTAAAGGTGATGAACTCCAGCACCATACTTTTCCAACGCTCCCATCTTATGGAGCCTTTCATGACAATCTATGATGAATTCATAGACATCCTTTGCCTTTCGTAGAAGGTAGAAGGCTTCATCTTGGTGAACCTACAAAATAAGTCGTGCTCTTCCTGTCATCACCGGTCTGCCATCGGCCTCGGAGCACCACCGGCCTCTAGCCGTCATCAATCATTTGGGCCACAACAGCGCACCTTGAATTCACGACTATTGTCCACTAAATTTTCATGACTCAAACATTGACCCGGATCAAAACCACGAGACAAGAAGCCTCGAAAGACTCCAAAGTCGACCCATGACATGAACATACATCTAACTCAATCAATAAAAGCGGAAGATCAATCATAATAAACATAGAGGAAGTCTAAACACGACATAACATCATAATACAAATGCAAACTTGAAGCTGATTACAATCTATGTCTGAAATTGCCTCTATTTTAAGTGAGTTGATGGGACAAGACCAGAACTAACTCTCTATGTACGAGAAATGAAAATAATAAAATAACGATAAAGGGATGGTCCTTGGGAGATGAGGATACCGGCTGATACTAGATACTAACTCCAGAAAATAGCTATGGCTAGGAGTACGGATGTCGGAGCAGCTGTATCATAAACGATACGGTATAGAGTATGCCGGTTGAGTAAAGTGGAATGTCACAGGAGGTATGCCAAGGTAGTAAAACCTTAGTAGTAAAATCATTGACATGCATTATATAAGAAACATAATTAAGATAAGATTCTGAGAGTAAGGCTTGCATGCTATTTTGTGAAATCATAATGCGAACATAGCGCATATATCATGTGATTTGAATGACCCAAAGCTAAAAGCGTAATCAAAAGTAAAACTGAACATTGGGTCAAACATTATATATATATATATATATATATATATCATGAATGATAAACATGCATAATTGAAATTATGAGGAACAATGGGAGACTACGCCATATAACGACATTACCACGATAAAGGTTACGTGGTCACGACTATCACATCAAGTGGGCGAGCTGTCAAAGCCTTTCCAGGGCTAAGGGTCACTACCATGATATCGATATCAAGATGAAGGCCCCTTGGAGCAGGGAAAGCTCCAAGGAGGTCCCAAATACGATCTTACCTCGTTTAGTAGTTCGAGGCATAGGGTTGGCCCGGCCTTTAGCACGCTCGGTGCTAGACACTACTCCCAAAAACATGCATATGCTCTCCATAGTTTTTCAACGAAGCTAGCCATCATCTAGTGACAAGATGGAATAATAACATACATGCATAATCCAAAATCATAACATGAAGAGACTTTGGCAAATCATACCACAAACTGAACATAATTTGGAGTCTTTACTCCAAAATCATGTATTAATCTAATTAACATGAAATCATAAATCATACTTGAACATATGAGCTTACCAACACTTAAACATGCTTGAAAATACTTAACTCTCTTGAAAACATGATCATAGACATGGGTAACTTAAAAACATGTTTTTCTCATAAATGTCTCATCATACTTGAACATACATCATAGATCTCAATTTTCATAAACTTTCATGGATGGGCATCATAATTTATAAAACTTTGGGAACATGATTTATAGTTGGACATCGTAAAACTTGTCCATAAATCATAATTCAATGATAGAAACATTCTTAGATACCCATGGTAGAAACTTAGGGAAATCATGCATTGGGTTAAAAATCCCATAGGATCAACATCTGTATATTTTTCATGAATTAGAGGATTGGGCATGGGTGTGAACAATATCAGCCATTCATGACCTTACATGCCTGAGAGAGATCTGATTCTTTAACTTTTTTATGATTGCCCAAGAAATAATTGAGGAAGAACCTTGAGAGATTAAGCTTGATCACCCCTCTGGAGCTTCTAAACCTGCATGCATGAATTAAGAATAGCTTAGAATGAACTTACAACTCTTAAAACTCACTATTCAGAGCTAAAAATATGGTAGTTTAGGCCTTAGGATCATAAAATTATGAAAAATTTCTTACTAAATTATTGCAGGAAGAGCAATTTGCCCGATCCCAACGAGGGACTGAACCCAGAGTGGTAAGATCACGCGGGCACGACTCGGTCTGCAGCCGTTGGCTTCACTGAAGTTGCATGCTGATAGTCACCACGAGTTACTCAACGACCCGTTATCAGTAGAGCCACGACTCTCATGGTCACCTCCCATTTTCTCAACTGCTTTGAAAACCACAGGTCACCACGGCAGACACACCACGGCTTCAATAGAGGGTATTCTTGACGGTCGTGGTGAGGGACTAATAAGTGCACTACTAAGCTTCCTTCATCCTCTAATAACCCTTGGCCACGACAGACTTAATGAGTCATATGGATGATATAACTCGTGGTCATCTGTGCACAATCAGTTTTCAGGCTTGAAATTTCCACTTAAAGTCAAACTCCTCACCCGCGAGTCACTTAGCGACTCGTGGTCATCCTGGCGGTCTCCAGGATGACTCGTTCTATGACTTGGTGCAGAAAATCCTATTTTTTCATTTTAACTCCTAGATCGATATTGGGGCTCGAGTGTGACGGAGTTGGCTGGTACATTTGCCTCGATGCCCACAAGGCCACTCAAAAGGTTGAGGACTGTTAGGACCTTTGAGGACGCTAGCGCAAGCGGCTTCTCCCTATGTGGGGACCTCGACCTTAACTGTCACTCGCTCCCGCACTGCTGGTGGCATAGGAGATGCGGACTTTCCCCTAAGCTGGGATCGGGGAGCACGGGCCCCTCCTCTAGCCGCGGCGCGGGTCTCGAGCCACACCCTCTACCCCTTTCTCTATCGTGAAGCCAGGGCCGCCACTACGCTGGGTGTTGTGTCTGTTACCCAAAAATTTTGTGCGTGTTCTCACCATCTGAGGAAGGAAAAGAAAAGTTGTTAGATACCAATTTGGATCCTTTTTGATTTTAATTTGAATCAAGTAATTACGAAAGGAGAGAAGGAAGGAGTTTTCCTAAAGTCTGTGACCTCTCGAAGATAAGTTACGGAGGCGTCTTCGCATGGATCCGTGTGAGACTCTACTAGACCTGTCTTAGTGCAATGAGATCGCTTGAACCTAGAGCTCTAATGCCAACTTTGTCACGACCCAAATATTCATGATTGGCCTTTGCACTAACCCTCGATTGGCGAACCAACGAGTTCGATTACTGCCCCCAAATGAGACATGCAAAGGTAAATGCTATATTTAATTATTGAAATAACTTCACATCATGAATAAACCACTTAAACCAACATTATAAAGAAAACAAAAGAATTACCCAAGACCCTGAAAGTCATTGCACAAGACGTCTATTTACAACTCTAAGAATGTTTTAAAATAAATTAAGAACAAAAAGAGAACATAAGTGTCTGGAAAGAGCGACATCTTCAAAACGGAGGAGTGAATTTGCATTCCCATGCGCTCACCTTCTCAAAATTCTGAAACTGCTAGTTCATAGGTGAGAGCGTGAAGAACTGCCAAACTCCAAACTCTACACTTAGGAAAAAATGCAAGGGTGGGAGTCGATTACATGACACAATCTTGGTAGGCATCATTCGCCGACCTTACATAATAAAAGATAATTGCAGCAATAGAGTATAAAGAGGGTCACCGGCTTTATATGAAAAAATACAAGAGATTTTATGAACACTAGCTCTTAGGAACTAACTGGCTGCTCACTGGATTTGGTCTCTCCTTTGCCGGTAGTCACTTGTTTCGCTGCGGCGGTCTCGCCCAGTAACGAAATGGTTTCGCTGCGGTGGCACTACGTAGGCATTAGTTCGGCGAGGGTGCACTCGTCTGGGATTCATTCATCCCACAGTTCATTAGATCAACAATTAACATGTCACATACTCCATAAATCCATCAAACAACCATAATAAGTAACAATCACATAGCTAATAAGAGCTATAATTCCTCAATTATTCATAGCGACAACTACTCAATAACTACACATGGTGACAAAGTCGCACTTAGCATTAACATCATGTTCATTGTTATTAATTTGCGTCATATCCATAATAATTTTACACATTCTCGTGCACGTGTCATATTCACCTCATGAACATAAAATAAATCATACAAACAACCAAGGGTAGCAATGATGGGCACACGCCTCCGCCATCTCCCCTTAACACTCAACCATAAGAATAATGTACACACTTTTGAGAGGGTCTTATTTATGCCTATCAAGTCAAGACCTGCAAGGGACTCTAGAAATTCATGTACTTTGTCGGCGTGGTACTGCTCCCACTCATAAGCTCGTCCGGATGCTCCCCTCGGACATGAGCCACTCAAATATTGTTATTCTCTTGCTCGGATGCTCCTAGGCGACTCTCATTTTAGGATGTTAAAAAATTTTCATTCATCATTCTCATAAAAGGTATGTCAAGTCGCGAGAAAATTACAATCTACCACTAACCAAGTAAGCCATCATTAATTAATAATTCTCCCAATAACGGAATTGTGATCGCTTTGCTAATCATTCATCACAGGTAATTACAGTAACATATACCATCATCTTTTAAATAAGTCATTAAAATTCAATATCACATCTTAGTCACGTTCACAAGATAAATTAACAAAAATAGACTCACATATCACGTAAGCGTACAAAGAATAATCGTATACCAACAGTACATATATACGTACCGTTATATAGGTCTATCTACAAATCATAACCTACCTCAATTTGAAAGGTAACAATTCAACTATTTCGGGGAGCTTGCCTTTCCTCCAATCTTAGGAGATATTAATGAAAACTACAACACAAGGAGTAATCCATTAATTACCTTCAATATAAGTCTAACAAATCCAAACCCTCCTTTCAGGGTATTTTTTGAAAGTAAGAGCTAAATTTTACTTGATTCTAATTCAATTCCCAAAGCAACCCTTGTTCCTAACATGTGATTCTAGGGGAGAGATCAAAATTTATCAACCCAACCTTCACCCCCTAATCACCCTACAATTCAGCCTAGTTAACGGCCTTGGGTTCTTCCTCTATAAAATTTCCACCTTTAGAGGTCTACAAAGCTTCTAAGATCAAAACTACTCACTTTAAAGATAGAATCAAAATACATGCCTTGGGTGAAGAGGTTACTACTACGGAAAGTTTTTTCATCTTTTAGACCTCGATCGTTTGCCGGGAAATAATAGGGTGAAAACCGCATAATTTCCACTTAAATTCTTTCGATTTCCGTCGTCTGTTGCAGCGGTTTACCTTCCGCTGCTCAAACTCTCCTTTACAGTAGCAGTAGGGTCGTTGCGGCGGTCCAGAGAAATGGTTACTCTCCAATTTTCACCATGATAGGACTTCGACCTACCACGATCTCAGCACTTGGGAATCCTACTTTTGCAGCGGTTCCTCAGACATTGCTTCCAAAATCACACAGTTATTTACTTAGTTTATTTCACAACTACTCCCTATCTCATCTTTGGTAAGATTTCTGTGTTCTATGCCTTAACTATCCCGCTAGCGACGTTTTGATCGTACTTATATATAACCCTTTCATTGTTTCCAAAGTTTGGATTACTTCCTCCCGGGATAGAGCAGGAACGTTTTGCGCTGGCCAGGCGGCATTACAAATTATAGAACTCTAGTGAACTCAAATAACAGAGCAGAATCATACTTGAGCACTTCGGTTTTGCTATTGAAAACATGCACGAGAATGCAAGGAAAGAAACATATTTTTCATTTATTGAGTGTTTAAAATCTGGGACAAACACGGAATTTATAGAGAATAAACGGGTGAGATGGAGAGGTGAAATTCAAAATGATGCCTTTTCACAATTTCATTCACATTTGAAAAATCCCAACATAAAATACCTCGTCTCACGCCCCACATTTAAAACATTGATACAAACTAGTCACTATTGAAAAAACAATTAAAAAAGCAATCTCAAAGATCTTGGGGAAGCGATCTCCTAAGTTTTGGAAAAATCAATCTCTAGGTCAATTTTTTTTAATAAGATCGACCTTAGGAAGTCAGTTCCCTTAGAGACAAATATCCAAGAAGAAGAATCACAGATCACCAATAGTCAATTTCTTTAAAAATAAAAGATTTTTTGTAAAAAAAAAAAATTAAAGTTAACTTTTGCAAAATACCATCCACAGAGTTCTATTTTTATTTAAAAAAATAATTTCTAGAAAAATAAATTTAAAGAGAGTATAGATTTTTTTTAAAAGTATTAAATCAACAAGAAGCATCAATGATAGAACCCAAATGGTTCATATTATTGTGTGTTATTAAAACATTGACCTCATAAAATCAATATTTCTCAGAAAATAGAAAATACTGATCGTGGATAAAGAAATTTAATTGAATTTAAATTTTTTATTTTTTTTATTTTTTTTATTTTTTTTATTTTTTTTATTTTTTTTGTATTTGTTATATTAATATAATTATATTAATTATTTAAGTTTATTAAATATATTTAATTAATGATCCAATTTCTTAAGGCTAGTCCATTAAATTTGGCTACAAATAATAAGCGCACTTTACGAATGCCAATATCGTCATATCTTAGAGATTCAAATTAGTGACACATGTCCAAATGAGCATGGGCACACCAAGTCAAATGAAAGAGTCAATAAAATCGTTCCACATGTCAAAGTGACATAACATGTATAGTTAAATCCAAAGAGGCCAAATAAAAGATACCACGTCTACAAGTGATATGTTCGAATCAATTAAATGTCATCATGCCAACTTCAATCTGATTGGTCAAAAGAATTTTGTCCTTGTTGCGCCCTATTTCGAATGGGTTCAAAAAGTTCACAATTTTGTGGCTGTCTTTCCTTTGGTTTATAAATGTTCATGAACTCACCATCTGAGTACTAAGGTATATTAGAAAACCTATTTGTATCGATATGCCTACTCTATTTTTATCTGCAAAAACTATAAGATTCTAGGTAAGGGTTTTATTTACTTCAAGAGAAAGGTGTTAGGCATCCTCAACACCTATGCTAAGATGGTCCTTAAAATTTAGTCTAATATACAATAGGAGATTATTTTATTCTATTATTATTACTTGCTAAGAAATGCTAGAGGTTAACTGAAACTAAGAAAATTGGTTAAGTCAAGTCAATGAAAAGGTTTGCAGAGGTGCTTCCAAATTAGAGATCAAGTTATTGCAATAAGAAGACATATTATCAGTTCTCATAAATCTAGAGGAAGTTCCCCTCGAAGTGGCATGGACATATGTCATATAATATGCATATTCAAGAGGCGCTTACAAACTTGTTGATGCAAATTATGTAAGAATAGGTCTTATTAACACAAAATTCGTGAAAAAGTATTATACTTTAAGAAAGATGGTGTCCTTAATGCGTGAGCATAGATTTCATGTTACACTTGTCCGCAAAAGGTATAAATTGTGCACAGTTCAAAAAAATTATCTGCTAGGTTGAAAATCTCACAATAGGTGGCCTAGGAAAAAACTAGGATCAAAAGTTCCACTAGGTTGAAAATGTATAAAAACAGTAACTTTGGAAAAATAAAGAAAAATCAAATGGCTATTTATAACTATGAATAACTTTTATCTTTTTATTTTGAGGTATATAAGAAGCCACAGAATTTTTAGCCTGGAATGAGATTCTCACGATTTATCTCTGGCATCCACTTTCCACCACGGACAGAAACACGACATGAGAGATACTAGTAACCCCAAATCAGAGCGCAGAATACTATCATTCACTGTTATTCTGAGTAAATCATGCATAGCGGAAGCTTTGAAATATTAATATAAAAGCATTTATGAAAAACTAAAAAGCTGAAATGTAAAATTAACGAACAATTGAACAATACTATGGATTTGAAATTAGGTCGGTATCTGAGAAAGCCATCACTTGATGAGTTGCTGGGACAAGCCCCCAGCTAACTCTAATGACTAACTAAAAGTAATGAAATGACCGAATAAATGATATAACGCCCTCGAAAGATGAGGACTCACACTTGGCTGCGAAGATGCGAACGGCGGCGACTAACAACGCTGAGTCTGGGCACCTGTGGATTTGTATCATGAAATAAATACGGCATAAAAGTATGCATCGGTACTTTGAATGTCTTGAGGTAAGCAAGAGAAAACATAGCTGAATATAAAGAGCTAAATTTGAAAAAATGACATGCAATGACCAAGCTATAATATCTTTTAGAAGTGAACGCAGGTAATAAGCTGAGGGGTCAAGGCAGGCTGTTTAATAGTCAAGGAACCAGCTAAGTCTAGAGAGTGCACGTGCGAGATCTTGTCTTTGACTAGATCTAAAGTGTTGAGTGAAATTAGGAAGCCAGACCTTATTTGAGGCTGACTAGTGACCAGTGGGAGAGTTTGTAACCGACATATAACCCGTGACCCTAGACGTAGAGTCTGATGTATATGCCCCCACCAGGTAGGACCCAATATACCTTGCCGAAGGTATAAAGACATGAATTGGGTGATGCAAAGTTCGGAGCCAATCGAGGCTAGCCATCCGTAACCTACATGGCATAAGGTGGAAACTTGGGTGTGCTGGAACCTCCGGTCTGCTCGGTGCTAAGTCCTGCTCCCACAGATTCCTAAACTGAATACTAAGATGATATGGCTCAAAATTGGGGTCCATGACTAGTCGGGGATATATAACTAATAGTACCACGAGAGTCTTATGGTTGATTAAGAAGCAAAGGGTTCTTGATCCCATTATTGTCTAGAAGCGTCGTAACCATCTAGAACAACTGTAATCTGACTGAGGTCCTACGGCTAGTCTTGCTATCTCCTCTAATGTGTCATGACCGCCTAGCAGACCAATGAGGCCCGAGTTAAAGTGCAGTTCTGTCAAGCTTCTAGGAGGTATCACCGGACACCTCAAGGAATTACGTAGTCCTGGCGAGTCAGTTAACAAATTTTGAATAGCAACTTGAGGAAATTCTACATTCTAGCTGGGCGAACTACTAAGCGGCTAAAAGAGAATTCAACTTATTCCAACAACTTGCAGGAATCCACAATATGGCAAAGAATTCAAGAAATAAGGAAATCTCATCAGAAGCCAATGAGTATTATAGTTTTCTCATTCTTTTGAGATCACAATCCCATTCTTATCAAGGGAGTAATTACTCAACATCTAGAAAATAAAGAATGCTAAAAAAAATCATCGGTCACACTTCACAAACCAGATAGAATTTAATACGTAAATACATTTCACTCAAAAATTGAGGGCTTAAATTCACTTTTTGCTGAGGGAACATCACAATTTAGTCCAAACGTGGAGATCGCATATCCAAAAATAAGCACGGATATCATTCTATGTGAAATCAGCGAAAACAAACAGGTAATCTCTCTGCATTCGAAAGCTCAGGGCTAAAACTGATAGAGAAACTATTCTCTGGGGTTTTGGGGAACCTGAGGAAGAACTATCCCTTATTAAATTCCACATACCTGGCTAAGAATTCCTGGGTGGAAACTTTAATTTCTGAGATGAATGAAGAACCCTAGACCTCACTCTATAAGTTCTTTAGAGAACTCTTCGATGTTTTCTGAGAGATGTACGTGGGGAATGAGGGAGGAGAAAGCCGTTTATTCCACTAATAGGTCTTAAATTATGTCTAAAACTTGATGTAGTTTAAAGTTTAGGAGGGTAGGGAAATTACTAAACAACCTTTAGAAAATCACAGGGAAAAACTGATCGTCAGTCCTCACGGGTGACCTAACGGGTCATAATCAGTGACCACAACTCATGGCCACACTCGTTGAGTACACTTCCCATAAAAGCTTTACTGATGGTCACCACGGGGACCTAATGAGTCGTGGTGATGACCCGCGACTGCGTGGTCCTGTCGTGGACCACGCTGGCAAAACCTTAAAGTTCCCCAAGGGGTGGCACCACGACTCGTGGTCACACATAACGAGTCATTGATGAGGACTAGTGGGGTACATTGCTTAACTCATAACTGACTGACCCGGGCGACCGCGGGGCATAGCCGGGTCGTGGTGGAGGACAGCACGACCGTGGTGACACTCATTAGGTACCTTGACACCACCTTTCCATTTCTAAATCCCCCTTCCCACGACCCCACATTTCTAACGAGTCATTAGATCTCATAACGACTCGTTAGGTGAGTTGTTCTGAAGGCTGATCTATAGATTTTCAAATTTTTTTTTGATTTAAGCAATCTAGTCTTTGAGTTTTGAGACATTACAATATCTCCTTAGAAAACATCATCTTTGAATGTTGAAGAACACCCAGAGAAGCAGAGGAATTTAAATCACTGGCAGCCAAATACTGCTCATTTATCTCCCAAAAGCTAACGAATGACTACCTCCATTTCAAAATACATAAACTAAACTAAATTCACTTTTCATACATCCAAATTCATAGAAGCTTAAACACATGAATTGAACCCAACAACTAAATCAGTTTCTAATGTAAACTAATATTTTAAGCGCTATAATAGAGTCGGTAGAGAACAGAATTATTGGAGTATTTGGCCATCATATCGCTTCGGTCTCCACATAGCTCCCTCGACCTCTTTGATTTCTCCATAAGACCTTGTAGAAGCTATTTCCTTGTTCCTTAGCTTACAAATTTGACAGTTAAGGATCTAGATTGGGACCTCCTCATATGAGAGACTATCCTTTATTTCTACACTGTCCAATGGCACAACTGAAGTTGGATCTCCGGTGCACTTCTTCAAAAGTGATACATGGAATACACGGTGCACAGTTGCTAGTCGAAGGTAATTCTAGCTCATAGGCTACATTGACAATACTCCTTAAAATTCTATAGGGTACCACATATCTCGGACTGAGATTTCCCTTCCTTTCAAACACTCATTGTCCACTTTCGTGGGCAAAATTTTCCAGACAAACCCAGTCATTAGCTGCAAACTCCAACTCTTTTCCGCACATCGGTATAAGATTTCTAACGGCTCTAAAGGTATTTTCAATCTCTCTTGGATGGTGAACTTTCCATTTCCTCGTGAGGCGAGTGCGGCTATCAAGTAGCTACACCAATCTCAAACTACCCTATAGGAGATCTACACCTTCTACCATATAGTGCCTCGAACGGGGCCATTTGAATGCTGGAGTGGTAGCTATTGTTATACGCAAACTCAATAAGAGGAAAATGGTCGTCTCAAATGACCTTGAAATCGATCGCACATGGTCTCAACATATCTTCTAGGGTCTAAATTGTCCGTTCGGCTTGCCCATGTCTGTCTGAGGGTGAAAAGCGTGCTGAGCTTGACTTGAGTGCCTAGTCCTTAGAAAGACTTCGAAGTGTGAGATGAGAGGGCGAGGTTCCTGCAAATGCAAAATTATATTATGCTTAACCCATGAAGTATGACTAACTCTAGAATGCAAATTCTTGCATAGTCCTGTTGAATCAGTCATTTTAATTGGGAGGAAATGTCTTGACTTAGTCATCCACCTGCACACCCAAATAGAGTCATGTTGCCGACGTGTCGAGGTAGACACATAATGGGGGAGTCCATGTTTTACTTATTCCCACTTCTATGTGGTATGCTGATATCTCGAGTCATGCCTCACAGTGTGACGCTCTACCGCGACTGTGCTTTGGCCGGTTTGGGCACTTGGCTAAGAATTCGGCGATGTCTCTCTCTTCATGTTGTTCCACCAGGTAGTATCTCACAGATCGCGGTACATTTAGTAGCACCAGGGTGAATCGGGCCTCTCGAGTTGTGTGCTTCAACCAGTATCGCTGTCTCAACTCACCAACATACGGGTACACCTGTGATCTACCTTGGTAATGGAGCACCCCATCTCCCCCTTTAGGGAAAGTTTCTATTTCTTTTCTGAGAACTATTTCCTTAAGCTTGAGTAAGATGGGATCTTCGTCTATCTGAATTCCCTTCAACTACCAAGAGGAATCTGACCCATTTTGCATTACCACTCCACCCTCAAATTTGAATCCACCAAGCTATGCTCCCAGCCAAAGCGCTTTGTGAATATCTTTACCATTTTATTCTTGGCCTCTTCAACATAGAAGACTCACGCTTCCATAGACAACCTGCTTAGTGCATCAGCCACCACATTGGCCTTGCCAGGTGATACATCACACTCATGTCATAGTCTTAGGTAGCTCCAACCTCTTTCAGTAGCTCCAACCACCTTCTCTGATGAAGATTTAGGTCCTTCTGACTGAACACATACTGAAGGCTCTTGTGATCTGTGAACACATCCACGTGAGTCCCATATAGGTAATGTATCCATATTTTCAGCGCAAACACTACCGCTACCAACTCCAAGTCATGAGTTGGATAGTTCTTCTCATGAACTTTGAGCTTTCTGGAGGTGTAGGCTATCACCTTGCCCCTCTGCATTAGAACACAATCGAGTCCAACTCTGGAAGCATCACAATAGACAACCAACCTATTTGTTCCTTTTGGCAAGGTCAAGACTGGAGTGGTAGTGAATCGAGTCTTCAACTCCTGGAAACTCTTCTCACATGCATCCGACCACTGGAACTTCACTTTCTTCTGAGTTAACTTAGTCAGGGAGATGCTATAGAGGAGAAACCCTCCACAAACCATTGGTAATAACCCACTAAGCCCAGAAAACTCCTGATTTTCGTAGGAGAGATAGGTTTGGGCCAATCTTTCACTCCAGTTATCTTGTAAGGATCTACCTATATTCCCTCACCCGAGACCACATGACCAAAGAAAGTCACGGACTTCAACCAGAATTCACACTTGCTGAACTAGGCGAACCGCTGAAGGTCTCTAAGCGTTTGAAGCACTATCCTTAAGTGATTAGCATGCTCTTCCTCATTACTGGAGTATACCAGAATGTCGTCAATAAATACAATGACGGAACATATCCAGATACTATTTGAAGACTCTATTCATCAGGTCCATGAAGGCTGCAGGGGTGTTTGTTATCCCGAAGGACATAACCACAAACTCGTAGTGACCATACCGAGTTTTGAATGTTGTTTTTGGTATGTCACACTCTCTAACCCTTAACAAATGATACCCTCACCTGAGATCGATTTTTGAGAAACAACTGGCTCCCTGAAGTTGATCAAACAGGTCATCAATTTTGGGTAGGGTATACCTATTTTTGACTATGACTTTGTTCAGCTGACGGAATCTATGCACATTCTGAGGGTACCATATTTTTTACGCACGAATAGTACTGGAGCACCCCAGGGAGAGATGTTGGGTCTGATAAAACCCTTGTCAAGAAGATCTTTTAGTTGTTCCTTCAACTCCTTAAGCTCAGTTGGATCCATTCTGTAAGGAGGGATGAAGATGGGCTGAGTATCTGGGAGGAGTTCTATACCGAAGTCTATTTCCCGTTTAGGGGGAACTCTGGGAAGATCCTCAGGAAATACATCTGGGAACTCACTGCCACTAGAATTGACTGGATGGTTGAGGTCTAGAGTTGGAATCTTTGACCCAAACCAGATGATAAATATAGCCCTTGAAAATGAGCTT
>JACEIK010000313.1:473769-498482 GCA_018107945.1 Datura stramonium | reverse complement strand
CTCTTTATCCTTGGTAGTTTTATTTCTCCTCTTTTGCTCCCCCATTTCTTTTAGGCACTTTTAGCTCATTAGTAAGGAGTTGTATAAATAATTTTTCATTAATTTGTTTTCTTACTCCTTACTAACAATCAAACATTTTCACAAAAGTGCACCTTTGACCTTTCTCACTTTTTACAACTTCCACTTTCCCTTTTTTTTTTCATTCTTCTCACTCCTTTCCTCTTTCAGATTTTTCCTCTTTAAGCGCTTAGGAGTTTTGGATCAAATTCAAGGCTAATGAAAGAAAAGGTTTAGGCTTATGTTGCAGCTATCAAGGAATAGGCTAAGGCTCAATGGGGCTGACTAGGATTAATTTCTCAAGGTAGGTAAACGAGGGATAAAGATTAGGTTAATTCAAAGAAATGCCTAAATCATCTCCTACACTTTACATCCTTCATTTCGCTTCATACACACACCAGGCAAGTTCTGGACATTCCACAATAACACAGAATACTCAAAAACCTTACACTCATTGCACATGCTCAAAACTCCACTCATTGCACATGCTCAATTCAAAGACACATTCATGCGGACTCTTACCAGCCAATCACAAGAATTTAAAATTAAGCTTCAACCATATTGAGTTGAATTCAAGAGCCAAAGATTCTCAAACAAAGTTATACATTTACATGCTTTAACACTAAAGATACTTGCATCTCACAATCATTCAAAACACATAAAAGAAATGTCGCCATCAATTAGCTATGAGTTCAAAACCAAAACCTATTGACTAATTTTCCTCAAGACGGTCGTCATCCATCCACCTTGGAAACAGTCCTCTTGACCATGACTAAAACATATATACAGACAAATAAAAATTAAAAATAAAATAAAAAATAAAAAACAAAAATTTATTCTTCGGTTCAAAGACCCTCACACTGAAAAGAACCGAAAAAGAAAAACCAACGGTGATGAATTCATGCTTGACTAAAAAAAGTTTTCACATTTCTCAAAATTTTTTTTTTCTTCCACAAGCATTATATCTACCAAAATTTGTTAAGCATAGAAAATTTTTTGAAATTTTGAAATTTCCTCACCCCACACTTAAATCATGCTACAGTCCTCATAGCATCAAATTAACACTTTAAGAGGGTGAGAAATACTCGATGAGGCCTTTTAGGCCTAGCCAACAGCGTGCATTCGTGCAAATTTGCACGAGTGGGTGTTCACCCACACTTTTATCTCTTCCACGCTTGTTAGCCTTCCCTCCTTCACGGTACTCAGATTTCCTCCATCTGTGCTTAACTTTCCACCAAAACAACAAAAGTGAAAAATAAAATAAAATCAATAAAAATGCGAGAAATTAAAATGGTACTCCGTGGTACCCTTGGGTTGCCTCCTGGGCTATGCTTCAATTTTAATGCGGCACGACGTATCAAGTTTCACCACTTTTTTCTCCACCTTGAGGATAAGGGAATCTCACCCCTAATTTCTTCTCCAAATTTCTCTTATGTTCTAGGGTGGTGGTGAAAATTATAAGGACCAAGTAGTCGATGTCGCCTTTGATGTTTATTGGTCCTTAAGTAAGTGAAGTCATTTTGTCCGTTATAATCCGCAAATTTCAAAAATGAATGGGCTTGGTTCTTCCTCTAGACATTTTCTCTATAAGCTTGCGAGACACTATTTCAATGTCGTCCACCAAACTCAAGGTAGAGAATGTTTCGAGTGAAGTCCACTGCACCTTGGTTTTGAAACTGTAATGCAATTGACCCTTTACTTGTATACCTCTTCAGACAACATCTATCTTCCATTTGCAAAATGGTGTATACCAATCTCTTCTCCCCTGAATGGATTTTCTACAGTATGAGCTCCTCACGGGACACTCAAGAGGTTCAAAATGTCGGGCTTCATCTGAAAATTCACCCTTGTCTTCCTCTTGTAGTTCCCCTTGAATATCGCCTACAACTGTTACCTCCGTAATTCATCACAAGCTTCACCAGCAATCATCTCCGTGAATTTAAAGCTCATCCTTTTAGAGCTTTTCCATTCTCTGCTAGCTGAATTCTCATTGCTTCCATCACCTCCCTCGTTGCTTCTGTTTGCTCAAGGATCTGTTCAGCATGTCTTCTATTCGAGCTTAACGTCCCCAAGTCCTCATTTTCATCATGCCTATATTCAGCAAAACAACAGAAGATCATAGGGGCTTGGGGATGGGAGTATGCATTCGGACAGCCATCCTAATGGCCATCTTGACCACCACATATGTTACACGTGTTATAGTGCTGCCACAAGTGGTGTCCTCCGAAATTGTGACAAGACTCATCAAAGTGTGAGTATTCACCATCTAAACCATTTATGTTCCAAGATGTCATGTCAAGAAGGGGGTATCCAAAACAATCAAATTTTTTTTTTTTTTTTTTTAAAAATTAAATTAAATTAAAAACACGTTGTCAACGCTTGTATAGAATTCGTTAACTAACACTTAAGAAAATAAATTTACCGCTTGCCAGTCCCCGGCAACGGCGCGCAAAGCTTGATGAGCCCGCAAGTGTACGGGTCGTACAAGTAATATAGTGGCTCTTTTTAAAACCGGAATGTCGAACCTAAAAGGACTGACTACGGGGTAAAACCTTTTCAAGTGTTAATTTACTAAACTCTAATAATAGCATACAGTGTAAAGAAAGTTTTTTGTATTTTGGAAGATATGTTTTTATTCTAAACTAAACTATCTATACAATTAAGTCTTAACTATGGAGGAGCATGCTGAGGCTACAAAGAACATGTGAAGAAACGAACTATCAATATATTGTTTATCTTTTCCTCCGGTTGCTGTCGGAACTAATGCCCATGGATTAAAAACTCTCGTATTTAACCCAACTTAAGAATCATGAACCTTCCGACTCACATTTTCGTGATAAGAAGAATTCAAGTTCTAGCTATACAAAACCGATTCCACACATGACTAATACGACTTTCGGGAATATTTCTATCCCGAAGGTAAATCAATTCCCAATTTTCCCAAACCAAGAACAGATCATATCCTATTAATTCACAACTTTCCAATTTCTTGCCCTCTCGGGTGAAACTGAACTTTTTGGATTTACATTAACATTGGCCAGATATTAATGTAGTAAGAACAAGAATTAAATAGAACAACCATGGAAGAAAAGAGAAAATAAACCAACAATCAATAATTACATTTCAAATACAAAAGTTCATAACCTCAGCAAGAAAGATGATTTAGCCACCCATTGTGGGATTGAACATCGTTAAATGAGTAATCATACAAACAATTCGAAAGGAAGGAAGGAAAGGGATAGAGAAACCCTAAGAATTTCATTCTCAGAACTGCCTATAACCCACGCTCTTGCTCCACCAAGTCAGAATATGTGAAAATAAACCTAAGTGTGCTATTTATAATAGTAGAAATTTGTTCTCGAATAATAAGCAACGTGTCACGGAGTGTAACGCGGAGCATTACCCGTGACACGGCAAAGGCCCGGCACCTTAGAGGCTTTCTGGAAATCGCCCGAAACTCGACCCTGGCAAATCTCTGCCGTTGGCAGCTCGTTGCACCAGGTCCATCGCGGTGCCACCCTGTCGTGGCACGTTGCCAACGCGGCAGGGGGCTGTCTTGAGCAGCCTGCCTGCCGTGGCACGTTGCCGACGCGCAGGCGGGCTGTTTTGAGCCTCCTCTTTACCGACATTTGCGTGTTTCTTCCGTCTCCAAGCCTCTACTTCACCAACTCATAAATTAGCTCCTCAAAAGTCATCAAAACCTACAAAACAAAGCTAATCATGTTGGTTAGCACATATCTTCACTTTTATACGAAATCACATGAAAATGTATCAAATAGCTTAGAAAACACGACTCATTTAAGTTAAAGTGCACGGGACCTATATTTTTCCTGATCAGTCTAGCTCCGGACATGTGAGCTGATGACTCAATGAGCTGGCTGGAATCATGAGGGATCGGCTCCTCGTCTGTGAGTACCTGCAGAAAAGTAATGCAGCGCCCCAAACGGGCATCAGTACCACTAGTACCGAGTATGCAAAGCAACTGAATATATCTAAATATAAACAACATAATTAGAAGCTTTGAAAAGCAGGAAATAACTGGATTTCCAGTAACTGTTGTAATCTGGAATCTAACTTTCCTGCATCAGAATAAGGTGAACATACCTAATGACGTGGTGATCTGCTGTCTATTAGCTAATATATAACATATAAGTATAAATATAACACGCAAGAACCAATACCAACCCCCATAAGCCGAAAGGTGCCAACCAATCAAACAATCTATATACCCCTACCCGGGTCAAAACCATCCAAAAATAAGTCACTCCACCGATCTGCTAACTACGAGCACCTCTACCGGCCCCCTGGGTCTCCAGCTCAGGCTATGGCCTCTGATATAAAATAACTGTGTCTGAGCCCGGAGGACTCCTGTACTGTACCTATCACTGTAACTGTATCTGTATCTTAAATCTGTTCCCAAGCAGCAAGCGCACAACAGGGTAAACTGTACCGCTATGCTGATCAGCCTGATATGGGGAAAGCTTCATCCCATCTTCGTCCTACTGTGGATGGCATGCCACTCCTTGGAGTGACGTATACCCACTCCGCCTCAAAGTGGGTCGACACAGTTACCAACCTGTGGGCGGAGAGGATGCTCAAGGGTGCCCTCACAACACAATCAAGTCTCACAATCAATAATCACATATAGAGCAAGCATGTTTAAACTGAAAATACTTTCTGTATTCTGATTTCTTATTCTGAACTCTTCTGTGTTATATTGATTCTCATACTGCTTTATACTAACTCTGGGTTCTTATCTGACTGTATGGCTATACTGCAGCCGAGATACTATCTGACTGTATGGTTATACCGTAGCGAGATACTATCTGACTGTACTGTATCTGTCTGTCTGATTTACTTTACTAGCTTTTACTCTGAATATATGTCATATTATTATAAAACATGCTTGCTAAACGCATACTGGGCTATACTGAAGTCTAAATAATATCTCGCCATACTTGGCATTGCTTTACTAGCTTTCGGAAGGAATATGATATAACAACGCAAGATGTTTACCGACCTGCACAATACTCAACTTTCAACTTCGAGAATTCTATTACAGAGTTGTATTACACTAGGCTAAAAGTTACTAACTGTCAAGAAACTGGCTTTACATACCTTTCTGCCGAATTATCCAACTAACGGGCGAAGCTCGGTCAGTACTCCAGCTATTTCTCCCAACTGCATTTACATACATATCAATTAGAACTAAATACACTAATATTCTGGAAGAAAACATCACTTTGATATATATAGCCCAAACTTTTGCTTATCAAAAAAACGGTCGCAAACTCACTATTTCGGGAAAGTCCAGAAGGGAGAAATACTCAACTTTAGGGCTAGGAGTATATTGACACCAATTTGGAGCAAATTCCACTTACTCAGCTCGGTAGCGCACCATTTGCCAGCCGAATTTCGCGAAACCAAATTCGTAGGAATGCTCGCTGCTGCTAAATACTTCAGTATTTGAGGTTAATTCGAGTTTGGAACGCGTTTGACGGCGCACGAACGAAAATTATCAAAAAACCTCAATGCTCTCCCTCTCGTTTCAGTGACTTTTCTGGAAATATGAAATTAATGAAATAAATCAAAGTTGGGGTCTTATATACTGGGACTTATAAGTCGCATTCAGGGAATGCAATTCTATAAGCGCATTCCTGGAATGTGCGATTTAAGGGGGTTGCATTTTGCCTTGCGACGCGCTGACTCTGGCGCTTGTCCCATCTTTCCCCAGGTTTTTCTAGCATGTATGGCATTCTAAAACTCTAACTAACATACGAATAGGCTATCTATACAATAAGAATTTACGGGGTGTAACATTCTCCCCTTAAGAACATTCGCCCCGAATGTGAACTTCTATCTTTAGGACTTCCCAATTTACTCAACTTGTTTCTAGAAAAATTTCGGCAGAGTTTCTATAATATGGAGACTATCCAAAACCTGAAATGCAGAAAGTCCGCTGATACAGGTACTCCACACAATACTATAGTATTCATAAGGAAAGATTAAAATCGATCATCTCATTTATACATATACTATGGGGCACTGCATAAAATAACAATACTAGCATACCTGTTGCCTGACTAGGCTTGTAACAAGTGAGGATATCTGGATTCATATCTTCCTCTGCCTCTAATTCATCTCCTCTCGGTTCCTGTTACGCCACAGTACTGACAGATGCAATATTCTTTGGTTCTCAATCTACGAATCTGTTTGTCTAAGGTAGCTACTGAAACCTTCTTCATAGGCCAGCTCTTCCGTAACCTGGATATCCTGGACTCGGGACTACTCTAGATGGGTCTCCTGGTGCATTTCCTCAGCATAGATACGTGAAAACTGGATGAACGGATTCCCACCTCTGAGGCAAGTTCAACTCATATGCCACTTGGCCTATTCTTGACGAATTTGATAAGGCCCAACAAACTCGGACTGAGCTTACCCTTCTTGCCGAATCTCATCACCCCTTTCATTGGAGATACTTTCAGAAATACTCTAGTCATTCATATCAAATTTGTGGTCTCCTGCGCCGCACATCAGCATACAATTTCTGGTGGCTCAGGCAGTCAGTAGGTGTTCTCTCATGCTTTACCTTCTCCTCTAACTGTTGAATAAATGTCTGGCCCAATCAGCCGACTCTCCCACTTCAAACCAGCCATCTGGCGATCTGCATTTTTGCACATATAATGCTTCAAAGGGCGCCATATCTGGATAGCTGAGTGATAGTTATTATTATAAGCAAACCTAACTAACGGCAAATGCCCGTCCCAACTACCTCCAAAATCTAGCACACGCCGTAGTACGTCCTCGAGCATTTGAATAGTGCGTTCAGCCTGTCCATCTGTCTGAGGGTGGAATGTTGTGCTCAAATTAATTTGCGTTCCCAGACCTTCTTGAAATGACTGCCAAAATCTAGCTGTAAATTGTGCTCCCCGTCCGAAATAATAGATACCTGGCACCCGTGTAATCTAACTATTTCTCTTATATATAATTCGGCATAATCCTCGACAGAGAAAGTAGCTTTCACTAGTAGGAAGTGGGCTGATTTCGTCAGTCTGTCAACTATTACCCAAATGGAATCATGCCGGCTTCTGGTACGGTAATCCTAAGCAAAATCCATATTCACTGTTTCCATTTCCAGAGAGGACAGCTATGTCCTGAGTTAACCCGCCTGGTCTCTCGGTGTTCCGCTTTTACCTATTGGCAAAGTTAGGACATTGGGCTACAAATTCGGCTATTTCTCTTTTCATACTTGGCCACCAGTAAATTTCCTTGATATCATGGACATTTTCATGCCTGGGTGGATAGAATAGCGGTCTTAATAAAATTATCTATAATCTGCTGGCGGAGGCCTGAAATATCTAGAACATAGAGGCGGCCCTTACATCGCAGCACTTCATCCTCGCCATCTGAAAATATGGCGCTTCCCCTTGATGAATTTTGTCCTTAAGCTGACCAGGTCAGGATCTTCATACTGCTGCCCTTTTACCTACAACTAATGACGACATTGCGGTTCTGGAATTACTGCCTGTTGTCCTCCGTTTCTACTTCATGAACGGCTAAACTGGCTAATCGATGTATCTTCACCAACTCCGCTGCTCGGCTGAAAATACGCCAAACTTCCCATTGATTTACGGCTGAGAGCATCTGCTACTACATTGGCTCTTCCCCGGATGATATAGAATGCCTACGTTTGGCAATCTTTCAATAACTTCCAACCAGCTTAATGCTGTCGCAAATTCAACTCCCTCCTCGAGTGAAGATATATTGTAGGCTCTTATGATTCGTGAAAATATCCACATGGACGCCATACAAGTAATGTCTCCATATCTTTAAGGCGTGATCACTGCGGCTAACTTCCAAGTCGTGGGTAGGTAATTTTTTTCATGTTTCTCAGTTGTCTGAAGCATACGCAATCACCTTATCATGCTGCATCAGCACACACAACCTAACCCAGTACCTGATGCGTCGCAATACACCTCACACAACCTTTTTTACCTTCCGGTAATGCTAACACTGGAGCGGAGGTTAACCTGTCTTTTAACTCTTGGAAACTCTACTCACATGCCTCTGTCACTGAAACTTTACTACTTTCTGCGTCAGCTTAGTCAGAGGTGCCGCTTAAGTAGTGGAGAATCCTCAACAAATCTTCTGTAATATCCTACTAACCCTTAAAATCATGGACTCGGTCGGAGTGGTAGGTTCTAGGCCATGTTTTGACTAATTCTATTTTCTGCGTCAACCTATATACCAGCATCCGGACATAATATGCCCCCAAAAGGCTACTCAGTTCAGCCAGAATTACACTTGGAGAACTTAGTATATAATTGGCGGTCCCTACGAATCTGGGAGCACTGTCCGTAGATGTGCCTGGTGGTCTGCCTCGTAGCGAGAGAATACAATTTTCAGAATATCATCAATGAATACTATCACGAACAGGTCCAGGTATGGTCTGAAGGTGTTGTTCATCAGTTCCATAAATACTGCTGGGGCATTCGTCAACCCAAAGGACATAACTAGGAATTCAAAGTGTCCAGTATCGGGTCCTGGAAGGCCGCTTTTGGAATGTCTTCTTTCACGAACTCGAACCTGATGATATCTGGATCGTAAGTCAATCTTGGAGAAATATCTGGCCCCTTGTAACTGATCAAACAAATCATCTATTCTGGGAAGCGGATACTTATTCTTGACTGTAACCTTATTCAGTTACCGGTAATCTATACACATGCGGAGCGAACCATCCTTCTTTCTCACAAATAGGATTGGCGCACCCCACTGTGAAGTACTCAGCCTGGATAAAGGCCTTATCTAACAGATCCTTCAACTGCTCCTTTAATTTTCTAAGTTTCTGCAGGAGCCATATGATACAGAGGGATTGATATGGGTGCCTGGTAGCAAGTCGATTGCAAAATCTTACTTTCTAGGGAATACTGTAGCTCGTCTGAAATACATCAGGGAATTCATTCACCACCGGAACAGACTGACTGTCGGAGACTCTACCTGAATATCCTGAACCCTAACTAGGTGGTAAATACATCCCTTCCTTAGCTATCAATTTTGCCTGAAGGTAGGAAATAAAACCTACCTTTCGGCGTAGTGCCGTGCTGCCTTTCCACTCTCGCACCGCCTCCTGAAAGTGAAATCGGACTGTCTTGTCCAACATTCTATGTTGGCATAACACGGCACTAACCAATCCATACCCATACTGGCATCGAAATCAATCATTTCTAACTCTACCAGATCTACTGTAGTCTGACGATCAGCAACCTCTACTGTACACCTCGATAAATTCTGCTAGCTATAATAGAGTCACCGACGGGGTGTAGATACTAAGAAGGGTCATAAAATAATTCTGGTGCAACACTAAACTTTCGAGCCACAAATGGGGTAACATAGGACAAAGTAGACCTTGGATCAATCAGTACGTGCTGTGGCATGAAACAAATATTCATCATAATTTGGCTACTACATCTGGAGATGCCTCTCGAGTCCGGTCTCCCTAGTAATGCATAGGTGCTGCTTTGAGCCCGTACCGAGCTGAGGCTCCCCGATCTGCCTTGGCCTCTACTTGCTGAACCTAAGGGCCTGGCCGCCCTGCCGAGGCCGCCGGAGCTCGTGGCCCCCATGGATCCCCGTCCTGGATATCTCAGCTATCTTGCCCCCGGATAGACAATCTCTCATCCGGTTCCCCTCCTTCCCGCAAATATAACATCCCGAGGAGCCACATTCCATAAGCTCCAGTGTGGGGGCGGCTGCAAATAGGGCAGGGTGGGGGTGTGGAATTCGTTTGCTCTACCTCTCTGCTGTGGTGAGTCTACTGCTCTGAGAACTGCCACCAGACTCGACTGCCCTCGATGAAAAATCTGCCCCTCCGCTGTTGAGGTGGAGGCGGGGGTCTAGGGATCTGTCTGACAATCGGGGCCTGGGCCCTCTGAACCTCCCCCTCTGTATTTCATCTGATCTATCTCTGCGGCCTCTGCTCCTGATTTGTCCTGCCTACTGCCCCGTTGCGCTGTCTAAGGCCCTCAATAGGCTGGGCAAAGGTCTCGTACTCTGCAATGTCCATATCTTCCTGCAATGTAGCCGCTGGGCGCATGCCTCAATGTATTCTGGATTCAGACCCATAATGAACCGGTGAACTCTGGACGGCATAGTGTCCACAAAAGCTGGAGCATAGTGGGCTAAGGAGTCAAACTGTAAGGTATATTCTCGTACGCCTCCTCGCCCCTACTCCAAGTGCAAAAACTGGATCCATCCGGGCCTCGCCGGATTTCCCCGTGGAAAATAGCGGTCCAGGAAGGTCTCCGAGAAGCTGGCCCAGGTCGGAGGGGCAACATCTCTCCCTCGAGACCTTTCCCAACTCTCGTACCATAATACAGCTAAGTGTCTCGCAAAACGGAATACTGCCATCTCAACTGATTCTGTAGGGGTCATATGCATGACTCGAAAAATTCTCTACATCTGATATTGGAAATCCTGGGGTCCTCTACCGATCTGACCCTGTGAACTGTGGGGACCCAATGCCAAAAAATTCCTTGACCTCGAACTGCCAGATCCACCTGACGGCTCTGCTGTTACAGGTGTACCGACTGGCGCTGAGTGGCCATCACTTGTGCGCCAACATAACCACTGCGCTGCGAAGTTCCTGGTCTGAGGCGGGACAGGAGCTATCGGAGGCGGTGGCGTGCCAAACGTGCTCCTGGGTGAGAAGGGGATCGCCGAGAGGGCTATGATGAGCTCTATATCGCCTCAGATCGAGCTGATTCTGAATGAAGCTGAGGCATCCTACTAGTGCCTTCCCGCTGTTGTATCTAACTTCTACCCGTGGCGTGGTGTCGCCGATCTCGCCATTTTTATCTCGTAGACAAAGAATATGATAAGTTTTAGACCAACTCCTATATTGTACCGCTCTATAGCACGACTGAATGAGAAGAAAGAGTAACCATCCAATCATGTTTACAGCCTCCTGCCTATAGTATGTGGTGCACAACACACCATAGACAAGACTCTACTTAGCACGGCTTGGCGGTACTCCTAGGACAATGACCTCGCTTCGATACCAAGTTTTTGTCACGCCCCGCCTTGGGGGGGTTGACTGGCACCTGGTGCCCTATTAGACCTGGGACTGCTAAACTAGTGAGCCTAAGCACATCTGGTGCCTGGCTGGCTCTATCTAAGATTCCTGGAATCAACGAGCTATATAACGGCTGTGGGCCACTGCACTCTCCGGCCGACCGGGCCTATAGCCACCTGTCCTGTAAGATCAGCTTTCTAACCAGAATCTTACTTATAGGGAGTCCTATGCGGGCCGACAAGGCCACCATGCTGTCTAGTTACCTGTAACTAAACATAATGAATACTGTACATCTACGTGACCGGCAAGGTCACCACTACTATCAGAATATGGCCCCACACGGCCAACACAATGAACAATTCTAAACACCAACAAATGCACGGCCTCAATAATGACCCGGCACCACTAACCACAGGGAGATATATATATACACAATCTGCAAGCCTCTATGAATACTTATAAAATAGTCGGGACAGGGCCCCGACCTACCCATACTGTACAACAAAAGAAAGGAAGTAGACCTCTAGCTGTCTAGCTCCGGATGACAGGAGCTGATGACTCAATGAGCTAGGCTGGAAATCATGAGGGATCGGCTCCTCGTCTGTGAGTACCTGCAGGTAATGCAGCGCCCTAAACGGGTATCAGTAATTACTGGTACCGAGTATGCAAAGCAACTGAATACATCTAAATATAAACAACATAATTAGAAGCTTTGAAAAGCAGGAAATATCTGGATCTGTAAGAACTGTTGTAATCTGAATCAAACTTTCCTGTACTGTAAATAAGGCAGGAACATACATGTCGACGTGGCAATCTGTTGTCTATTAGCTAATATATAACATATAAGTATATATATAACAAGCAAGGAACTAAATACCAGCCATATGTCGGAAGGTGCCAACCAATCAAACAATCTAATACCCTACCCGGGTCAAAACCATCCAAAATAAGTCACCCACTCATCTACAACTACGAGCACCTCTACCGGCCCCTAGGTCTCCCGCCGCTATGGCCTCTAATATAAATAACTGTGTCTGAGCCCGGTGGACTTCTTTGCACGTATCTATCACTGTAACTGTATCTGTATCTGAAATTGTTCCCCGCGCAAGCGCACAACAGGGTAAACTGCATTGCCATGCTGATCAGCCTGATATGGGGAAAGCTTCATCCTATCTTCGTCCTACTGCGGACGGCATGCCACTCCTTGGAGTGACGTATACCCACCCGATCAGTGGGTCTACATGCTGAAGCAGCCAACCCAGGGGCGGTGAGGACGCTCTTATGGGTACCTCACGATATAATCAAGTCTCAACAATCAATAATCACATTTAGCAAGCATGTTTAAACTGAAAATACTATTTGTATTCTGATTTCTTATTCTGAACTCTTTCTGTGTTATACTGATTCTCATACCGCTTTTATACTAAATCTGGGATCTTATCTCGACTGTATATATATCAGAGCTTGGTGATACTATCTCGATTGTATGGTTATACTGTAGCCGAGATACTATCTGACTGTACTTATCTGTCTGTTCGATTTACTTACTTTTAGCTTTCTTTTACTTGGAATATATGTCATATTATAAAACATGCTTGCTAAACGCATACCGGGCTATACTAAGTTCAAATATCTCGCCACTTGGCATTGCTTTACTAGCTTTCGGGCTGAATATGATATAACAACGCAAGACAGGTTTACTGAATTCGCACAAAACTCAATATTCAACTCCGAGAATTCTATTACAGAGTTTATTGTATTACACTAGGCTAAAGTTACTAACTTGTCAAGAAACCTGGCTTACATACCTTCGCTTTGGATTATCCAACCAACGGGCGAAGTCGTCAGTACTCCAGCTATTTCTCCCAACTGCATTTACATACATATCAATTAGAACTAAATACACTAATATTCTGGAAGAAAACATCACTTTTGATATATATAGCCCAAACTTTGGCTTATCGAAAAACGTCAAAACTCACTATTTCTCGAAAGTCCGTAAGGGAGAAATACTACTTTAGGGCTAGGAGTATATTGACACTAATTTGGAGCAATTCCACTTACCTTAGCTCGGTAGCGCGCCGATTTGCCGGCCGAATTTCGCGAAACTAAATCCGTAGGAATGCTCCTTGCTGCTAAATACCTCAGTATCTGTGGTTAATTCGAGTTTGGTCTGTGTTTGACGGAGTAATCGAACAGAAATTATCAAAACCTCACGTTCTCCTCTGTTTCTCGCAACTTTTCTGGAAATTATATGAAATTAATGAAATAAACCGAAGTTGGGGTCTTATATAATTGGGACTTATAAGTCGCATTCAGGGAATGCGATTTATAAGTCGCATTTTGCCTTACGACGCGCTGACTTGGCGCTTGTCCGATCATTCCCCGGGCCTTTTTCTAGAATGTATGGCATTCTAAAACTCTTAACCAACATGCGAATAGGCCATCTACATGTCAAGAATTTACGGGGTGTAACAGAACCCTAGGAAGATTTAAACAACTAAATTGTGATGAATGTACAGGGGTTGGTGTGAGAAATTAAGTTATGTGTTTGTGGAGATTGAATAATAGGAAGTAGATGAAGATGAACGTATGGGTATACTGAAACTCTTGAGCACAAGCTACATCACGAGTCGTTGGATCACCAAATGACTCGTTGTGTAGCTCGTCCTGAGTGGAAAATTAAATCAATAAGGCAGTGTACCTAACGACTGACCTAACGACTCGTTGGGACCAGTCGTCAAGTACACTGGCCCAACATGAAGAAAGGATTGTTTGAGACAACAAGGAACCTCACGAGTCGTTTCCAGTGGCAACGACTCGTTTAGTCACTCATCGGGTCCACTGAGAAGCAATTTTTAAAATGTTTTTGTTTCATATCATCTCATATACTAACAATATTTCCACAAGTACAATGGCTCTGAGAGGCAAAGAAACAAGCATCTGAGTGCAGTAAACCTTCATAACGTAGACTGCGTGATGAGCCATCCTCCTCTGAAGAATCAAGTAGCTCAGAGGAAGAATATGACGTATCAAAGAAGCAGTTAGTGAGGAGATCAACCAGGGATAGGGCTCAACAAACTTCAAATCCGACAGCCCTGGCCGATGTTCCCACTCCACTGACGAGGGATCCTCCCAGTCGAACTGATGATAATGCCAGGGTTGCAATTGCACTTGCTCCTGAGGCCCCCACAGCTGGGCAAAACACAGAGATAGCTGACGAGTCACATGCTCAGCGGGGGGACTCTGATGATGAACTGACTGAGACTTCGAACACATCAAACGAGCAACCAAGGAACATGCAGAGATGCTGTGTTCATGGTCTGAGGGCCATATATAACAGAGATATTTCTCCAAATGAGAAAGGAAATCCAAAGAGGAGAATTTATGAGGAGCCGAGGCTGGTCATTACGGGGATGAAAGACCTTCCAGAGCTACAAGATATGTTCGACAAGTACAGGTTCGGGTGGTTGACCGAGCCCATTAGGAAGCTACAGCCCATGCTTGGTCAGAGAGTTCTATGCAGCCTACGCGGCCACACTACAGCATTTGGCATTAGGGTGCCAGGACTGGAAAAAGAGGCCTGCCTTAACGTAGGTGTTGGTTCGAGAAACTCCCGTAGACATATCTAAGAGGACTATCTCCAAGATGCTGTATGGGCTAGATTATCATGCTCCGATGAACACGGTCGAGTTCGACCACAGGCTATATGAGTTGAAGAATGTCAAGACCAAAAAGCTGAACAGCTAGGAGAACATCAAAAAATATACTTGGCTATCTCGGATCATTGCTACAAGAGGTCCGCAGGTCGAACGGTTGCACGGCACAAAGTCTCAGATAAAGAAGGCCACACTCAACTTTCAGGCAAAATTTTGGTGGTCACTGGTGCGGCACAAGCCGGTACCAACCAACAATGATAACATCCTCTCACCTTACAGATCAGCATTGGTAGCAAGTATAATGGAGGGATATACCATAAATTTCCTGCGGTACATTGTTGAGGAGATTAGAGAGCAGGCAATCAATGACGGTACTACAATTCCCTTCCCCTGTTTGATTGATAGACTATGTCAGGAGTCAAAGGTGTTGGAGTTGCCATCTGTTGACCAGAGAATAGTGGTCCATAAGATAACAGATATTGGGTTGATTCAAGATGACACAAACCCGGTATCGAGAGCAAGGACTCCGAAAGCTGCATCCGCTGGAGTGACCATATTAGCAAAGTCATTTGGCAGCGGGATGTGGACTGATGCCGCAAAGTTCACTGAGTTGGAGGCTTAGCCTATTGAGGGAAGAGAGACAGGTAGCCAACCTGAGGCTACAGATACAGCGGACACCTCCGCACCTGTTGATTTTCCCGAGTCATCATCCATAGCAGCAGCACCTAGACCACCAGTTGCTCCTCCACGAGCCACCACAGCCGGCCTAGTTACAATTTCTCAGGAGTTCTTAGTTGATATGGCTAGGCAGCTAGCTAAGGCTGAAAAGCAGCCGGCACACACGGCTCTACAGGTTAAAGTTCTGATGGAGCAGGTAAAGTCGTGGGTGTCGAAAGAGTTAGAGGCATTGTCCAGTTCTGTGCATGGGCGGTTGGACACTTTCAAGAATAGAACGTATGAGTGCCTTGCACAGTTATAGGCACCTAAATTGTCAAAATGGTATACAGAGCTAGGAGCGCTCAAAGCTGAGGTGCGGGACTTGGCCGCACGACAGGTAGTTGTTGTACCTCCACCGGTACTTTCGGTGATAGATGATGAGTTTGAAGAAGAGTTACCACCAATTTTTGTTTTATCACTGAGGAGCCGGTGGCACATGATAAGGGAAAGAGGCCTCGTGAGGAGGCAAGTTTTGAAGAAGATGCTTCTCTGCCCCATCAACAAAAATGAGAGCGGAGTGAGATGGAGAGAGTGTTGCATGTATTGAGAGAGGAGGCTCGATAGAGAGCCGAAATTGAGGCAGCGAGAGCTCATGGAGAAGGGACGAGCTCTGTAGGATCTAAAAATGCACCTGGTCTAGCCGGTAATGTTGGAGATAACATCGGAGGAGTATCTATACCCTCCATCGACCAGGTAGCTGACACCTAGGTCACACAGGTGTGTTTCCTATTTCCATAGTTTTGTTTGATACATATATGCGTCGAGCAAGACGCATGTTTTTCTTGATGGGGGTGGGGAGGGATACCTGTGCATTCTTTTGCTGAACATAACCCGAGGATTTTTCTTGCTGGATATATTTTTCCTTGGGTGTTCCATATCTAGTAGAACCAGCACATTTAGGGTTTTGTGTTTGTTTGTGTCAGTCGGAAGAAAGTTAGGTGAACTGAAGGCAGTCAAGAGTTTAAATTGTTGATTTATAAGTTGATACCCCTCCGAAATGTTTATGTATATATTAAAGTTGATGAGTATGACCTTTGTGAATCTTATCATGGCATTGAAATTGTGAACATGTTTACCATTGTATGGTTGCACCTGAACTAGCAGTAGTAGAAGTGATGATGTTGACATGTGATATGTGTGAGTGTCGTTTAATAGCTAAATTCAGTTGTGTGTGTCAATGTAGAACTTTCCTGGTCAGTCGTATCGAGAAAGAGGATAGGAAACTAGGAAAGGATCATAGGCCGTTTTTTATTTATGAGCCCACTTTAGCCTTAAATGACCTACCAAAAGAGAATAAAAATCCCTTGATCCAAATGTTTGAGCTTAAATCGAGATTTCTTTTTATTTACACCAATACATCTTCCTGCTTTTATTAAGAATGAACATGTTTTGGCCCTGGTCCCTCCTTGGACATTGTGAACTTTAACTCAGGAAAATCATCTAAGTTGAGGGTGGCTATTATAGGGGTGATTAAGAAGAGTCAGGTGGAATGAAAATTGGGTAATGAAAAAGGAAAGAGCAGGTGCAGTATGCATAACGAAAAGAAAAGAAAGAAATAAAAATTGTTGTCAAAAATAAAGAAAAGAAAAGAAAAGAAAGATGTGACATCAATGAATGCTTGAAGAAAGAGAAACCGCATCCGTAGTTGCAAATGCAAAGAAAAGAAGAAGCAAGTAAAGGAAAAAGGGGAGAATATAAAAAAAGGGTGAAAAGTGGAGTCAAGATATGTGTAGTGCCAAGAAGGTTTAAGCTACTAATTCCATATGTACCATACCCGAGCCTGAGCCTACGTTACAAGCCTAGGAAGTCCTATAGTGATTCCGGTTACTTGTCTGAAAATCGAGGTATTGAAAGTAAAGGCAAGCCTATGGTATTGTATGTGCACAGTTAGAATTTTTTTGTGAGAGCGAGTGAATCTAACCTAGTCCCAAGAGAAATATATCGAAATAATCATATACACATGTGTGAGTATGGGACTTCTTTGAGGTGAGAGCATTTGGTCAACAAAATCGTCTACAAATTGTCTAGGTCAGTGTTATAGAATTATGTGCGTGGTTGCAAGTAACAGTGTCTTGCCATGTTTTGATTCCTCTGTGTCATGGTTGGGAATTTTGCATATGCATTGTGATTTGAGTTGATATGATAAGGGAGGGGTTAGAAAATTTTGATTTGATGAATGAATATGGTTGTCGTAAATTTCCTAGAGTTCTTTCGATTGAAGCGTCAAAGTTGTTTAGTTTATTTTATGTTATTTTGTTTTTCCTGAGGACATGAAAAAGTTCTAAGTTGAGAGTGTTGATGTGTCATGATTTTATGGCACTTTTGACGCTTAAAACCAAGAAATTACGCACATTTGTTTGTATATGTATGATGTGTTTTGTGTTTAATGTTGCAGGAAAACTGGTTCGGAAGTGAACTGGGCAAATTAATGCTTAAAATGACTGAATAGGTGACTGTCAGGCACTTCACGAGTCATTAGAAAGAATCACGACTCGTTGCTGAAGGCGTGGGCAATTATTGAGTTTTGAAAATGCAGAAATAGTGTACCTGACGGGTTGAGGGAATGACTCGTTACATCTAGTAACGAGTCGTGAAGTCAGTCGTGAAGACTGGAGAGGAATAAGTGAAGAAGTAGCCAGTGAAGTTGATGATAGGTGTACCCGACGGTTGAGGGAATGACTCGTTACATCTAGTAACGAGTCGTGAAGTCAGTCGTGAAGACTGGAGAGGAATAAGTGAAGAAGTAGCCAGTGAAGTTGATGGACTAATTTATCGAGTCGTTAGTTGACTCAATGACTCTTGGCATAGCACTAGAACCAACCGTGAGATACACTAGAATCTTAAAGGAGTTAGACCACGAGGGGCCTAACGACTCATGCCCAGGCACAACAAGTCGTTAGGTGACCCATTGCCACAACTACCCAATGCTAAAGACGGCTTATTTTTAGCAAGGCACGACTCGTCAAAGGTCCCAAAGAATCATCACCAAGCCCATTGTCACCGACGAGGTTTGGGCTTTTTGTTAGGAAAAGGTTTTCTTGGAACTATAAACACAGTGTTTAGGTTTATTTTCGACGAGAAGTTTATTATTGCTATTTTTCACGTAGGATTTTGGTGTTGTACGATTATTCTTGGGTCAAGAAACAAGGTTTACAATTTTTGTTCTTGAATTTGAGGATCAAAAGCAACATTGGAATTTATTCATAAAATTTGGAGGTTTTATTCAATTTACTTGGTTTTCTTCTAGGATAATTTTTAAGTTGCAAGTATGATTTATTTTATATTTTGTGATTGTGATCATACAAGCATGAGTAGCTAAACCCATAACAAAGGCTAGGGAAACTAAGATGAATTAACACACATAGGTGAAACACTTAGTGATTCTTGAACGGAGTTTAATGCATGTATTCTTTTCCTCTGTTTTTACTGATTCTGACGGTTGCAAACGTTAGGACTTACCTTATTCTTACTTTCACTGACCAAGGAGGTAGTGAATGGAAAAAGGGATTAACAAGAGATATTTGAGGCTATCAACCCTTATCTAATAGCTTGAACTTGTCCAGGGATAGCTAATCCGATATTAAAGGTAAGGGTCAATTAAAAGTACACCCGCATACTGACCAAGTTATGTGGTGATAATCATCTAGATAGGGGACCAACCATTTAGGTAAACCTAACTTACCGATATTGCATGTTAAACACCGAAATAGATCGCTAGTGTATGCTTTCTGTGGTTATGAAGTCTTGGAGAACACAATCCTAGTCAAGTCATTAATTGAATGCAAACCGAATTTGATCTATGACCAATAGTTTACTTTTCATCATTCTATTTCTTTCCCTTAGGAAATAAGTAACTCGATAGTAACAGCTATTCGCATTAACTTAAGTTCTTTCCATATTCCCTGTGGGATCGACCTCAACCTCTAGTTGGGTTCTATATTTGACATCAACCGCTTTATATCTCAATTGCGAGGTGTAATTTGGGCGAAATCATCGTTGTTTAATTCTCATTCTGGAGAACATAGGCCATTGCCTTCTGGTTGACCTAAGCAGTCATGGTCTGTGCTAACATCTGAAATGCCGCCCTAAACGCAGCATGAGTGACCTGCTCGAGCAAGGGATCCGCTGGAACTGGTGGGTCGGATGATGCCCATCTCAATTAACATTGCCATGGCCATTTCCATTGTCATCTCTTCTATCATTGGCTCAGTGTGGAGGCATATTTCTGCAAATGCGTATAGCATGATTTAGATGAATAGAGAGGTAGTTCATCACACGACATTGATCATGAAAAAAAGAAAATTTCCTAAAATGTCTTGTAGCCTCCTCCCTATAAGTGGGGCGTGCTTCACACCTATGGAAAAGACTCTACTTAACGTGACTTTCAGACATCTTAGGACACTCGTAAACCTTGGCTCTGATACTAAGTTTGTCACGACCCGAGCTGAGACCTTGGATCGAGACACGGGACCTAGAACCATGATTGGCTCCAAGCTAACCCATGGTACATACATAGAATGACTTAAGAGAATAATCAAGAGGAAATTAATATAAGCATGGATAAGTGGAAGTCTAAATATCATAAAGCATAAACAAAAGCAATAACTTCACAATGCTGAGTCATAAGTTGAACATGCTAAGTCTACGTCTGAAAAGCTTCTACTATCTGAAAGATGATGGGACAAGCCCCCAACTAACTCCAAGACTGAAACTAAAACAAAAACATAACAAGCATAAATTGGTAGACGTCCTTGGAAGATGAGGACTCACTCAAAGCGGGATAGATCTGAGCTAAGGGAGAACGAGCTATCAGCGAGACTGAGATGGATCACCTGAACCTATATCATGAGTTGATATAACATAGAGTATGTGGTCAGTACTTGAAATATACTGAGTATGTAAGGTAAGTAAAACATGCTGGTAAAACGATAGTATAAAATAAATGAATATAAATCAAAAGGACCGTGAGAGTAAGGATAGCATGCTTTAAGCCATAAATCCGAAGTATACATAAGCATAAGTTATTCATCATAATCTGAACATAATGATCCAAGGTTTAGAATTAGAAATCATATAACCTTTCATGCTTGAAATCGTAAGCGAAAACTTATAAACTGATCAATGGGTCAAGTATGCTATAAAACATAATATGATAAGTTATGAACATGAGTAACTGAAAACATGAGGAATAGTGGGATATTCTTATAACTGAGATACCCCACCTGAGCATACATGGAGTCCGACTTGTAAATCCCTAGTCAGGAGGGTATTCGTACCTTGCGAAGGGTAGAACCATGAAAAACGCGTGATATCACTCATGGGTGGCCCATACAGGCATGGGAGACACTCTCGTGAAGGTACCTATCATGCCTACATTGGCACGTAGTTCTGAGACCTGAGTGTGCTGGAACCTCGACCTACTCGGTGTTAAATACTACTCCCAAAACATATATTGTGCTCATATCATAATCATGAAACATACTTGAAGTACATGGGCTAGTTCAAATTATGAGATTCATAACATGCTTGAAATACGTGAACTAGCCATAAAAATAGGCACGTGAGTTGGCCATAATCATAAACTTGATATTCGTAAAAGTCATGCATACTTGAGGAAATCATAATACTCCAAAATTCATTAATTCATGAAGGGTTCTTATGGAAACATGCATTATAATCATAAAATATAATTCACTTCATCATACTTGAAATCGTAGACTCATAAGCTTGAACTTCATAAATCATGCATAATAGGGCATAATTCTCATGAACTTGTAATCATGGTTTAATAATTAAATTAAGAGTAAAATCTGCTCTAATAGTCTTGTAACTACTCGCTCGACCGTTATAGCACCCCGATCACCTAAGAGCGGGAGAATTTAGAAATTTTAAAATTAGGAACGAAGTCCCCATAAAACAAAGAGCATGAGATGAACAAGTTCAAATGGACTAAGTCATAATTGAGTGGGCCTAGGCATGCGTTCGCTGCGATGGTCTACTCTCCATCATAGGTAATTCATCTCGCTGCAGCAGATAACGCAGACCAAAACCCCGCAATCCCGTCCCAGATAGGATTTTTAAAACCTGTTCTCTAAAAAGGGGCTTAATAAAACGCACAAAAATAGGAAGTTGACTTTGGAATAAGAGGAGGAGCTATGAGGTAGGGATTCATCCTTCATAACCATGATTTTCCGCAAGAACTCAGAAATCGATACCAACATGCAATTGAGAACGTATCGACGATAGCTTGACGTCCAGGTAGGCAATGGCTTACTCATATCCGTGTTAGACTTTGATTAGCCAAATATATATGTGCATATAGTTTATGTGCTTTTGATGGGTAGAATTGAAATTAGAATAAATTGTTATTAAATATTCAAAATTGGTAAGATTCTGAGGACAAAAAAAATAGAAAAGGGATGTTGATATCTCCATAATGTGAAAACCCATAGGGAGAGATTGCAATAAAAATAGTCTATGCGTTAGGGTGTATGTGAGAGCGAATTGATTGTATGCGGAAGGATCTTCGGGCATTATTGTTGAATATATATATAGTCATTCTTCCTGAATCATAATCTTGACCGGTTAGTCATACAAATCATATTTATAGAATGCGGTAATTAAACATTTAAGAGTAGAGTATGATTATTACAGGACACGGGTTAAAACCCATGAATTAAAGGAGCTAGACTTTACATAATGACCTGTATATTTGTGAATGATAATGTGTTGATTGGGGCTGATATTATTTGTGATGATGATTGCCCAGTTGGAACTAACTATTGAAATAGACTTGATATGATGTTGTCTCCTTTGTGGTGGGTGATATAGTGATGAGTTACGAAATTGCAAAAAAACGATCCATGGGAGAAACTAGAAGAAGAACTCGTCGAAGTACTGCCGAACAATACCGCTGCAGCGCGTATGGAACTGCTACAGCGAGACCGTTGTGGTGGCAGTAATGCCACTGCAGCGGAGCCGAATCTCATCAGTGGGCCAGGTTGCATTTTCTTGTGATGTTATGGATATATTGATGTTATAACTATTTGGGTAGGAAAGAGCTCAGAACTAGGCATTTTGTTATAATTATTGATATGTAACTCTTATTGTGTGTGTGATTATTGATTGTATGCTATGATGTGTGGTCCCGAAATTATGGGGAAAGGTTGTATTGATCGAATAAGTGAATTAAATATTATGTAATATGATATGGTAAACCATTGAGGTGATTATGAATGTGAGGCTTGGGACCGAAGGGAGAGAACTTGGATGAGCAGACTGGTACGATCAGACTCTGAATGAGGGTTGAGGAAATGAGTGGCTCGTGCTCAAGGTGAGCGGTATGAGGAAGTACACAAACATGTATGGTTAAAAGACCATATGGTTGGGTGTATGAATATGAGTACACAGACAGGTATGATAATGGTCTCATACGGCTAGGTGTATAGTATATGGATTTCTAGAGTCCCATGTAGGTCATGACTGGAAGGACAAGCATAGGACCCTCTGGCATGTGTGTACAGTAATGTGACGGAGGCTTGTGCTAGGTATATCACCGATGATATGATTGTAAGATAGAGATTGTGCAGGTATGGTTGATATACATACAACTGCAGAGACAAAGAGGTACAGGTATATAGGTGTGATACGAGATATACCAACATGATTCGGGTTTGAGGTGAGAGATATGGTTAGAATGCAATACATGATGATACAATGCAGGTATGGTACTATATGACATAAAGGTGATACGAAAAAATAGGTATGTGCGTGTATTTGATCGTGGAGGATTAACTCCATCGGTATGGTTTGGTGCTTTCCTTATGTGTGCTTGAGCTAATTAATATGTATTTGTGATTGAATATTTTATTAAAGTGAGTTTGGTGGGTTATAGTAACATGACAGGTTTAACGAAAGGTAGTGAATTACTGGGAGACAGCGGGTTTGACTTTATCATTAAATATTCTAAATTAAAGAGGGTCAGGAAATCCTGTAAGTAATTACATAGGTCAATAATTGGTAGAAACGGACTTGGTCAATGATAATGAAGTAGAAAAAGGGGTAGACGTGCTATAAATTTATATGGCGGAATAAAACAGAACTGGATTAGGGGAATCGGGCTACTAACTGCTTGGGGTATTGCTGCAGTTGGCAAATCGCCATGGTCACGGGACCGTCGTAGCGGTCTAACTACTTGCTGCAGCGGAAATAAAGAGAGGCAGATTCATAGATTAATTGTTGATTGGAGTAGTAGGGTAATTTTCATATACTTTGATGAGACTTAAGAGATGATAATATTGCTATTAAACTTAGTGGGTTGTTGCATAGTGGAGTAGTTGTTAAATTTATTATTGTCGATTGTATATTAATTATTATGTTGTTATGTGAACTAATCTTAGTCGAACGATAATGCTTATCAGTACGTGTGGTATACTGATACTACCTTTCTACACCTTTTTGGTGTAGGTTGTGGCAGGTTTGAAGTTCCTTGATAGACGTGGAGTATTCAGCATCAGCTTCCGTGTTCTTCTTCTCAGATGAAGTTGTGTCATTTATCTTGACATGTATTCTATTAGAGCTTTTGTACCTATCTAGACTATATATTGGGAGAGTCAAGGTTTTGAAAACTTTTGTTTATATTTTGAATTATTGTTGATTCGTGTAAGTTAATGAGAAATTTTGGGTATTTTATGTAATATTTCAAAAGGGTTCTCCTATTGAGTAGAGTCGATGTAGGTGCCCGCACGATCCACCTATTTGGGGTCGGGATAAGTCTTATATCATCAATCAAAACATGAAGGGATTAGACCCATAGACATAGCATAGAATTGGGTTAAAAACCCAGAATTTCGATACACTTGATTGGAGACTTGAATTCATGAATCAGAGGAGACATTGGGCATGAGGGTGGAATAAATCCCCCATTAATGACCCTACATATTGTCACGCCCCGCCTTGGGGGGTATGACTGGCACCTGGCACCCTACTGGGACCTGACTACTAGATTGCTGAGCCTAAGCACTTCTGGTGCCTGGCTGGCTCTAACTCTGATTCATGGAATCAACGGCCTATATAACGGCTGTAAATACAACCCCTGGCCGGCTAGGCTTATAGCCACCTGTACAACCACAACAGCTAACCAGAACCACATCAACATAAGGGAACCTATGCGGGCCGATAAGGCCACCATGCTGTCTAGTTACTTCTGA
>JACEIK010000313.1:397297-431254 GCA_018107945.1 Datura stramonium | reverse complement strand
ATGTGATTTATCAATGTGGCGTCTTAGAATATTTCGACATCTTATTTATGAACTATAGTTTGCTCATTTGATAAAATTGTATAAAAATTGAGAAAATTCTGATAGTTTTTGCAACTTGTGGGATTTTCATTTTTATGGACAAAAAATACAACTTAAGAAATTTAAATTGCACGTCCAAACAAAACCTCAACTCCATGTCAATCGAACACAATTTCTTTTATTACTCCAACTCCAAACAAATATATATATAAAATCCAACAAAATCAAAGGTCTCTTTCATAGGGAGATTCGGGCCACTTCCTCTAGATTTTCCATGTTCATAAATTGTGAATTCAACTATCTAACAATAATATAGGACAAAAAAGATTAAATTATACCAGGATGACAATTAATTTGAGTGTTTCTTAGCATACTGCTCTCAATTAAATTGAAAACCGTAATAAATTATTCTCCTAATTTAATTACAAGAACTCATATATTTGGAAGATACGTCTAGGTGTTCATAACACAAATTTGGCAATAAAGTAAAATTTCATAGTGCCAAAAAAAAAACATTTTATATATTGGCGGCGTAAAAGAATTTTCGATAAAGTTATTTTATTGACTTGTTATCCTAAAATAGAACTTTAAAATATAAAAATATCATTAAGTTATCTTGTTTCAGAGAATAAGTTATATACTTGAAATTATATAAGTGTTTCACTATCCTTTCTATTCTGATTTGAAATATAATTAAACACCCCTTAAAAGATAACATGGGGAAGAGTATCCATTCAAAAAAGTTAAAATATTCAAGTAAAAAACTTGTATTAAAGAGTAAATTGATAGGTAAAGCTTTTGATTTTTTTTTTTTTACGTTGTTAAAAGTTCAAACAATAAAACTAGATGGTTCAACTATTGAACCATTAACTAACCCTACCTGTATATTTAATAAGACGTGAAAATAGATGGTCCAATTATTGGACCATTGACTAAGTGGACCTGTATATTTAATAAGATGTGATTTCATTCAACAATATTGAATATTTAAATTAATTAAATTTATGATACACACGAGGTTTAAAAAATGAGCTGAATTAGTAGTGAACCGAAAAGCAACCGCAAAACATTTTGGAATAATAGGTTGGTTTTTAATCCCCTTTTTGGACTGAAAACTTACTTAATATCTAATTAAAAAATGAACAAATTGTAACAAATGGATATAGATAAAAAGAAAAAATCTCTGTTTTATTTTAACAAAAAAATAGTAGTTTGAAAACTGAAAATTGGTACTATTTTGAATATTAGGGATTAGATTAGATTTATTAGAATTCACTACCCAAACCCCATTATAAGACTTGGTCAGTTAGTCAATTTCTACCCAAATCAGGTCATTTAACCACACAGATTCAATTAATCCACCTGTGTTGTTTTTGATTTTGAGAAAACAAATTTATATTTAACAACAAGAGTTGAAATATTTACTGAAATTCTGACAAATCTCAATACATATTCATAAATTTTATATTTATCACTACAGAGCTGTATGACTATCGTTGTTCTATATTTTGTCGAGATTACCACGCGTAACTCTTGAATTCGTCCACCCGTTCATATAAATATCTTGACACATACAACGGACAATCTCTTAGATGTGAAATCAACCTGCAATCTCTTTACAATTAAAATATAGTCCTTTATTTGAAATAGAAAATATTTTTATTTTTATTTTTGAATATAAAGGGAAACGTGGGTGTTTCACGTGCTGGTGGGCTGCCGTCCCCTTTCAACATTCAATTTTATTTGATAAGGTGTACTGACACTATATATGCCATTCTTCTTTTTTTGATTTTTGTCAATTTGCTGCACGTGGTTCAAGTCAGAGCTTGCACTAGAAAAAATTTAATTTTTAGTCTTTTATTAAAATAAATTTATTTTTACTTTAAATTATAAAAGAATGAAAATTTTCATTTTCATTTCCCATTCTTTAATACAAAATCTTTTAATTTTTACATNTTTTATATATAAAAAAAATTTAAAAAAATATTTTCTTCTATTAAAATTATAAAAAATCTAATTTGGTTAGAAAATTACTTATCACTCCGCTCAGTAAATAAAAATCACTCCATATTCTTCATTTTATTATTTTGATAAACAATAAATGCAATACCTAAACTGCAGTAGTGACACAAATCACTGATCCGCTTTCTCTTTCAAGCTCTCCATCAATTCAATACAGGTGTTGCTTCTAATTCATCCTTCTTCTTCTTCTTCTTCTTGTATTCATCGTCGGATTCACTCAATGTATTCTCTTAATCGTACATTTTAGCTCTTTTTTTTTGTTCTATTATTCCACTGATTTCTGCATTGTTTTTCTTAATTTTTCCGATTTCATACACCAAAAACAAAACTATTACATGTGAATTTCTGCATTTTAATCTCATTTTTTCCGGAGTTACGCACTTCTGCTCTAACTTTTCGCCCCATTTTAATTAATATTCTTTTTTTTTAAATCAAATTTTCAGTACCTGTTCATTTTTGCTCTTTTTTTGTTCCGTCTGCCAATTCTGAATTTTTTTCTTCATTTTCCCGTCGCTATCAGTAGCTTTTGTGATTGTTATTTTCATATAGTTTGGATGGTTGGGAAGTCCTCGATTTATATTATCTCAATGTAGTAAAAAGTACAAGGTTTTTAACAATCCAATAATTTTTAATAGTAAAATTTGAGTATGATTTGTGATTATTATTTATTATTTTTCTAGCAATCGGAGTGGATCTGTAGAAGAATGTGGAAGTTGAAAATAGCAGAAGGAGGGAATCCATGGCTGCGGACAACAAACAATCATGTAGGTAGGGAAGTATGGGAATTTGATCCAAACCTTGGATCTCCAGAAGATCGGGCGGAGATCGAGAAGTTTCGAGAGCATTTCAGCAAACATCGTTTGGAGCAAAAGCACAGTGCTGATCTTCTTATGCGTTATCAGGTAAAAGTCAAGTTCCACCTGAAGTAAATTAACAGATGCATTTTGGTTTAAACACTGCTGCAGAAAAATCTTAGTATTAATTTCCACGCACTAGGGGCGGTTCTTAGGACTTTTGGTTAGAATTATGCGCTTACTATACAAATCTTAGTATTTAAGTTTCCTTTTTCTTTTGTATCTTTTATGTCATAGTATTTTATAGGTTGACCAGTAAACAATATAGCTGTAAGAAAATTACACAGAGAAGGAAACTCAAAATAACTTAAAACAAACAGCAACAGTTTACCTTTACCTATATTCATTTTCTCCGATATTAAGCATATAATGTTTTGATATTTTGGCAGGGGTATTTAAAAATTATTGAACTTGTAAGTCTGGTTTTGATTCTATGGAAGGGTAGAGGAGCATGCCCTACTCTCTTTTTCTGTTTCCGTGATGCCTCAATTGTACAGCTTTGTAACAATCAAAAAATAAAATAAAAATTGCACACCGTTGTACTGGTTGCTCTCATGCTTTGGATGATTTGAAGAGTGAAGTGCAACTTTAGTGTGAAATGGAGTTTATCAAAGTGGAGTTCTCTTGATCACAATAAATAAATAAATAAAAGGTGCAACTTTAGTGTGAAATTATGGTGCCTTTGCTTTCAACTTTGTTCAGACCTGTACGATTTAAAGATAAAATTTTATTAGTTGACATTTGAAAGGTAAGTAATTAGGATAAAAATAGTGTGGTCTGTGTTTAAACTGTTGCTAATTGTTTAATTGTGCATCTTAATCCACTAGGATGGGCCTAAAAGCTGTCAAAAGGATTAAAACTTGACTAATGAAGACATTCATGATAGAAGTTTTTCTGGTTTTATCTTTTTATTTTTATCAGAACATGATTTATGAGTTGGCAATTTACTTCAGCTTGGCAGCTAAGACTGTTTTATTATGAAAATTTCAGCTTTTTATTGCAAGTCAGGTTGTTGATGAGGTGCAACTATTGACTAATATGTGTTGTCATTTTTTCTGGGTTTTCTGCTCTACATTCTGCTCATTTGTTATGTTTATAGTTGGACTTCCTGGAGTTCCTGAAATATAATGTTAGAGCCCCTGAACTTTCAATGATCGACTTGCACGTCAGAAACTAAATATCTTTTACTTTTATTTTTTTTGTAATATTTGGCTAGTACGGAAGTAATGGGACAAGTGCTTAAAAGCTACTTCTGCAGAAGACTTCTCTCCAAATTAAGTGATAGGGAACTTAAGAGAAAATGGTTTCTTCTTACTTCTGATTTTCCATTTTCTTTCAACCAACGGAGAAAAGTTTGAATAGGTTGAGAGCTAATGTATAAATAATTATGATGAATCCTCTTAATAGGGTCTGGTTAGAGCACAATAAATTTAGTCTAATTTGCTCGGACTCTTCACTTTCGGTATCGCACCCGTGTCCACACAACGTGGGTGTGGGTGTAGGTATGGGATCCGTACCCAATCTGGTCAATCGATTCTGGGTACTTTGACCAAAATCGACCGAGAAATTCCGAACAGATTCAATGATTTTTGTAATCAAAATAAAAGCAAAGGTGAAATTGAAGAAAATGGAATACCTTGTATATAGAAATTTCTGTGTCACTCCTTTTTCTTTTATCTCCTTCCCAGATTCTTCTCTTGCTTAATATTTTCTCCTCAAATTTTTCACATAATATCTCATAATCTAGGTTTTATAACTCTATTTTTAGATATTTGAATTACTTTTAGCAGAATTCCCGCACCCGTATCCATATTTTGAACCGTATCCCTGAATCTTAAAGTTTAGACCATGAAGGATCCGACCTCTAGATCCACACGCGTACCCGAGTCCAAGCAACTTAGAATTTAGTGGGTTAAAACTATTATCTTCCTGTATCCTTAACCAGTTTTAATAAAGCAGAATCTGTAATTAAACAGTAACTTAAATTAATTCTAAGAGACTACATTATGGTGTCCTTAAGGAATTTAACCCCCTCAATGTTGAAACCCGTTTCAGATTAATTCTTCCTAGGATAGAACCGGGAAAACCTGTTCTGTAATAGCGGCTCTTCAAATTACAGAATTCTGCGAATCCAAAGCTCAGTGCTAATCACACTTGAGACCTAGTCACGTACTTTTATTTTCAAAAACAATGCAAAAGAAGAGGGGAAGAAAAATTCGAATCTCATTGTATAAAATCTTAGGCAAGGCTGCTGAATGTATAGCCAACTGTAGTTGTCTGTTCGGAAAATTAGATGTGTCTTTTCTGAAAAGGCACGTGCCTTTTCAGAAACTAATCGCCTTTATGAGAAAAGGCGTGGGGAATAAAACCTTCATTTCCTAGTCACACCAAAAATGCCCAACAATCCCCTAGATGAATAATCCCCTACACGAATGGGGAATGACTATATGATGGAAACATGCATGAAAAACTGTGTGATTAGCTCTTGAATATATGTTGATTCTCCAGTTCACGTCATCATATTCCCCTCTTCTCTTTTGTTTTTGTATATCAGTTGTCAAAGGAGAACCAAGGAATTAGTATCTTGCCACAAGTCAAAGTACATGACGATGAAGATATTACAGAAGATAGTGTAGCTATCACGCTGAGAAGAGCGCTAAGTTTTTATTCCACTCTACAAAATCATGACGGTCACTGGGCTGGAGATTATGGAGGCCCGATGTTTCTAATGCCTGGCTTGGTAAATGTTTCTATTGCTGCTACTAGCTGCCTAACTTTAAAAGATACTTTTAATGTTTTATGCCCTAGAATTGGGTCGCAACTTCTATTTTAATGATTATTTTCCGATATCTTTTATATCGTTTTCAGGTTATTTCTCTATCTGTTACGGGGGCACTCAATGCAGTATTATCAAGTGAACATAAACGTGAGATGATTCGATATATTTATAACCATCAGGTAAGTCCTTTCTGATTATACTCGCATCTCTGCTTGTGTTTTAAATTTGCTGTTTATTTCATTGGCACTTCTTCTTTCACTATTCACCTGATGGAGCTAGGCGAAAAAGCTTTTGTTTAACAATGTTGAATTACAGAACAGTGATGGTGGGTGGGGTTTGCATATTGAGAGCCACAGCACCATGTTTGGTTCTGTTTTGAGCTATGTTACTCTGAGGTTGCTTGGGGAAGGAGCTAATGATGGAGAAGGGGCCATGGAGAAGGGCCGTAAATGGATTCTAGATCATGGTAGTGCCACGGCCATTACATCATGGGGGAAAATGTGGCTCTCAGTTCAGTAACTTCTAGATCTCATTTTTTTGGTTTAAAAGCATGCCTTTTAGATAGATCAGTATAAATTGCATATTTTAATAAACTTTATTTTCCTCTAAATTAATATAAGGTGCTTGGAGCATTTGACTGGTCTGGCAACAATCCACTCCCTCCTGAAATATGGCTTCTTCCCTATATCCTTCCAATCCATCCTGGTTAGTTTCACCTTTATTTCTTATATTACTTTTCAACTTCTTCCATCTATTTCTTTTGAAAAATCATCGCCTGTAATAGAAAAATGGGAGAATCAATCTATCAGTGAATGTGGCGAAATGGTTAAACTGGAGAAACATACGCTCATTGCTAATGTCTTCATAAAAACAAATGGATGAAAGAAAACTGATTGTGTTGGCAAATTTAATAATTCACAGGAAAAAGTTTGTGTAAGGTCAATGTGTCATTACTCACTTCCTTTTGTGTTAGTTATTGCCAGTTTTGTCAAAGAGGCGCTTAAGCTCTGACGCGAGACGCATAACATGTTGAGTGCTGCAGTGTCGTCATCAAAGCCCTAAGACATACTTTTCCTTACCAATGAGCGTAATTCAGAAGAGTCGACACTTAACAATTGATATTTGACTTTATCATAATTTTTTTCAATTTCTTTGACATTATTATTTATACTTATAATTATTAGTCTTGGACTAAACATACATATTTTCCCCCCCATTTGCGTCTTTCTTAAAGCCCACATTTTAGCTTTGTGCTTAAAGCTCCAATGGACCTTAGATTTTTTCTGTTTGCACTTTTTGCCTCTGATAACATTGGTTATTGGTTCCTTCGAAGCATAATGGTGCCTTTGAAGCAATAATGCTAAATAGTCACATTATGGTATTGGCTGTATTATGGCATTTCAATACATTACTGATTCTGTTTCTCAAGAAATGTGTGCTTCTTGTCTTCTCTAAGAAATGGAAACTCTTGTTTCATCCAATTTTTTCAGGAAGAATGTGGTGCCACTGCCGGATGGTTTATCTTCCTATGTGCTACCTTTATGGTAAACGCTTTGTCGGTCCTATCACGCCAACAGTTTTATCTTTGAGAAAGGAGCTCTTTACAGTGCCGTATCATGAAGTAGATTGGGATAAAGCTCGCAATGAGTGTGCAAAGGTTGGCAGGAGCAGTAATGTGTTTATGTTTATTTACTGTTTTAGCCTTCTGTTTCTAGACAATCTTGAGAAGATTTAGAAACATCTAACTGTGGCAAAATCATTATAACACAAATCTAGCTATGAATTATGAGACAAATCGTCATCTCATACCCATTAAAAATCTAAATAGAATTAACAGTAGTGTAGTTAAAGGTGAAAAACAACAATAATTACTATATAACATATAAATTAAATTTCTTTTAACTAAGCGAAATATATAAAGTTTAAATCATGTCAACTAAGTTTAGGATTAATTTAAAATTTTAACTTTGATGCGAAGATGCAATTTCAAGTTTCTAATCAATATTTAGTGATTAGTTCTCTAGGCTAAATTTTTAATTTTTTAAAAATACTGACATACTCATTAATTACATCTCTTAATATCTAATACATCACTTTAGCTATATTAATTGTTTAGTATCACTCTCTTCAAGATGAAGTGTATAGCTAGGTGCACACCATAGTGCCACCTAAGCGAGGTGAAGTGCAGGGCTTATGCTACGCCTAGCCTCAAGGTTATAATATGTGTCAAGGCAATCTTTGACAACACTGAGACCTTATTATGTACCATGTAGGGTTTTTTGTTGTTTCTACTTTAATCTTCCCAGACACCAATACTTGATTTTTTCATCAAGAAAATAACTATAGATGTCTCCTTGTGACATCAAACAGTGGGGCATTTTCATCTGTGATGCTTACAAAATGCATGTCAGCATCAACCATAATATTATTCCGAGTTGGTCTCGGCCAAGCACTAATTCTTCATGCTGTTGTTGAGCTGATGTTAGCCCCCTGTGTGATGGGGTGCATGCCTCGGTGCTTGAATTGAAGTGCCACCTAAGTGAGGTGAAGTGCGAGGTTTTGGGGTTTATGCTTCACCAAGATTTAGGTGGTAACCACGTAAATTCACCCTTTCACAGCACTAATATACCAGAAACCTAGTTTTGTAACACGCAGGAGGTTTTTCCCTTTTCATTTTTAGTCTTCACAGTCACAGTTATTTGATGAGGTCATTCAGAAAAGTAGCTCTGAACATCTCTGTGCAACTTTAAATATAGGGACAGTTTTCTCTTCCTGTGGTTCCTACAAAATGCAGGTGGTATCAACCATAATATTACTCTGAGTTGATCTCAGCCAAGCACTAACTTTTCATGAAGAGCTTTTGATGAGCTGATGAGCCTCAGTAACTTTTAGATTGTAAAGAATTATATGTCATTCGTCAATGTCAGCCAAGCACCAGCTTTTCATGAAGAGCTTTTGGTGAGCTGATGTCAAACAATTATAGACCAACTGCATTGCAACCTAAGAGTTTCCCAAATTCTTGCACCTATATGTTCCTTGTGCTCTATAGACCCATTTGGACCAAAACTCAAAATCATTCACGTGTATCTTGTTTCTCTTCTTGTTGCCTGCCAGACTGTATGTCCTTTCTGCTTTCTGTTTGAAAACGAAAATTATTTGACTTCTTCCTTGGCCAGGCATCTCCATGGCAAAGATTCTATTCTAACTTTGCTAAGAGAGTGAATTTTCATACCCTTTTTGAAAAGTATTTTTCAGGCGAACCTTCTGATCTTCCGCAGGCTTATCTCACTAGCTCATTCTTTTTTACTTAAGATTGTTGTACCATTTTTTTTGTTTGTATACAATACTTTTGGAAGTGTTCTAAAATTCATAGGCTCCATTTTGGTTATTTTTCAAGCTGATCGAGCTGCTCGTTTATATGCATGACATCTTCTCTTTGCATTTTTTTCAATTTAATGATTATTCCATCATCACATCAACACCTTGTGGAGATAAAACTTATATCCTGATTTTCAGCTTAGATATTTTCCAGGTGATCTTTGAGCAGATTTTTGTTCACAAATTTCATTCTTCTTCAGGGATAATGTAAAACTCTGAAGTATATTTGGCTGAGTTTACCAAAGTTTCCATCTTTTCTTATTTTATTTTATTTGGAAGATTACCTTTGGGTCCAACTTTATAGCATAAGATCGAGTTAATCCTTTTGTTATTTGATCCGTGTCACATAAGATGTTAGTCAAGGATCCTACTATCTACTATCGTTTAGTGGATATTACTTCTGGCAATTCGGTGCAACAATCTCGCATTTTGGCGAGTGACTGACTTTGAGAAAGAAGTAGATGAAATTAATGTGGTCAGATCAATACTTCCCTTCTTCAAAGTCTTTCTAAGCAGATCTTCAATATTACACAGCAGATGCTAATTGATGTGATTTTTCGAGTTAACAAAAGAAACAAGAAACTTATTCTGAAAAGGAAACAACAAACAAGAAACTTATTATGAAAAAAAAACAACAAAAAAGAAATCTTATTCTTGGGAGGAGAGAAGTCCTACTCTTGGTGCAAGGAAACTTCAGTCTTGGGCTTCTTGCACTTCTTTCACGACTTGGTGATGTGATTCGTTGAGTTAGCAAAAATCCAATCGAGCAGGATCATGATTTATAATAAAAATCAATGGCTGGGTGGTTTCATAGAACATTAAAAGTTAGGTACAATCCATAGAGTTTATTCATAGTATAGTCAAATTTAGCATTTGGTTGAACAAAATCTTGTTTTCTAAGTTGCAACCTTGTACCAAGCTTTCTTCAAGGAATCCTTCTAAAGTGACTCTCAAATGTTAAGTCATGATTTGAAGTTATTGTAGTTGAAACTTCATGAAGCTTAATCATCTCCATGTCCAGCTGCTATTTGAGAAATATACATGATGAAGAGGGTTAGTGGAATAAAAGTTTTTCAGTAACTCAATTCCAAGTATCTCTGAACTAAGGGTGTGCTCTATGCAAGACTAGGGTTCTAACCCATGCAGAGATAAATAAAGTTAGGTGATTTCTTCTTAGTTGTCCAAATCATGGTGGCTAGAGTTACCCCCTGGCCCCTGCTGGTGGGATAGCAGGTTCTCAGTGAAATAGTCGAGGTGCACGTACGTTGGCCTGCACACTATTGTTATCCAGAAAAATCGAAGCATATATTCTGTAATAATGTATCAATAACAATGCTTGTACTACCTGACTGATAGCCATTGATGGTAATGTCATTGAGAGATATTTTGTCCATGCATAATTGCAAGCATTCATCCTTTCGAGGCTTTAAAAAATCTTGAGTTATACTAGGTCTCTAATACACCTAACTAAGAAAACAAACAACAAATAAGTAGTCCTATACTCGAAGCAAGTCCACACATATGAACATGGCTAACTACTTGAAGCCAATCCAATGTAGCTTCTTCATTTACATCACTAAAACATGTAGATTGCAACTTATACTGTTTTCTCTTTTCTGGATTGCATCTTCTTTTACTTATCTAAACTTTCTGCAGGAAGATCTTTACTACCCACACCCTCTAGTACAAGATATCCTGTGGGCATCTCTTCACAAGGTTGTAGAACCTATTTTGATGCGTTGGCCGGGGAAAAGATTGAGGGAAAAAGCTCTACGCACCGTGATGGAGCACATTCATTATGAAGATGAAAACACTCGTTACATATGCATAGGACCTGTAAACAAGGTATTGGTCCTTAATTTCCATTAGTGAAGGTCTTTGTTAGTCCATACACTATAATGATTGTCTTCAAAGTTACCTAGCTATAAGATCTGATGATCTTTTTCAAGATTGTGTCAAAATACAGTTTTGCAGATGCTTTTTACTGTCTCCAACATTTCTTTCTCTTTAATTCATTGCGTTCAATCTTAGGCAAATGAGTAATCTATTTAGAAATTCTGTTATTCTTCTGTTTGCCTGCAAGTTGCAATTATTCCTGATAGATGACATGACTAGTATGGGTATAATCTTCCTTTGTTTGCTGAAAAACTTACCTTTCATTTGCAGATTCTAAATATGCTTTGCTGCTGGGTTGAAGATCCTAATTCAGAAGCTTTCAAGTTGCATCTTCCAAGAATTAATGATTATATGTGGGTTGCTGAAGATGGCATGAAAATGAAGGTCTACAAATATTACTTTCCAGTTCTAGTGTTTGAAATATGGGTTTCTTAAATGTCCTACCATAGTTATACTGGTGTTGGTCATTTATAAATTCTGTTTTCTTACGTCTGATGATATATAGATTATAATATTGTAGGGGTACAATGGAAGTCAATCTTGGGATACAACATTTGCTGTTCAAGCAATCATTGCAACAGGACTTGGTGAAGAATATGGATCAACATTGAGAAAAGCGCATTCATTCATAAAAAATACACAAGTAGAACCTCTGCTGGGTCATATTATCTACGGTGTAACCTTCCATATAATCTTGACTTTTACCTCTGATGTTGATCTGATTTGCAAGATCCTTTCTTAACTTTGAAGGTGCTAGATGATTGCCCAGGCAATCTGGATTTCTGGTATCGTCATATCTCAAAAGGTGCTTGGCCCTTTTCAACTGCAGATCACGGGTGGCCCATTTCAGATTGTACTGCAGAGGGACTTAAAGTTAGTATTTGTAACAAGCATTCACAACCTGTTGCTTTGTTCACATTTCTGCTAACCTATTTCTGTCTACCAGGCAGCTCTTCTATTATCAAAACTACCATCAGAGATAGTCGGTGATCCAGTGGAGGCAAAGCGTTTGTATGATGCTGTAAATGTTTTGCTTTCTTTACAGGTAATAGCATTCTCCCTTCTTATCGCACACTATTGCCCGTGCTTCTTTGTGTCTCTACTTTTCCTTGCACTTCATGTCATTTTTGGTTAAGGCTGCATTTTTGTGCAATAAACGAACTGACAATTCCAAGAGTGGCTTCAATCTTTTTCTTAGATGCTCTTTAGGTTTTGCATCCCCAAGATGCTTAATGTGGCCTGCTGGATGTTATGTTTGGGATACTGTACGTTCTGGCGGAAAAATAAGCTAATTTATCATTCAGAGACTTTTTAAGTAAGCTAAATTCATGTTGAGCTATGACATTTTAGTCAACCATGTTCCAAAAAATGGCATCTTCAAATATGAACTAGGAGTTAACGTTGTGCTTGGTTGGATCTGGATAGCAGACTCTATTTTAATCTTCTTAAGGTTATGTCATCGAAAAAGGATAGGAGGCGGCATTAGCAGAGTTTTAACCCCTGGCTTCTATACATATATCTAATAAAACACAGGAACAGCACCTGCTATGATTTCTGTCAACTGCCCTTGCAGATTAGTTACTGCAAACTGGCCCAACTTGGTTTCTTAAAAGCTAAATCAAGCTAACTTGTTTGACTTGAAGCAGGATTGCATTCTGTTAGACTGGGTTAAAGTCCCACATTGGTTGGGGAATGGACTGGTTGTTTTCTTATATGGACTTGCGCAATCCTCCCCTCATGAGCTAGCTTTTGGGGGTTGAGTTAGGCCCAGGTGCCATATCTTTACATCCAAACTCATGCAGTAGATAACTTGGATACCATCAACAGCATGTAAAAGTAAAACTACTTCTATTAGTTCCCACCTCCCCAAGGTAGTCTCACATAAACTAACATGTTTTTGATATGCGAATGATCTGGGTCTTGTGAGTTCTGGCCTTTCTATGTAATTGTAAATGCGAGTTCCAGTTGATGTGCTACAATTTCAAATTTTTACCTCTGCACCCGTATTCCAGAGAACACTAAAGTACTTCTTTATTGAAGCATGCTCTGAGCAGATTCATTTGAAGTTACCCAACCAGTTGACAGTGAGCTTAATTTAGCCACATCTTTAGGCCCTTTCCTTAAATCCAGCTGAACAAAATTAATGCCTTTCTGGAGTTTTAGAGATAATTTCTTGTTATTGGTTGTTCTGATGTTCCTGAAAGTGCAGAGTCTTGTGAATCACTAAGAAAGCTTTTTCATGGTATATATGCAGAATACTGGCGGAGGCTTTGCAACATATGAACTCTCAAGGTCATATCCATGGTTGGAGGTACTTCATTTGCAAAATTTTTATTAGTTTCATGTTTCCTTTTAGAAAATATTATCTTCCATGTCATTGCTTATTTGCTTTTATACACGTATAACATTTTTGTCAAGTTGGTGGAGTCATATACACCATTTTATTCAATGTGATTCCACTCGTGCTTAGTAGGCTAGCAGATTCTTGTTTTTACTTTTAAAGTTGTTTCCTGCTATGAAAGAAAAAGAAAATTAGATTAAAAATTTCTTCTTATTTTTCTTTGGGGAAGTTCTGAATCTTAATGGCTTCTTTCTTCTTGGCTTGTGTTACATATCCTTTAGAGATTATGGTCCCCGTTAGTGCTTAAAGATGTTTATACGGCTACAATAAAACACTGCCCGCAGGTTTCTCTAGTAGGGAAAAACCTGATGAAATGCTAATGTTGAACCACCAGTTTATCAATGCATGGTGGAGTGCTAGTTGATCCTGTTCGTATGTATCGGAGTTAATCTTCATGCTATTCAAAAATAAAAAGATAAAAATGTAAAAACTATATAGAACTTATACAGTTAAGACTAGGGTAGCGTGCTTCTACGTCTCCAAGATAAGAGCAAATCACCAAGCAGGTTTCATTAGATCATGTGGAGGAAATCAGGAAAATTGGGTTCAATTGATCATCAATTACTGCAGTAGCACAATGTACTTTATGCTTGTGTCCTTACTTGTTAAGCTACCTTTCAGCTTCCTTTAGCTAATGCCTTCGATGTCATAGACCACACTAGATGCACTTGTGCCATTTTGCCTTAGTCTTATTGGCACACTTTGGGGTGTCTGGTGCATTCTGACTCCTTAGTCCACATTAGGAGGTTCCTTCAATGGAAGGTCAATTACCCTTTTATCATCCATTAATATGCCAAGATATTTTGAACTCTTTGAGAATCAAAGGATGCTTTGGTTATTTTAAGATATTGATGATAACTTCTTTGTCGCGTAAGAAGACCATTTTCTCTCTTGACTAAGAGATGAAAGATACACATTCCCTCCTCCCTTGTAGTCTGAAACTCTGCCAGCTAACTCTCAAAAGAGTATGTCTTGAAATATTGTGGTCAATAACTTTTGTTACAATTTGCCAAACATGGGATACTTTGCCATCTATGGGCTATGGATAGGGGCTGATCCTGGATTTTAAGAAGATGGGTGCACTATTATGAATAGGCAGATCCAGGGTTTAAATTTGACATGTTCAACCTTTAGGTTCTTACCACAGAACCCATACTTTTGAAATATAGTTCAAAACTATTAATTTTTTTTGAAATTTTAGTGATCTTTTACATATATATCTGTACTCCATGTTAAAATGATGGGTTTAGTTGTGCACATTGACTATATGCTATTTTGGTCTAGTTACATAAAATATTATGATCGCAAAAGGAGAATATGGATTTCAATGGCACCCAAGGCCCAAGGGTGTAGCCTAGTGGTTACTTAAGTGAGTTGAAAATCACGAAGTCTCAGATTCAAATTCTGATAGAGGCAAAAAACACTAGGTGATTTCTTTTTCTTTCTATCTGTCCAAGCCTTGGTAGACAGAGTTATCCCGTATCTGTCATGGTGGTAGTAGCATGTACCCTGTAGAATTAATCGAGGTGCGCGCAAGTTGGCTCGGACACCATGGTTAAAAAAAATAAAAAAAAAATATGGATTTCAATGTCTCATACGCGCAGAATTAAAAGATTAGACCAAATAAAGAAATAAAGATAAAAGAAAAAATTTACTTAATTAAAACACAAGATGGATATGGGAATTGAACTCTCAACTCCACTTGTAGAGGTGCACCCAATAATCATTGCATCATAGGACTCTTTGGGTTTGGATGCATACATATATATTTAAGTAGTTTTGTAGAGGTATAACAGTTGCTTTACATGGTCTAGGAGGGAAGCATGAGTGCAAGTGAACTCACAGTCCCACACCCTCCACTTAGATATGCCCCTGGCTAGGGATATTTAGTTTCAACTTTATCAAAAAGTTATGCTCACGCATGTTAAAACCGTGTATTTTGGGATTTAACCTCTCTAATCACTTTTGTTGAAAATAATACATTTAACAAGGGATCTGAATTCTCTTGCTCATTATCTTTTAGAACCTTGGGGATCATGGTATAATGTTAGATGAAGTATCCACTGGCTGTTTAAAAGCAAATTGGCCCAACAAAGTATCTATCTATCTATATCATATATATATATATATATGACATAATAAACTTACGTAAAACGTGTATTTTGTGCGCAAGCTGGGGGGAGGGGGAGCCAGTCGCGAATTAACGAGTAACATAAGAGGATAGTAAGGAAAGTGACTTAGTTTTCCCACCATGACATTTTTAACCTAGTCCTTTTCTGTCCTCTCTGAAGAAGTTTTGGGGCTGAGGTGCTAGAGAATGTGTGAAAATCATTAAAATAGATCTTGAACAAAACATTCATTCCATACTTGGAAATGACATTAACGCTACATGGATATATTGGTGGTTTTCTGCTTATTTGACATGCATTATGCAAGTTTTTCAAGTCTTTGTTGATTTGGAATTAATTTTTTCCTGTTCAGCTTATCAACCCTGCTGAGACTTTTGGAGATATTGTTATTGATTACCCGTAAGTTATCTTCACCTATGTATAGCTTTGTTTCTTGTATAGCATTATATGTATGTGTACAAAATACATCCATAGATTCCTGTTAACCACACAGTTTTGTCACTATACAGTTATGTAGAGTGTTCCTCAGCTGCAATTCAAGCTTTAACAGCATTTAAGAAATTATACCCTGGTCATCGTAGAGAAGAAGTGGAACGCTGTATTGCTAAAGCTGCTTCCTTCATTGAAAAAATTCAAGAAGCAGATGGTTCCTGGTTAGTTCTTGTTATCCTTGTTTTCTGAACACGCAGTAGAACTACCAAGACATCTGGTATCTATGTACAACGAAACAATCCATACTTGGTTCATGTCCATAGTTTTCTTATGAAATCTTCGAAATTGTATTTAGCATCTGAGGTTCCTTCTTAGGTATGGCTCTTGGGCAGTGTGCTACACCTATGGCACTTGGTTTGGGGTGCTTGGCTTGCTAGCTGCAGGAAGGACTTACAATAATTCTTCCAGCATCCGCAAGGCTTGTGATTTTTTGTTGTCCAAACAAGTCTCATCTGGTGGCTGGGGAGAGAGTTATCTGTCATGTCAAAACAAGGTACTTTCATTTCATTTTATTTATTTTATTCTTATTCTGGTTCCTTGCATATCTTATCTTTTCTTTGCATAGTAAATCTGAACTTGTCCCTCGTCATGTTTTAAGTTTGGAACGTCGAAAACTTGTCCCTCAACAAATTTCAAGTTGGCTTTCCGAATTTTGGTGTGGGATGAGTTTGGATTAGATTATGTCAAAGGTTTTGGTTGTTTCTGCTATTTTGTGACTAGATTTGTGAAGGCAATTGCAGTACAACCCATCATCAACCCCCCACCAAACCCTCCACCCCCTGGAATTAGGGGTTGTTTCCGGTCCTTTTGCCCTTATATCTCTTTCCTCACCATTGCCTCTTACACCTATTGTTAAATAGATTTTTTTTATTTTGCTCTAATTATTTTCCTGAATTAATGAACTTACGACTAAGTTTTCATATAATAGTTTAACAAATATTTTTGAAGAACGGTCTATGCTTGTTGATATACGTTGTTTGTAATAGGAATTAATTGTTGTGGTTCATTTCATTTATTTAAGTGAAGTTTTAATCACAAAAACTTGTTCCCACCTTTATTCTATTCTAAACCAAATATTGGCACGAGTGTTATAAACCCATCCGTTATCTTTCACAATCCATACACCTTACCCTACTCCAAGAACTAAACAACCTATGAATGTCTTTATTTATCAAGTCCAACCTTTTGTTACCACATGAAAAAAATTGTCCTCGGACTCTACTTTTTACTTAGCAGTACTACATCTGCCTGTACACTGAATCAGGCAGAGTCCTCAGATCTAGGACCATTATGTTAGAAATTCATAAATAATCATGAGAACGAAGACTTGGGTTAGGAGTATTGTCATTTCCTACTTATAATGCAGCGAGAAAACATTTACAAATAAACCAATATGACTTAAATAGCTACATAGTTCCTCATACTATCAAGGTGCTTGTCATATCTCCTATAAGATGCAGTAAGGAGAGTTATCTTTTCCTTCTATTCTCTTGTACAGCCATCAACTTACCAGCCATTTTTTCTTCTATTTTCCTTGTCTTCCTTCTACAGGTGTATACAAATCTTGAAGGCAACAGATCTCATGTTGTAAACACAGCATGGGTTATGCTGAGTCTAATTGCTGCTGGACAGGTACTAATAAAGTTTTGACCCAAACATGATTGTCAGAACTTTAAAAGTAACAGTGAACAGTTAAAATATGGTCATTTCAATTGAACAAAGAAATAGATGTTTTTCATTTTCAAATCCAAATTGGAAAATCTAATGATGAGTTCGAAACCTTAATTTGTTGCTTTCTTCTGCCAATGCCCTGAATTTTCTGGAGAGATGAAGACCTCATGACAATTGCTATGTACCTTCATGGATGAAAATTGAAAGATGGAGGGACCAAGCTGTTGTTGACTAACTTATGTCTTCGGAAAAATGGCTGGAGCTAATAGTGACTGAGCCTTCCTATGATATCGAGACATTGATTAGTGGTTTGAATGGTTTGGGTCATCCTGCTTTTATATTGATACATTTTTGACGGTCTTTCAGGAACTAATGACAAAAACCAACCAAAAGTATTGAAGATAAATAATGTTGGACTTTTGGTATAACTGGTTTTGTTCAGTTTATTGGTTTCTGAATTCTCCTTCAAAAGAAAATTTTGTTTGAAAACTAGTACTAATACTGAAGAAAAAACTCGAAAATATTAGAAAAAGGAAAAAAGTAGTAACAAATAAACCTACAATAATGCAAATAAGAGCACAGTTTTAATTGAAGAGGCTTTAACAATTATTCCACTCATCACACCAAAATATGATAATTATAACATGTATAAGATACAAATTCCTTCAACCATGGAAAACATTATAGTAAGAGGAACCCCATTAGAGACTAATGTTTTCTCAACAGTAAAGACCTAAGAGAAGAAATTGAAACATAAATACTCTACAACAATAACATTACCCAGTGTCATCCCACAAATGGGGTCTGGAGTATGAAGGTAGAGAGACTGTTTTCATAGACCCTCGACTCAAATAAAGCATATCAAAATCAAGTATGGAAAGGAAATACAATAATGAAGAAGCCATGCTAAAAAACTAAAGGAGAAATAGAACAGTAGCAACAACAAATAATATACTAACTGAAGCAAGGATCGGAGCGAACCAATTGGTAATAATAAAATCAAAGACTAAGATAGTATGAAAACGATAACTATAATATTGATAAGGGCAACTAAACAACGCTCGACTACCTATATTAACCGTGTACCCCATCCTCGACCTCTACATCCTCCTATCTAACGTCATGTCCTTGGTAAGTTGTAGGTGTGTCATGCCCTGTCAAATCATCTATCCCCGATACTTCTTCGGCTTACCTCTACCTTTCCTCACACCCACAATAAACAACCTCTCACACCTCCTCATTGGGACATCTGTGCATTTCCTTTTCACATGCCCAAACCATCTCAACCTCGTCTTCCCTCATCTTGTCCACCACAGAGGTCACTCCCACCTTCTCCCGAATATCATAAATACTCTAATTATAGGAAATTAAGAAAGTTTGTAGGTACATATATTACCAATAATCAGTTTGTTTTAGTGTTCTATGATATTTAATTGTTAAAACCAAAATTGTCAGTTTCCCACTTTTTAAGACCAAACCAACCCAAATGATTTCTACAATCGTGGGTCTGGTTCAGTTGATTTTCTTTCAGACACTTTCCCCACTGCTAAAGTTGGTACTCCCCTGAAATTATGCTGATAGTTTATCCCTCTCTCTTCTCCCTCTCTTTCTTTTGAAGGGGAGAGTGAAGGTGGGGTGGGGAGACCAATAGTGAACTGGCGGTGATGCTAGAAGATTCATTTGGTCATAGTCATCTCTTGAGTCTTCTAACCATGTGCTTTTTTAAGGGTAATTTTGTATTAGATTACCAATTTCATTTATTCTGTTTCTTGACAATTCTTTAGTGTTAAATTGTTTTTCTAATGAGATATTAATGAAAGACCTTTACTTGGCATACTCAAGTAAATTGATTTACATGGTTATCCCTAATTTGAGAAACTGAGACATAGAAATGTTCAGGCAAAAAATCAATGTCATCAGTACGTCCCAACTTCTTGGATCTGCATACACCTCAGCTGAATATTTGTATATCTACCAAACTGTTGGAGTCTTCTGTTTTGTGATAATGATCGAGGGTCGTCATGCCTTTCTGCACAATACATCCTTGTATATTATTGAGATGTGGAACTATTTATGCTAATTGGCCCTTTTTTTTCAGCTAAACTTTACTTTTTATCCCTTAACAATTGCAGGCTGAGAGAAATCCTACACCATTACACTCTGCAGCAAAAGTATTAATAAATGCTCAGCTAGAAAATGGAGATTTCCCTCAGCAGGTAATTCTGCAGCCTCTAAGCTTTGTAGCATATAAATGCTTATATGGTATAAGAACCGGTGTCTGGTTGTTGTTTTTGAAACTGAAGAGTGTAACCTCCTTTTTATTTTTGGACTTTCAAGTTAAAAGGTTGCCTAAGCTCTTGTTTTAGAGTTTTGATTTGGTTTTAAATCTGGCTGTGCCTCCTGGATAGAGTTTGGGGCTTAAGTTGAACTAAGAGCTGCAAACCATTTTGGGAAAGGAAGCATGTAAATGTAAACTGCGTTATTCAACAGAATCTGGTAAGTGTTGGGTAGCTTCCGTCCCAGGGGGGAATGGACTAGGGAAGAATAGAGATTGAGAGAGAGAGATTAGGAGCACTGGGGAATACAATCTCCGTGGGAGAGTAAGCTTATAGGAGTACTGGCATGGGAGAAAAAATTGGTGAAGGCTGATTCAAAGAATAAGGTCTAATAAATCTACATATTTGCTTGTCGTCTCGTTTGATAGGCAAGAATTCTGTTCAAGTACAAGGGTTGGGGTAAGTTTTGGTTAATGTAGGATAATTCTTGCCCCCATCACATGGTCATTCCTTAGGTACCTTTCAAATAAAATAAACACGGGGTTCCATTGCTTCATGATTTTAGGGGTTTAATATGCTTTTCCTCTTTTATACTGTTTTCACTGCGTGTAACAACTTTGGTGTCCTTTTAAGAGAAATTCTCCTAGTATTGTGGCCTAAAATACAGATTAAAACTTGAATATGGTTTATTATAATTTTTAAAATCAAAATCCCTGTTCTAGTTTTGTGTTTAGTGAGGATAAAGTATTCAAACTGGAACACCTAAATTTTGGTGGCTGAAATCCTAATAATTACATTTCTGAGGCGATAGATTCAGTAAACTGGTAGTGGAGCTGTTTTCATATCCAAATTGTATAGGTACATGGTCATGTTTATTACATGTGGAACTTAATAATCTTTTTTTTCTTATCCTCAGTTGACCTAGTATAATCAAAGGACAAATGTCCAGTCAACTATGTTTTGCACGTTTGCTCCTTTTTGTTTCGAAAACTTATTTACCTTTTTAATTCGGAAACTGATATAGGCATTGTAATAGGTGGTTGGATAATTTGCTTGCTTATGGATTCTCTTTTTATTTCTCAGGAGATCAGCGGGGTCTTCAACAGGAATTGCATGATATCCTATTCTGCATATAGGAACATTTTCCCTATTTGGGCATTGGGAGAATATCGTTCTCGTGTACTCAAAGCTGAATGAGTTACAGTTCCAGATGATATTGTAGCACCGCTGTTTCACAATCTTCACTCTTTCTTTTTCTGTCCACCTTTAACTCACTAGATGCACGATGATTAAGTTGGTTGGTGTACTTTGTTATTAGTTATTTTCGTAGCTAATGTTCTTTCGTGGTTAGCATGCTGTCCTCAATAGTTTCCCTGCATTGTTTGAGACGGACTGATTCAATGCTTAACGACTAACACATGTTTAGGTAGGACTACTAAAAGTAGACTTGGATTAGAAGTAAACCCGTCTTATTCACCAAAACTGTTGTATGCCAAACCCTAAGGTTTTGGTCCATTGGCCTTGCATTTAAGACGGTCCTAAGAAATGAGGAGAAACAAAAAACACAATGGGTGGACAGATGCACCCGGCCAGCAAGTTCGTGCTTATCTTGTGTGACAACATTATAGAGTGAGTTGTACCTGTAGGCGTGCAGCCATGACAACACTACAGATACGTAAATTCTAAGCTCGGCTCGTACAGCTTGAAGATTGGTGCCAATTGGAAAACAAAACTTCAAGGCTAAGAGCTTGGCTCCTTTTGTTTTTTTTTTGTTGGTGGTAACCAGGATTTGGTTCAATGATCAAGGGTTTGCCCATAACCATAAAAGGTTGGAGATTTCTAAAATACATTGGGGTAAGTCATTAGCTAGCAATTTGTTGACTTATTCTCCTAATCCCATCAAACCTAAAAAAATACAGTTTAAACATTAAAATCTCAGTTCAGAGGTCAAGACCATATCTGGATAGTCCAGTTGTATGCAGATCAAACGCAACCGTTGGACTTTCGTTTTCTCTCACCAATATATAGATCAAAATAGTTATTGGACCATGGAATACAGATTGAACTAAGCTAGGGACAACCATTGCCTCTTTAAATTGTAAAATAAACGATGCATAATCGTTGATTAAATTAATGCACAGAATACTCCAATCCAGTCAACAAAGAGAGAAAGTTATCAACTCTTGCGCTTCGCCATTACATGTTTTACGTAATTATCATTTAATCAACTATTGAATAGATCATTTATGTATATATATATATTCTTTCTTTTTTCCCCGTATCCATAGTTTCACCGAAACTTTCTAATAATAAGAACATACTTTATAATCCCAAGGTGCTAAAGTAATAAATTGCCTTTTTGGACCACCTTTGCTGTTTAAGAAAGAAACATTACATTTAAAATTGGCGAAATAACTTAGAGAAATTCTTGTGCTTATTTTTGTGAAAAACTATTACAAATATATTCTTAATGAGCAAGAATCTTATTTGGGTGCTCTTCCTTTTTTTTTTTTTGAAATTAAAGAATAATCAATTTTACATCTAGTCACTTTTTTTATTCTCTTGACCATCTTCATTCTCTTGGTCATCTTGTGCTCTTCATTCTCCAAGCTATGATTGATTTGTTATTTTAGCCCATATTCTTTACATAATTTTATTTAGACATCTTAACTTAGTTAAAATTGATACTTTAAAACACCTTTGACACAGTGTGTCTTTCAATTGCATTGATATCATGTCCCGTCAGATAAAATTATGCCACTACATCCATTTCGAAAGTTTCAGATCCAAGTTTGAACGCAGACTCTTCATCATTTAACAATGGTGTGTTCTTCGAAATTCTATTCAACAATCATCAATTTTAGCTAGATTTCAACGGTTTCAGCTCAACAACAACAAAATTCAAATTTCAAAATTTCGGTGAAATTACAATTACAAATAAAAAATAAAAATAAAAAAAATAAAATATTTTTAGGCTGAGGCGCGTATATCTCGCTCTCTTTAAGGATATTTAAGTCCACTGCAGCAAAACTTTACCGGTCCAGCGGTATCTTCTCGATTTTCCCCCTCCAAGATACACAGTCCTGCAACACTGTATGACTCAATAAATTTTGGGCAAGAGTTTGAGTCCAAAACTCCACCAAAAGAATATCTTCCTTTAGCTAAATAAAAGCTCTCTTTTCTACTCACTTTCTTTTACTCTATCTTTTTCTTTTACCCCAACACAAGTCAAGACCACTACTATTTATAGGTGAAGAGTTCTTCCTTGTAATAAATTGAAAGAATATGAATAAATAATAGGAAAATTATGTTTTAGAAATTACATAGGCTATAACTTATAATGACCAGACTAGATCAACCACCAGGACAACACTAGAAGAATTAGACAACCATAGTTGGAACCAAAGATAGATGCATACACCACTACTATCTTCTTGAATGATTCCCCAGTATGCATTGGATTTTACGATCATTAGGAATAACTATTTCAATGATTGATCGAGGGTTTAAGCCGTAGAAGGCTCATGAAGTTAGAGATTGTGGTTTTTGCGGAAGAGTGTAATTCTCGGGTGCAGAATAAAATTTCAAAGAAGTTGAAAGATCCTAGGATCTTCACTATTCAAGCAGTCATTGGGAGTAGAGAAGTTGGTTCAGCACTATGTGACTTAGAATAATGGGTGAATCATGACATAGAGGTTATAGAATAGTAAAGGTGACATTCATCGTAATGAATGTGGAAAATAAAAAATACTAAAAAATAATATTTTGTAATATTAAAATGTCATACAAATTTCAACAATTCCCTACTCATTTTAATATTAAAATAAGAGAGTTTATCAGTTGAAAGGAGACTATTATGCATAATGAAGGTGTGCTCTACATTGAACCTTCACTTAGTAAAACAGTAATCTTTATTTCAGAGTCATAGTGGTCTCAGACTTGAACTATGACTGCATAAGAGAGATAAAGTATCACTGCTTACACACAATAATCAAGGTGTTGACATGAACTTTAATAACCAGCACATTACGGCCTTATGCTATCTCGATTTTTATGAGTGTCTTTGAGAACAAGCCATATTCTCATAAGAAGTGGCCTATTTCCACACTCACATAGGTGAAATCTATCGAGAGTGCTCCTGTAAGTTTAGCACCTCACTCATGAGCTACAAATTTTTATTAAGAGTTTTTTTAAACCCAACCTCCACAAATCATTACAGAAAAAATGCATTCACATCATAGGGAGGGAATAAAAAAAATAGTGCATTTCATAACAAGTCGTCATATGATTCGTTTTTCCTATAGAACCTGGTTATAGGATCTCTAGTCTCCGGGTTGAGTTTCTTCATATATGACTCATACTCATGAATTTATGAGCTTCAATCTCATCCTCTTTGATGTGCTCCAGATCTTTTCTCTTGCTAAGGCCTTAGTCAGTGGATCTGCAAGATTATCACAAGATTTGACATAATCAACATTAAGGGTACCACTTGTCAAATATGATCTCATAGTATTGTATTTTCTCCTTATATGTCTGAATTTACCGTTGTAATAACGGCTTTGAACTCTGTCAATTGCAGTGATGCTATCACAATAAATTAAAATAGGAGGAATAATTTTTCAAAATAAGATATTTGAAATAATAAATCTTTCAACCAATTCGCTTCCTCACTAGCTGAAGCTAAAGCAATTAGTTCAGCCTCTGTGGTAGAGTTAGCAATAATTGTTTGCTTTATTGATTTCCAACAAATAACACTACCTCCCAAAGTAAAATTATAACCAGTAGTAGAACAAGAATCACCAAACAAAGTATTCCAATCTGCATCAGAAAAACCTTTAAGTACAACAAGATATTTTTTTATAAAACAAGCTACTAGTTTTTGTCCCAGTTAAATATCTCATAACTCTCCTTATGGCATGTCAATGTTCATTATCTGTCTTACTTTTAAACTTGCTAAGTACTCCTACTGCATATGCAATATCAGGTCGAGTGCAATAAGTCACATATCTCAAACTTCTAATTAAGCTAGCATACTTCTTTTGATTTATCACATCATGTTCACTTTATATAGGAAACAAGTGAACACTTGAATCAAAAGGAGTTACAACATACTTGCAGTTAATAAAATTATATTTTTTCAAAATTTTCTCAACATAATGTGACTGGTCAAGAAAAATTCCATCACATGTTCTAATAATTTTTATTCCAAAAATAAAATTACCTCACCAATATCTTTCATATCAAATGGCTTCTATGAATATTTATAGTTTCTCCAATAAGACTCATGTTAGAGCCAAAGATCAATAAATCATCAATATAGAGGCAAATAATATCATGTGAACTATTTCAAGACGTATAGTAGATGCACTTATCATACTCATTTATTTTAAAATTATTTTCAATCATGCAGGAATCATTTCTCATGCCATTGCTTTGGTGCCTATTTCAAGTCGTATAGGGATTTAGTAAGTTTATAAACTTTGCTTTCTTGGTCTGCTTAACAAACCTTCGAGTTGTTCCATATAAATCTCCTCATTCAGGTCCTCATTTAAAAAAGCAGTTTTTACATTCATTTGATGAATATGCAAATTAAAAATTGCAGCAATAGCAACTAAAAATCTAATGGATCTAATTCTAGTTACAGGAGAAAAAGTATCGAAAAATACTAGGTCTTCTTGTTACTTGAAACCTTTAGCAACTAGTCTAACCTTATATTTAACAACGTATCCATACGGTTTTAACTTTTTTTCTTAGGACCCATTTACACTCAATTATTTTACAACCTGGTGGTATATCAACTAATTTTCAAGTTTTATTGAAATTTAGTGATTTTATTTCATCATTTACAGCCTCTTTTAAAAAAAATAGCATCATGTGAAGATAAAACTTCTTGTAAAGTATGAAACCCATCGCCAACATTAAAAACAGAAAAATCAGGACCAAAACTTTTTTCTACTCTAGCTTTTTTACTTCTTCTTATATCAAAATCATCATTTTCTTTATTTCTCAAGATAAAAGTAGAATAATTAGGTAGTGACAAAATATTTTCTTCGGTCCTTTGACCACCACTATTTTTAGAATCAAGTGAAAATTTATTTTCATAAAAAATAACATTACCTAATTTTATTATTATATTATCTTCAAGATTAAAAAATCTATAGGCTGTACTATTTGAAGCATGACTAAGAAAAGCACAAGTAGTAATTTTTTTTAACCCAATTTAGTAATTTTGGGATCCATTAGCCTCACATAGACTAGACAACCTCAAACTCTTAGATATCCTAAATTTGTCTTGTGACATTTCCACAACTCAAAATAGAGTTAATTTTATCCTTTTATGAGGCACCCGATTAAACACATAACAAGCAGTCAAAATAGTTTCATCCCATAAATTTAGAGGTGCACTTGACTCAATAAGCATGGCATTAGTCAACTCAATCAAAGTTCTATTTTTTTTTTCCGTTACACCATTAGATGCAGGAGAATAAGATGGAGTAGTTTCATGAATTATTTCTGATGATCTAATAAAAGAATTAAACTCATTAGACTCGTATTCATAGCCTCTATNAATAAAAGAATTAAACTCATTAGACTCGTATTCATAGCCTCTATCACTTTTAATTCTTTTTATTTTTCTGTCAAACTGATTTTCAACCTCATGGAGATAAATTTTAAAATTTTCAAACGCATCACTTTTATTTTTCATCAAGTAAACATATGTATGCTTAGAGAAATCATCAATAAAAGTGATAAAATATCTATTTTCTCCACGAGTTAAAATTCCTCCAACTTCACAAATATCAGTGTGAACTAATTCTAACAAATTAGTTTTTCTTTCGACTTAAAATGAGACCTTTTAGTGATTTTAGCTTTACTACAAGCTTTACACTTTTTAAAATTCTTTTTAACCATTAGAATTAATCCTAAACTACTCATGATTCGCACATAATGATCATTGATATGACACAAACAAGCATGCTAAAAATTAGTAGAAGAGAGCATATACACAAAAGTAGAAGCTTTATTTATTTCAATATTCAACTTGAACATACCATCACAACCATACCCCTTTCCCACAAAAATACTCTTTTTCACTATTGTATATTGATCAGACTCAATAATTTGTTTGAAGCCTGCTTTATTAAGAAGAAACCTAGACATCAAATTTTTTCTCATAGAAGGAGTAAAAAATACATCTTTCAATATTAATATCCTTCCAAATGTGAAGCTCAACTCGACATCTCCCTTTCCAAGCACTTGAGTGGTGTGAGAATCACCAAGCATGATGGTTTTGGGCTCCTCAAAAGGAGTATATATTTTGAACTAGTCTTAGTCATAGCAGACATGACAGTTTGCACCAGAATCAGCCCACCATCCATCAATATTTTCAATCATGTTTATGTCTGTTATCACCGCCACAAAAGGCTCTTCGGTAATATTTGCCTGAGAGGTAGGACCATGTTTTCAAAATTTGCAAAATCGAGCAATATTCCTACTCTTGCCACAGATAAAATATGGTCCTCTATCTTGACCTTGTTGATTTTGTGCTTGGTTATTACCACTATTATTTTTCTTGAGAGGTCTACTATTATTTTTCTTGAAAATTTTCTTCTTAGGCTTTATAGAAGTTTTTTTTTTTTAAGTATCAGGAGCAGCATTATTTAAAGTAATTAAATTTACCTTCATTGTGAGGTTGCTCTCTTCTAATTGTAAAAGTGCATCTCCCCCTGCCTCCTCTTCCATGTGGATTCGCATCATCAATGTCTCAAGTGAGGTTTCCTTTTGTTTGTGACGCATAGCTTTTTGAAACTCCTTCCAAGAAAGTGAAAGTTTATTTATTATGCCACAAACAATAAGGTTATCTCCATTTTTTATCTTCTCGGACCTAAGCTCTTCAACAACCATTATAAAGTCTTGAGCTTGGTCTATTACTGATTTGTTGTCCACCATTTGAAAACGAAAAAATCTGCTAGCAACATATTTTTTCACTCCAGCCTCCTCGGTATCATACTTACTCGACAATGCTTTTCAAATTTTCTTTGCACTAGAGTAAGTTCTATCATAATAATCATAAAAATTATCAGATAGACAATTAAGAAGATAATACTGACATTTGTAGGAATCATCATCATACTTTTCAACTTTCTCTTGAAGAGAAATAAGCTCATCACTATTCATGGAAGATTTGTCTTTTCTCAGTTAATACATAAGAAACATTGAGGAAATTTAAAGTAGAAAAGTACTTTACCCTTCCATCTCTTGAAATGAGAGTACCATTGAACCAAAATGACTTGTTAAGATCTCACAGCTTAACATCCGTGAATTTTTCAATTGTAGCCATTGAATCTCCTTAAAATTGCTGTTGGAATTACAATTACAATTGAAAAATAAAATGAAAAAAATAAAATATCTTCAGGTTGAGGCGGGATGTCTCGCTCTCTTTAATGAGATTCAAGCCTATTGTAGCAAAACCTTATTAGTCCAGCAATAATCTTCTTGATTTGTCCCCTCCAGGATATAACAGCCCAGCAACACTATATGACTCAACAAACTCTGGACAAGAGTTGAGTCCAAAGCTCCACCAAAGGAACACCTTCCTTTAGCTAAATAAAAGCTCTTTTTTCTATTCACTTTCTTTAACTCTATCTTTTTCTTCTACCCCAATACAAGACAAGACCATTATTATTTATAGGTGAAGAATTTTTTCTTGTAATAAATTAAAATTTATGTAGGTAATAAAGTGGATAAATAACGGGAGAATTATGCTTTAGATGTTATATAGGTTACAAGGCATAATGAGGTAGAATAATGGGTGAATAATGACATAGAAGTTATAGAATAGTAAAGATCACATTCATCACAATGAATTTGAAAAATAAAAAAAATACTAAAACGCAATATTTTATAATATTAAAATGTCATATAAATTTCAACAAAAAATAATATTAAAATTTAGATTTTGGATTTTTTAAAAACTCAAATGCCCCAAGCTTTGATAATAATGATAGGTATCAGGTTTACCTCTCCAATTTCAATGGCCATATCCAGTTACTTCCGTCATAAATGGTGACTAGGGTTACTTTACTAAAAGTTAATTGATGGAGAAAGAAAAAAATATATAAATGGAGATGTTGGAGAAAGTAACCATTAGTTACAAAGTAGTTAGAAATAAATCAAGTTAATTTCATTATTTAGTGACCAAGAAATATTCCTAGGAGGATGTTTTCATCTATTAGATACTAAGAGAAGATATAATACAATCTCCTATCTCCTCTCTATAAAGTTCTTCTTTCATTTTTTTAATTTTATAACTTTTATAACACGTTATCAGCGCCAATTTCTAACCGTCTTCACCGAAATAGATCATATTCTTAAGTTTTTCCCTTATTTAAGGTTATCAGGTAACAGTTGATTTTTTTCATGTTTCGTTGTCTTATCTTTTATATACTGTGTTAAAGTAAATTGTTTCATCATTAACAATGATTCTTATATCTCATGTTGTTGCCACTATATTCACTAATACCTATGCATATCAAGTTTTAATAGACACCATCTGTTTATGTCCTAAAGTGTAAGTTAATCACTTCATTAATTTTGCTTCATACTTGGCTAACATACAATTAGACAATATATATATTGCCTATTTACATAAATTGTGAGATCTTACTTTATCAATTTCAAGAATTAACATACTTATTTTTCATCTTTTCATAATGATCATATCAATCATAAAAAATTTCACTGTATATGTTTATCATATTCATGAACAAAACAGTCACTGACGGGTTAACTTTAAGTATCTATTGATTATGTGTTCAGATTATTTCATATTTTATATTTGTGAAATTCTATTTAAAGTGTGGTTACATAATCTATTATAATAAACAGTTATTGGTTACTGTGAAGTGCTTGAAATAGTAATTATCGTTGTTGTCTTATTATGCATGATATTAACTCAAATATTTCTCCTTAGATAGTTTTCACTATGTAAATTTATTGAAGTTTGAATTTATGGTTCTTAACATTTTTTATAAAGAATTATTTTTTATGGTTTGAGGCTAGAGGCCTTGAGAATATTATTATAGAAAGAAAGGAAACAAAATCAAGATAATGTGAAGACAATAATTTTTGAAATCATCTTGATGAAGAGTTGAGAACTGAATATTTGACTGTAAAAGATTCAATTGAATTGTGGAAAAAATTTTAAAAATGATATGACCACCTTAAGGAAATGATATTGCGAAAAGCTTGTCATGTGTGGATTCACTTATGGTTACTAGATTTTAAAATTGTAACCGGATATAATTCTATTGTTTTCAAAATAAGTTCACAATTGAAACTATGTAGTGAACCTATATGAAAAAAATTAGGACTTGTTGGAAAAGATTTTATCTACTTTTTATGTCCCAATATGGTGTTACAATAATAATACCATGAAAAAATTCTTACGAAATATTATGATGTCTTTCGGTGGCTAAGTAATATTATACTCTTTTGATGAAAAAAAATTATGAAACTCATCCCACCGGGTTTGCTCCATTCCCTGAAGTGAATGTGGTAATAATGTATAATATGTCTGAGAGAAGACAAGTAGTTGAATGAATGCACATGTACATGAAAAGGGACAAACTTAAACCAGTCATCATTATGATAATTACAAAAACTTTATAGGTTCTCAATATGGTCCCCAAAAGGTGAAGAAACTTTTTGTCATAAATAAGTATGGTATGAGAGGTCATTGGACGAGTGTTGTTGTGCTACATGATTTGATAAATTTTATAAATATTCCATCAAAATAAAGGAACATAAAGTGGTGGTACACTTGACCTTTCAAGGTAATGTTGGGGTGTGTTATATAAACATGATAAACTTTAAGGCATAGCATGAGCTTATAATAAAATTTATGAAGCACAAACAATGATTAATACATTCCTTGAAGAGAATGTGACTTGTGATAAACATCGTGAATGCTCGGCCGTTCTTAAAAGTGAATGTGTCAAGATGTGATAAAAGTTATGTAAAGACATGCTTATGTATGGTTGGATAAATGTCACAACTCACCTCTACTGAAAGTTTGAGAGAAATAAAGAAAAATTATGTTGGTACAAAGGTCATTGATAATGTACTTTAAGTACATCATGAATATTATAGCATGCTTCGTCATGAACTACTAAAGGTCAAAATCAAAAAATAATTCTTGTCTATAAAAACTTTGACTAGAATGAAAATTATCGTATGACCGCGTGAATTTATCATTGGTTACATACTTATGGTACGTTTAAAATATTTTGTCAAATCTTTGATATTAAATGCAAAAGTAAAGCAAGAAATGAGCACGATTTTGACCATGACAATATAATACGGTTTTCTGCCTAAAAGGAGATATTCACCATATACATAGTATTGTGAAATATGTGGTAGTACATAATTATTTGAAAGTCTCCGAAGAGCTAATGTGTCACTACGCAGATGAATGAAATTGTTTATAATACTATTACTGTAGTATGTCTCAAAAGAAACTTAATAAGTTTCAAAGACATTGGTCAAAGCTAAATTATACTGAGACTATAAATTTAATATCTTCATATTACTATAATTGAAGTGGGTTATAAATATTTATGTACAAGGTTGCTCGTCTTTTCCTCTTGTTTGTAGTACAAAAATATGGGCATAATGATGAAATCATATGCGATAATAAACTAGAAGTTTGCTAAAATAAGTATCAGTTGGCATAATCGGTTGTCCATCACGGTTTAAGTGATGCGAAAATAATTGAGAATTCACACAGTTATATATTGAAGAAATAAAAAATTCTTCAAGAATTCTCTTGAATTACTTGTTCTCATGAGAAAATAATCATTATACCAGATAAAGTTGGAATTGTATCTCCTGAAATTTGAAAAGTATAAAAAGGTGAATATGGGCTCATTCACCTGCCATGTGGACCATTTGTTATTATATAATTTTAATAGATGCATCTATGATAAGGTCATATGTGCATTTGACAGTGGCGTAGCCAAAAATCTTATCAAGGGTGTTCAAATGTTAAATGAGTGGAAAAAAAATTAGCTCAATGGGTGGCTGCATTTAAAATTTAAAATCAAATTACATAATCCTTCCGTTTCGATTTTAAAAAGAGAGAAAAAAATTATATTAATATTCAAAATTAAAAAAGAATTTGTAAGAGTCTAAGAAAGAAGAATCTGGCCCAACAAGTTTCATTTCTTTTTTCTTGAAAATGACTACAAAAGGTCTGGCCCAACAACTTTAATTTGTTTTATTTTATTTTCCTTAAAAATGAAAACAAAAGGTTAAAAAAGCTATTACAAGCAAGAATTGAATCATCGACCTTCAACACTTTAAATGAATCTCTTACCGCTGGACTATCACCTTCAGTTGTTCTAAAAGGATGTGCATTTGTCTGTATATAAACATATAGAGAATATTTTACCTATATATCTATCATTTTCCGACAAAGGGTGTTTGGTTGACCACCCTTACTTGGCTGTAGCTCCGCCCCTGGTGTTTGATATCAATTTGTAATTTATTTTTTTTGCAAAGATTGGTTGCTCAAATTATTAAATAAAGAGCACAGTTTCAACTATAAAATATGTTGATAATGTTGATTTATATCTAAGTTGGTTTAGCAAAAATTATTTGCTTTCAATTATAGCTAAATCATTGGTTATGAAAATAAAATTTTCAAATAAATTTGATATGAGATGTGTTTATTTAATAGGTAGAAATACTTGTACGCATCAAGCCAATAAGGTTCCTCTATCACAATTGGTTCAGGGTCAGAAACCAAATAACTCTCATCTAAAAATTTGAATGTGCGATATATGACTTAAATGCTCCACCATGTACAAATATGGATCCCCACATAAGATTGAGGGTAAATGATAGTTTTCTTAACATTAGAGAGAGAAGTGATTAGCAGCAGAAAATTATGCGTGAAATGAATTATCTAGTTCCTCGTAAAAAAAAATGAACCTGAAGTTCAAGGGATAATTCATTTGCAAAATATTGCAAATCAATTGTCAAATATATTTGCTGATCTTATGTCATATTCCAGTTGTAAATGCTCCAATGAAAATGAAAGTCCTTGAAGGACAGAGTTTATGGTATGCCTGAAGCGTGATAAATCAATTGGTTTCAAAGATAAAACTCCTTGAAGGAGAGGAGTAAATATCAAGATGGTCATAATAATGAGGCAAGTGCTTTAAAAGAGCACTACGACATAATATTTCATAAAACCTTGGCAAATGTTTAGGTACCTGAAAATGATGAAAAATGAAGAGATCTTGATAAGTTATATCGTATTGTAACAGATATCAAAATGACCGTCGACGGTATCTTTGATATAATGTGGCGTTCAAAATTATAAATGGTGATGAAGATCTTGAATTCAAATCTGTCAAAGAGTGTGATAGATAAATTATTGACCAAATAAAATATGCAATTTAAGTATATTTCATTCACGTAATAAATGTGAAATATTTGGATCTACACTCCAAACACTTGAAGGTATAATGTCAGTGGGTACAAATAAGTTCTTGTGTGAAAGGTGAAATGAAAAATAAAATCGTAAGATATAGAGTACAGCTTATGCCTTGCGCCATAAAAAAATTTTCGCATAAGTCCTGAATTATTATATAGAGATGTATTCTCCTATGGTGGATGCAGTTGTTTTCAAGTTTCATATGAGTCTGAAAGTACCTGAAAAACTTGATATGCGTATATGAAATTGTTGTCATGTCTAGTTAGACAGTGAAGTTTATATGAAAAATCTTGAAGGATTTAAAAGGTTTTAAAGTAATTCCATTGAGTACTCTAATGGTTATGACATCACTTAACATAAAGAAAGATCAATCTCGATCTAATAAAAATGGTTAGAAAGTACCATGTATCAGTATAATAGGTGCACTTATGTATCTTGCTATTATTATTTATGAGAAAATATTTTTATAAATGTGAAGGCAAGATATAACTCCACTTTTATTTGAAGATATTTGAGTGA
>JACEIK010000313.1:379875-395275 GCA_018107945.1 Datura stramonium | reverse complement strand
CTATTTAATTTTTTCAAAATTCAATAGAAGATATTGATTAAATTATATATTTCAATATATCTCACCAAAAGAAAAATTATATTCTCTCTGTTTCTCAATTTATTTGTCTGATTTTGATTTGACGCGGAGTTTAAAAAAGTAAAGAAGATTTTTTAATTTTTTGGTCTTATACTAAAGATATAAATGTACCAAAATATTCTTTGATCCTATGTTCTTAAACATGTCATGTGAAAAGTTAGAATTAAAAATTGCATAAAAAAATCTTTTTAAAATTGATTAAAAAAGAATAAGGCAAACAATTTGAATCGGAGAAAATATATAAATTATAATCAATTTAAATTACCTATCGAAAATTTTGTATAGTTAAAAACAAATTGAAACACTAACATAAATAAATTTAAAATAGAAGAAGAAGGAGAGGAGAGAGAGAAAGAGAGAAGAGGGTTAAAGAGGTTAGGACCTTAGCCCTTGGGGCCAACTGAAATATTAACAAAATGAAGTATGAAAAGAACAAAATGAAGTATGAAAAGAGAAATAGATGCAATGAAAAATAGAAATGTTGCCCTCGAGATTCAAACTTGGGCGTGGAGCAAGGAAGAAAACCTTCAAACACAGCACAAAACCATGGCACCCACAACTTGTTTATGTTTTTTGGGTGCCATTTTAAATATGTAACCAAATTTTCGCAGATATTTAACTACTTACTACAAATTTTAACCGAAGCTTACGCGTGCTGTGGCACCCTTATCGTATAGGGTAGATCCACCCCTACTTAAGGGACAAAAGTTCAGTATCGTGAACTTGTGCGTTGAAGCGACGTTCAATTGCATGACTTCTGTCCCTAGGCACAAGTTCAATAACATGAATTTATGTCTTGAGACAGAAATTCAATAAGAAACTTGTGCATAGAAGGGAAGTTCACTAGTATGAACTTCTACCTATTAAACTTATACTTTGGGGCAGAAGTTTAGTAGCATGAACTTTTGCCCTCTAGGGCTAACCTATGCCTTGAGATTTTTAAAAAAAATATTAGTGGTATTTTTGTTCATTTTTATTACTTAAAATATTGAAGGGCAAAAATTAAAGATCACCCAAAATATGGCAGTCGATGCAAAAATTGATATATTTGTGTCCTCAATATCTTTGAAATTGTCAAACATGCAGTCCGACATAGAATATCACGTCATATAATCGCAATTTTAATTTGTACAATATTATATAACATTATATCTTGGAGNAATATTATATAACATTATATCTTGGAGAAAAAAATTATACATAATGAATCAATCTGATATAAAAGTATGTATATACACACACACACACAAAAAAAAAAAAACACATACATACCCACAAATATGAGCTAAATCATATAACAAATTCAAATATTGGCTTAAACATGCAAATATTTTTCCCAGCGAACATAGAGCGTAATTTATCCTAATTCAAAAATCTTTGACACAATTGAATCACTCTAATAAAACCCTAATTATGAGGAAACGAACGCGTAATTAGTGAAATTGGAAAAGTCTAAAAGATTAAGAAGCCTAAATTTACAATGTTTTCAAAACTTAAATCTCCTCATAATCAAATTTAAACCTACGAAATTGAAAATTACAGTTCAAACTTGAATCGTTCAGGTTCGAAGTTGAAATTGCCAAGCCTAACTTGAAGCCCAAAGCTTTGCATTCAATTTTGAACTAAAGTTTGAAGACTTTCAGACCGTAAATCTGAAACATTAAATGTTGGATTTGCTGTCGTATGCATATGTTCGACTCATTCTATGCTTTTGTTATTATTATTGTCTAATTTAGCTATTCAGAGGAAGAAATTGTTCAATACTTGACTAAACTTCAAAGGTACTTTGGATCTTGCTACAAACGGCTACCAAGTGCCACAAGTCCATCTTATCCCCATATTCTCCAAGTTTTGTTTTGTTCATCGAAAGAAGCAGATTTGCAATTTCAAAGAAAACAAGCAATGTAAATGTTTCGGGTTGTTGAGGAATGTTTTGATCCAATTGAAGAGGAGAAACAAACCTTCATACGCTATCAGTGAAATGATGCATACATAGGATTGACAATTCGTGCTTTTTGCATTTCCAGAACAAGACATTCAAAAAAGTAATACACGGAACAAATAATGCATTCCTAAAGATAAAAAGGTTTGACGATATAGAGCCCAGAGAATAGTAGCCCAACACACATGACCAAAATGGAACACTGGCAAACCTATACATGCATATCTAGAGTAAGTTCATCTCGAACTTGATTCGCAAAGAGTATTTGCAAGATGCCACACAGCCTTGTACTTGATGCTTGGTTAATACCTGAGTGTTATAGATAATGTCGGATTCAATTCAATTTTGAAAACTTGGCATCCTCGGCAAGTACACAAACTTACAGAACTTTCAAAAAGGGGCCATTCTCAACCTGCTTAATAGATCTGCAAAATCACTCCAAACTGGAGGGAACATCCAGCAAAATACATAGATACAATAATCACAAGCAATGTCGCCATGTTGTCGTCATAAAGTTTTGGTTAAAATGTGATTCATAACAGATTTGTACATCAAAAGAACCAACCTTTTGCTGACAAAGCAGCACAATCAACTTCGTCATCTCCTCGTGTATGTTTTGCCATGTCATAAATTAATGGAGCATGTTCTCACAATTAGGTTAAGCAGTCTCCCTTCCTAGCTCTTAGTCTTCAACTATGCACATGTTAAATAAAACCTACTCGAGTCGTAGGTTTGCTTAAGAAGCTCGACTTACAAGCATTATGAGAACTCATAACCTCCATAAAACTATCGACACGTGCCGTCTCTGATTGCTTTGACATGATCATATCATTTACAGAATTCCCCCCACTGGCTAAATGTGAGTACTGAGCATTCTTGATAATTCTATGTTGATTCAACGAATAGTCATCTGACCTGGGAGGAGACCAATCATTTTCCGCTGAAACATTTGGAAGAATTAGTTACTTTATCCAGAAAGGAAAAGTAAAGTTGTACAGCAAGAAAACGTGTAAATTGCTTGCTAACCTGTTCACTTATTCGAACTTCTATGTAAACTAAAGAGTTAATTAATTCTAAAATTTTCCAATACCCTTCTTTTTCTTGAGACCAAAAGATGTATTATAGCTTTCTATATGGTGCGAAAAACTTCATTTGCATACTTCCTCATCAAAGCAAATATCCCTAGAAACATACCTTTCATGTACCTCCTGATCTCCTCTGGCTGCATGGCCTTCACCCCTTTCACTGTTCTGTTTAGTGATTCAGCCATTACCCTTTTGACTTCATGCGGCACATTGGGACAACCTTTTGAGGGCCCTTTTGGATCACCTCCAGCCAAATGTGCCTTAAGATGCGTAATTCCTCCAGAAGAAGATATGAAACCGCAATACTTACAAACGGCTCTCTGCCTTTTTGCATCAACTGGTGTAGCATGTTCCCAGGCAGCATCAAGTGGCCTTCCCCTTCTAACTGATTTTTTTGATGCAGGTGCTGCTAATTTAGAGGAGAAAGAGGAGAAGATACAAACAATAGGATCCTGAATTAAATCTTAACTAAGAGTGGGGCTATTTTTGAAAAGAGTTTAAACGAAAGAAAAAGAGAAAGCAGGAGCAGTCCTGGGACAATAACCTTAACAGAAACTTGTTACAGTAAAGAGATTTTTTCTTTTGGGGGGATTGTTGTCAAGTAAAGAAAATATTGATAATTGTGTGTGATGGAACCACAACTAAAATTTAACACAACAACAACATTTTAGCATTACGAAGATGCTAGTTGCAGGAGAGGATGCCACTTCCATATGCAGTGTAATTAAAGGTGGTCAAGATATCATGAGCGAAAATCACAGATGTGCCTAGATTGTGTAAAAGCGACACTGCTCTCCCCCCTCTCAGGAAGAGGGAATATATTTAACTGAAGTTAAGTAATAGAAAATACGAAGCAAACAGAAAGCTGAACTAATAAACAGGCCCAGTAAAAAGAGTGACAGCACTTATCCATTTTCATGGGATAATCTTTTCCAACTTTTACAATGAAAATGAATTACTTCTAGATTGATTTTAAAAGGAGGTTACAAATTCAAACCATGGAGGAAACAACCTCTTTGCATAGTTGCATATATGCAAGATAGGTTGTGTACAATAGGCATAATGTGGTTCAGCCCTTTTCGGAACTCGCATAGCCGGAACTTAGTGCACCGGGCTGCTCTTTATACGATGATTACTAATTTCATAGCACATCTTTCCAATGCATTTTGTTATCATCTCTGAAAATTTCCTCTTTTTTTCTGATGAAGTTCATATATTATTGATGTAAAAAAAGTTCACCTCTTACGAGATGAATGTTGACTGACAAAATTGCTCCAAAATGATCAAAAACAAGAACATTCCAATAGCCAAAATCTGAATGATCCAACTCACTCTTGGAGAGAATACTTTGCTTTTCCCTCTTTCTGATGCATTTTCATCATCTCTTTCAAGTCAAGATGATATTTATTAGCCAAAACCTGAATAAACTAAATTGCTTTGCTGAAAGATACTGCAAAATGGCACTTTTATCCACAAGATACTTAGAAATTGTGTAAGCCAATTGAATTTGCTTACTTTTTATCATATTTCTTCCCGAAAGAGGGGAAAACAACAATGCACTATCAAACTTCAACGAGGAAGTAGTGCTGTAAACCACCAGTCTTTTTTTTGGGTGATCAACAGCATTAAATACCAAACAAAATCAGGCTGGCCAGATATCATCTGCAATAGCTTTTAGACTTGGTATAAAGTTTGAGACATATCTAAAAAGGTGTTAAGAGCAGCTGACAAAATCAGAAGGGATAAATGGAGTACAATTACACAGCCAAAATGTCATGGAGGTTTAGGGATCAAGGATTTAGCTTATCCATAACAAGTGTCTGCTCATGAAGTGGCAATGGAGGTATGGCACAAGTGAACAAAGCTCTGGAAGGAGGTGCTCATGACTAAGCATGGAAGTAAAGACAGCTGGAGTACTAATATTACCAATGCCCCTTATGGAGTTGGTCCTTGGAAGTTCATCAACAAACTGGGCAATGATTTCTCTCAAAAGATCCATTTCAAACCTGGGAATGGAAAGAAGGATAAATGGCTAAATAACCATGCTCTCAAGGATGCTTATCCTAGCATTTCAACATTGCTGTGGATAAAAAATTCCTCAATTGCCCAAAACAGAAGCAATCACTCCTGGGATACACATCAAAGCAGACCTGTTCGAGACTGGGAAATGGGAAGTTTGATTGGAAATGTTAGCAAAAATGGAGAGTTGTAACATTGTTGAAGATCTTTCAGACACCATGTGTTGGGGCAGAAATGGGATATTCTCAGCAAAGGACTGCTATAAACAGATCTGCTCATAAAATCAGGTGATTGATTCTTGGCCCTGGAAGTTGATAAAGTTGATATGGACAACCAAACTTCCTATTAAGGTAATCTGCTTCAACCGTATAGCCTTATATGAAGCTTGTCTAACGCAAGAAAACCTTAACAGGAAAGGTTTCCGGCTGGTTAACAGATGCTACCTATGTAGGAGGAATCAGGAAACTGTTGGTCATCTCTTACCGCACTGCCATGTAGCCACTGATATAAGGAGTAGGTTCTACAGCATTTTTGGTCTAAGCTGGGTGCCACAGAACCTGAGGCAGGCACAGTTAAGTTGGAGTTTATGGAAAGTTGATAAGGCCGTCAAGAAAATCTGCTTGATGATTCCTGCAGCTATCTTTTGGAGTTAATGGACAGAGAGGAATAGAAGATGTTCTGATGGCACCTCAACTCCAAATCACTCTTTCAAAGCTAAATGTTTACTTAATGTTTTTTTTTTCTGAACAAAGCTGTCCCTTGTAACTAGTACTGACCATTTTCTGGATTTTGTTAGCACTCTTACTTTAGACTAGCACACTGTATCGGAGCCGGCTAACTACTCTTTTATGTCATTTCAGCTCCTTGTTTCTTTGCCTTTTTAACTTAGCATTTTCTTGATGCTTCTTTCTAATGAAACTCGTTACTTCATCAAAAAATAATAGTTGTAGACATACCTGGATAGTTCTATCGTAGTGTAAGTGATCCAGAAGAATATTAAATATGCAAAGGCAGTGCAAGTTGCGTGCATAAAATATTTAAGTTAAATCCTTTCTTGCTGTAGCCGCTGTCTAATTGCTTGAGCTCCTCTTCCAATTCCTCCCCCTTTTTTAAATAATCGCGGTGTCACGATCAGCACCTCATCTAACTCAATGATGTACCTGCTAACTCCCACCAACATTGGTACCAGGTAACTTTGTCCATCAAGGCTTAGAAAGATGGGATAAAATCACCTAGTGTTTTTGTCGCAGCTGGAATTTGAATTTGAGACCTCATAGTTCTCAACTGAATGCATTGACCACTAGGCTACACCCTTGAATGCCCAATTCCTTCCTTTTCTCTCAACCAAAAGAGGTGTATATCTTTTCTTTAACCAGTAAATATAACGATTACTACTGACGATCAAATGTCAGCACCAAGGAAGTGCTGCCACAAAAATAATAATATTCTTGGTAAGACAAATAAAAGCCACTTCAAGCCACCTTAGAAGATTCAGAAAAGAGGTTCATCGTGTTGGAGGTCCAACTCTCGGAGTTGGAGGATTTTGGAAGGCATCAGAACAGCTCATGTGCACCAATGCCTTCACGAGAGTCAACCACTTGCAAAACAACACAAATAGGCCATAGTTCAAGTTTCTTTGCATTGTGCGGACCCACAACATATCCTTCATCCGCACACACAACATATGAATTTAAACCATATTTTGGCGCACATTTTCAATGTGGCGTGTAGTCGCACACACTATCCCTCAACTACACCATGAACCGCACAACAGTTTAAAACCAGGGATATGCTGATTTCACGAGCAATTTGCTACTGCACAACCAAAACCCACTCATATACCATGAATTGCTCCGCAAAAACCCAGCTTTCGGAAAGCTTCTTTATTTTGCTATTTCGGGCTTGTATCAGCTTGGAACCTTTCCTATATGGGTCAGATGTTATGTAGTTTCACTTAGTATTTTTTTTATGATTATTTAAGATAGCTTCAAGGTGAGATTCTATGTATAAGTTCCACTTCTCTTTTCCATCCTAATATGGATTCAATTATTGTTAAGAGATTTTATTATTTGTGGTGCACCTCAAGTTAATTATTCTAATTGTGGAGTCGATGGAGTAACTCAACTTGTTGGTACAAAAGGAATTTATATTGAGGAGTTTCAAGTTGAAAGTGTGGTTGTACTTGTTAATAATGAATCATCTCTCAATAATACTTCGCACGTTGTAGATCTCCCTATATGTTTGGAAATGGTATTTTTGAACATAGATTGAGAATTCCTGTGGTAGGACAGATGATATATCTCAATTAATTGGATTGAATCCCATAAAAATAAACCTCAAGTTGAGAAGGACCATAACATTGATAGTGTCCAAGTTGAGGTTAATGAGGTAGCTGATGAAATTGTTCCTTATGTTGCTAATGGTGTTAAAGAGAAAAGAGGAATGACACTGGATTTTTATGTGAGAAGAACACCGCACAAGCCCTTTGGATAACCTAGCGTTGAGACACAAAGGGGCAAATCTTACGTGAAAGATGTCTAGTTAAGGATAAAACTTATACTAAGGAAGTGGATGTTGCTAGTAGTGTGAATTTAGCAAGCATTATCTTAGTGAATGAGTTGAAGCTTCATTGTTTCATGCATCCTAGACCAAATAGATTACAATGTTTGAAGAGGAAAATGAACTTAAGGTATCTAAAATGGTGAAATCTTCCTTTTTCTTGTGTACATGGAATGCTCTTGAATTTGAGTGGCGTCAATGAATGCTTATCACAATACTCTTGGGAGAACATGGTTGTTTGATAGGTGTATTGAGGCTATTGCTAAGATCCTAAGGAGAATACCTATACGATTGAGAAACCTAAAGGATGATAGTTTCCTTTGAAAAAAAATAGAATTTTGAATTTGTTCTCTTATTCTTCCTTTTGAAATTCTACATGAATTCTTCAAGGTCAGATGTATGAGGAGACCTCCATTCTCTCTTCTAGTTCTCTTTCTTGCATGGATTAAATTCTTGTTGGAATGCTAATTAGTAGGTCTTTTACTTATATGTTAGGAGTTGATTACTTGCATGTCTTACTTGATTCCATCTCCCATTTTGTTAAATCTATTTTAGGTTTGATTGATAGGTGGAACATAGTAAGAGTTCAAGATGTAATAATGTTGGGTTGTGCTATTCTTCAACAAATGGTGAAATTCCACGTCCTTCATCCCATAGTATAATATGTTTTTCTAATTATAGATGTTCTCAAGGTTTCATGGATCTTCAATTTATTGAAGCCGCGGGTTGTGGTTGCTATCAAAAAGTGTGAAGCAGCAGGTATACAATAATATAGAAGGGCCTCCAGTCAATCTACAAACAAGCAAAATACTTCGACAAGCCAAAAGAGGTTATTCTATACAAGCGCTTCACCAACTGCACACCCTGTCCAAACCACAAAGGTGTAGCTCCAAGTCATCCAAAATTAAGCAATAGACAGGCAAGAAACAGTGTTCTCAGGATGCTTCTGTTTCTCTCATTCTGATAGAAGTAAATATCTTTCTATGGAGCAAAAGACCCCTGTCAAGATATTACTAATTTTCTACATTAAAGAATATATAGAATCATCCATGTTTTCAGAAACATACCTTCGAAGTGCGTCCTGATTTCCTCTAGCTGTGGGGCCTTCACCCCTCTTATAGTTCCTTGTAACCATTCTTTCATCACCCTTTTGACTTCTGGTGGCACATTTGGACAACCCTTTAGTGAACCCATCGGATCACCTCCACCCAGATGTGTCTTAAGATAAGTAATGCCTCCAGATGAAGAGATAAATCCACAATACTTGCAAACTGTCCTCTGCTTCTTTCCATCTACTGGAGTAGCATGTTGCCAAGCATCATCGAGCGGCCTTCCCTTTCTTGCTGTTTTTGAGGCAGGTGCTGCTTATTTAAAGGAGGAGGAGGATGTTCAAGAAAAAGATCTTACTTCAATCAGATTTGAGGGGAAGGATGAATAAGAGAAAAGAGTGAAATGAAACAAAAACAGAGGTCATCCTCGCACAGAATAAGTACAAGAAGCAAGTTACAAAAGCGGAGAAACTGGAAATTAGGCATGATGGAAGCACTACCAAAGTTTAATATAAACACTAACAAATTGGTAAGTAACCCATAGTTGTTAATTTTCTTTTTCTTTTAAAATAATTTATTCAAAAGTAATTTTATATGTTAAAGTGCGTGATCATTTCATCTAAAAGTTAGAGCTGTTAAAAAGAGCATACTTTTATTTTACTTAATTATATCTTCAACATTATGATATTGCACCAAAGGTGCTAATATACAACAATCATGTAACATATACATAGTACAATAAAAATCCAAAAAGAAAATAAAACCAAACCACCTATGCAGATTGCAGCATTCTTGTTACACCTGAAAACTAATTAAAAAAGGAACTTTTGACTTTGACCCATGGATTCTCAACTCCCTCAAGTAGGACACCAATTTTATGACAGTGTAGTAGTGTACCAATGCATTTTAAATGGTTACTAATTTTTTATCTGGAAAAAGGTTAGTAAAAACTAAAACAATTGCAAGTAAAACACAAAGCTAACAAGGCACACATGCAACACCATGAGTAAAACAAATTTTACTATTCCCCTCTGAAACAAGCCCAGAAAGAAACACAAGAATAGGAGAAGGACAAAAATATCAATATTGTTACACGAAAATTTCTTTCAACTTCGTAGCAACGATAACATACCCAGTGAAATCCCACAAGTGGGGTCTGGGTAGGGGTAGGATGTATGCAGATAAATGAAGTACTTTAGATTCATATAGAAATGAAAAATGACAAGAAAGTTAGGGCATTTCTTAAGCCACATCTTTCTGAAACATTGCCATTAGTCCGCTATATATGGAACGGTTGGTCAAAATAGCGGTATCTAGTACATTGCTGGCCACAAACAAATTATTTTTTTACTTCTAACAGCGCTTGTTCCTTTTAGAAAGAGGGAAAAGGTCAATCAAGATATAACTTAAATATTGGAACACTGCATCAAACTCCTGATTTCTGGTGCACTAAATCACACTGATGAAATGTCATTTTCAATTGGCTATTTACAAGAGTATTGAGTGATTAGTGAGCTCTCATTGCGGCTAAATGATCTACAGCATGCTCCATTGGCCTTTACACATCCTATATGACATTTTCTAACAGAGAAGCTCCAACCATAGATCTTCCTTTCTGCTTTTCCACGTACTATCAATTTCCACTAGCTTTTTATTCCTAAATGTTCTCTTTTCACATGTTTTACTACTTCACACACACTTGCAACCATTTCTCATTGTGAAGGACAAGAATTACATGTATCCTCAAGAAACACTGGGAGAAAGATCTATAGCAGATGAAGTTCTAGACAGAATCCTTTGGGGCAAATCAAAGGAGGGGATTTACACTGTAAAAGAGAGATATAACTACTGAACTCCCAAAATGGCATCCTTGAGAATTGGCCTTGGAAACATGTTTGGAGAACTAGGCAGCCTCTCAAAGTCTCTTGCTTCATTTGGACTGCCGTTAGAGAGGATTGCCTAACCCAAGACAATCTCAGGAGGAAAGGAACAATTCTTATCAACAAATGTTTCATGTGTAAGCAGGACAATGAAACTGTAAACCATCACTTTTTGCACTTCTCTGAAGCAGCTGACTTGTGGCATTATTCTACTCTTTAACTAGACTCCAATGGATAATGCCCTTCTCCGTGAAGGATGCCTATGCAAGTTGGTCTCTGGAAGGGGAGAAATAGCAGATGCTTTGATGGAATTTCAACTCCTACTAGCACCATTAAGGCTAGATGTTAGAATATTTATTCAGTTGGCACACTTTCTTTCCCTCGTAAACAATGTGGATAATTTTTGGGTTTTGTTAGCTCCTTGTCTTTAGCTTAGTAGAATCAACAACAACAACCTACCCCGAGCAATCCCAAAAACAAAAAGGGGATCTAAGGAGGGTAGAGTGTACACAGACCTTACCGTACCTCAGAGGCAGAGAGGCTATTTCCGATATACCCTCAACTCAACTCAAGAATACACAAATCAAAGCAATTCAGAAAAGGAAGAAGCTGATGAAACAAAGCATGTCAAACATTAACTAAAGCAAAAAATACAAAAACAAGTAATAAAAAATCTAAGGGTGGGATGTTACACATAATAGTACTACGACTACTAGTATGGGAAAATTAGATAACCAACACTCTACTTCCTACTAACCTATTACCCTGATTTGTGTCCTCCACAACCTCCTATCTAGGGTCATATCCTCGGTAAGCTGAAACTGTAACATGTCCTGTCTAATCACCTCTCTCCACCGCTTCTTCGGCCTACCTCTACCTTTCTTGAAACCATCCATCAACAACCTCTCATACCTCTGTACCAGGGCATCCGGACATCCCCTTCACATGTCTGAACCATCTCAACCTCGTTTCCCACATCTTACCCTCCATCGAAGCTACTCCCACCGTGTCTCGGATATACTCATTCCTAGTCATATCTCTCTTAGTATGCCCACACATCCATCACAACATCCTCATTTCCGCAACTTTCATCTTCAGAACATGAGATTTCTTGACTGGTCAACACTGCACCTCATACAAAATACTTGGTCTAAACACCTCCGTAGAATTTGTGTAAGTTTTGGTGGCACCTTCTTATCACACAGGACTCTAGAAGCGAATCTCCATTTCATCCAGCCTGCACTAATATGATGAGTGACATCCTCGTCAATCTACCCATTTCCTTGAATAATAGACCCAAGATACTTGAAATTCCTCCTCTTTTGAATAGACTGTGTATGCATCACTTACACGTCAGTCTCACGCATCATATCACTAAACTTTCTCTAAGTATTCGGTCTTGGTTCGACTCAATTTGAACCCTTTAGATTCCAGAGTCAGCCATCAGACTTCAAGCTTAGCATTAACCCCGTCATGAGTCACGTCAATCAAGACTATGTCATCCGCAAATAACAAACACCATGGTACTTTACCCTGAATTTCCCGTGTCAATGTATCCAGCACCAAGACAAATAAAAACGGGCTCAAGGCTTAGTAGAATATTCAGGGAATTCTTTTGGCTGTTTACAGGTTTAAGCCCAAGTTTGCTTCATGTTTTGTTTGAAGCAACTTCTTTTGCTCTCTTATAACCTTGCATCTTCTTGATGCTTTTCTGATATAATTTGATTACTTAACCAAAAAAAAAAAAGATGGCCCTGATTTTTCAAACTATAAAATGACTATAACTCCATAAGATGAGGTAAACAGTACTTGCCATGATAACTGGGAAAATCAAATCAGAAATGAAAATGTAATAAAATCAAAAATTAAAACATTTTGCTGAACAATAGTGCCCTACATGTCCCATAGTAATATGTATCTTCAAACTTCAGTTTAACAGGTAGCATCTTCAAGAATATTTTCCTTTCAAGTGGACACGCGCACAACAAACAAATATAGCTAGAAATCCACATTATCCAGCTAAATTGATACTTGATGAAGGTGATATTCGTTATCTTACACAGGTGAGCATATAAGCAAGCAGCCAACAAGTTTAATTACTCAAAGACTTACAAGGTTCTTTCTTATTGGAGAATTCCTTGCAACTTCTATCCTTCACATCATTTGCTAAATTTGGGATTGAAGCTTGTGTCACTCGGGTATTATGAATGAAACAATCATCGGGGGAGTGTTGAGGAGGAGCTTGTCTTCCGCTGAAGACGCCCCATAGATATAATTTACCCTCGAATCCTGCAAATTTACTGTGGTCAGCACAAACATGTGAAGAAGTTAGCCTATTCAAGACTTTGGGATGGTAGGAATTACTGTGCTGCTTTTCTGGCAGATGGGCAGAAGTAAATATCAGGAGTTCAGAATCACCAACCAAGGCTTTTAAAGCAATGTCGTAGTGTCTTAAATTATACAGCAGATTTTCAAAAATTTGATCATCTCTGAGACAAAATCATACCAAGATTAGAGGTGGTATAACAGATGACAAATAGATTTATGCTAGGTTAGTTACCATACCTGCCTTTAACTGAAAAGAAATAAATGGCAATATTATCATCAATCAATTTAGAACTTTTAAAACTCTTAGGCCACACATCACGCTTGGGAAGCAATTCAGGATAGAGCACCTCTGCCATGTCTTTAGCTGCCAGCCATACTTCTGCGCATGCTTTACTTGATAGATGGGCTCTAAGATTCAAACTCATCTCCGGACGGGAGATCATGAAACTACCCCTGTGAAATGAGAATAACCAGATTTCATACCAGAACTGAATAAAAACTAGTTGCAGCTTTCATCAATGCCTCCTCCAGAAGAGGTGAGAGTTAGGATGGACAAAGAATAATAAAGTAGTAATAGTTTTTCAATTTACCGCCATATGGTATCAGCAATTGGTTTTGCAGCCATGTCACAATTCTGGGATGAAAGCACTATTCTTTACCAAGTAAACACTCTTTCTTTCAATTAGTAAGATTGTCTTTTGTCACTTCAACAAGATTTCGTCAGATGTCAACCATCTGTATTTACACCAACAAAAGGAAAAAGGTCACCATTCTAGGATCTCATCATCATCTTTTCCTCTTCAATCCAGTCTGTGATTGTTAATATAAATAAGCTTCAATTAATCAACTAATTCACCAAACTCAAGGCAAGAGAAACAATCTCAGCTACCATAGCTAACAATGTTCTTTAATTTTTTTTATAAAGTAACCATAAAAACTATGTCATACTGTCATGTTTGCTTTCTAAACACGATTGCTTTTATATATATGGTAAACAGAAAAAGAGAGAGAGAGAGAGAGAAAGTAGCACTAAACTTGCAACTTCAAGATCAACTATTTCAAGAACAAAAAGCTGTTCATCGTCTAAAGGAAAAAAAAAAGTCCTCTTTCGCCCTTATGTTTAAATTTGACCAATTTCAAAATGGTCTCTGCTTACACAGTTGCTTTTTACACAGTTGGAAATTAAAAAGATAAAAACTTTTTTTCAAAGATCAAAGACGAAGCTTTCTGCAAAAAACAAACAAAATTGATATTTTAAGTCCCAAAAACTTAAAGAAACAATCTGTTGCCACAAAGGTAAAGCAAAAGATGAAGACGAAGGATCTTTTATTTTTTCAAGAAAAAAAAGGGCCAAATAAGCACATCAACTATACTCTTGCGGATGAAAGCGGAAGATCACAATCCTGCATTCTGTAAGTATAAGGTCGATCTCAGTGAACCCGGTCAGCCAAAAAAAAAAAAAGCAATCTATAATCAAGATGACTTATCCCCAAATGCACCAGTTGCAAACTAAACACAACACATGATCCAGAATCCAGATAGTTGAAGGAACAAGACATAAACTTACAAGTAGTATTGAACTTTAATTACAAATACATGGTAATAGTATTAACAAGAAGATAAAACTTTTTTACCTGATTCTGCAGAGTTGAGGAAGAAGTTGTCTTACTGCTGATGAGCTGAGAAAATAAGGTGATTTTAGAGAAGTTGCGGGGTTATAGGGTTTCGAAAAAAATCATTGCATAAAAGGGAAAGGGGTTTCGGTCATCGATATACACCAAATTTCCCAATTACACCTGTAGTCGCGAAGCAGGGCCTTTCTTTTTTTCATTTTTTATTCCTCCTTTCTTTTTCTCTTTCTCTTTCTTTTTCTTTTTCTTTTTCTTTTTCTTTTTTTTTTAAAATGTATACTCTTCCTTTCTTAGCTTCTCCTTCGTTTTTCTTTTTTTTTTATTCCCACGGTGAAGGAGAGAATCATGTAAAAATCTACGATTGAGTTTTTAAAGCTATGAATATTATTGGTGAGCTTTGAGAAAGTAAATAAAAAATAAAAGATATATCATATTACATCAATTTCTTTCTCCGTTTTAATTTATGTGGAGTGGTTTAACTAGGCAAAAAGTTTAAAAATAAATTTGTAATTTAGAATAAGTCATAGATATTTTTGTGGTTATAAATCATCTAACTAAAGATAAAATGAGAATTTCAACGTCAAATTATTACTACATATAAAGAAAAAATTTAAAAAGTGTCATAAATAGAAGTGTTTCACTTTGATAGATCTTTAAACATAAATAACCATCATAAAATTATTTTTCTCTAACAGCTTATTTTTCATTCACATAAATATTAAGAGGGTAAATGTTTGTTCACATGTAATGTTTATTTTAAATCATATAATTTTACTATAGTTAAGTGATTTAATGAGGTCAAAATATATACTAATTAACTATGATTAAG
>JACEIK010000313.1:357229-375628 GCA_018107945.1 Datura stramonium | reverse complement strand
ATATTAAATGCATCACAAGGTAAAGTTTCTTCTAAAATGGAAATTAAACTTTTTATCCCACTTGAATATAGTTGAACTAATCGATTTAAGGTCGCACTATGAATGGATAAATTTTATCAAATTTAAATCATTAAGAAATTCTAATTGTGTTAAAATTTAATGTCACGTCCCACCTTGGGAGGCATGACTGGCACCTGGTGCCCTACTAGGATCTGAACTGACTTAATTAGGCCTGTGCACTCCTGGTGCAGGCTTACTCCCCAATATCAAAAAAACAACGGGCGATATCTCGGCTGTAAATACAACATCCGTCCGACAAGGTCTTATAGCCACTTGTAAAGGAAAACAGCTGAGAAGAAACAGACAATAACAGAGAATCCTATGCGGGCCGACAAGACCGCCATGATATCTAGTTATGACTGTAAAGTAAATCCGGTGCTAAACTAAGTTATGGACGAAAAGGCCATTAACTGACAGCTAAACAAGGCCCCACATGGCTAATATGTAAACTAAAACACATATGGGCCCCACACGCCCACCAACAGCTAACCACAGGGGAATAGAAATAATCTGCAAACCTCTAGGAGTAATATGATGGTCGGGACAGGGCCCCGGCCTACCCAAAACTGTACAATCAAAAGAAGTAAACCTTCTATCTACAAGCTCCGGAGGAAAGGAGCCGATACTTCTGACAATCCTGGCTGAAGGCTAAGAGGGACCAGCTCCTCGTCTATCCGCACCTGTAGGCAAGTAATGCAGCGCCCCGAGGACGGGCGTCAGTACAATATGTATCGAATATGTAAGGGAATAATTGAAACTAAATAAATAGACTTAAAAATAAAGCTTAAAGTAACTGAGTGACGGAGATGGAAATATAACCTGAATACTTACCTTCCTTCCGCCTAGTCTATCAATAAATAATGCAAACAAGAACCTTACCTGGTCCCCATAAGCCGGAAGGTACAACCAGCACAGAATAACCCACTCGGGGTCCCCATAAGCCCTGGTGGGTACACTTCAATCTATATACCCCTAATACGATCATGCTGAGTCATCTAATAACTGTAGCTGTCCTACCAGTCCCCTGGGTCTGCAACTGAGCCCACTCGACCTCTGAACTATAGTTGTGTTTGAGTCAGGTGGACTCCTGCTGTCTGTACCCCGGGTACCGAACTCGACGGGGTGTGCCGATACGGCATAAAAAGTAGTTCAGCCATGAAATGGACCGTATGAGAACCTTGGACCTCATCTTCGCCCCTCACGGATGGCATACCGCTCCTCGGAGAGACGTCATCTAGCCCCTCACGGGCGTCGACACAGTTAGTAACCCTGGGGTTGGTTATGGAGGGCTATACAGGGCATAATCAATCCCAACTAGATATAGAATACTGGTCTCATCTAATAACAACAGCTAATCATAATAAATATACTTATGGTATTCTTACTAGGATTCAAACTGAGTTATGATACTGAAGAAACTAACTTGCCGAAGAGATTCGCCTTAACATACCCTCACGGGCGTCGACACGTTTAGTAACCCCGGGGTTGGTTATGGTAGGCTATGGGCAGTGGCATAATCAATCCCAACTAGATATAGAATACTGGTCTCATCTAATAACAACAGCTAATCATAATAAATATACTTATGGTATTCTTACTAGATTCAAACTGAGTTATGATACTGAAGAAACTAACTTGGCAAAGAGATTCATTTAACATACCCGGGATTGGTGATTTCTCGCTAATCATGTTCGATTCTATTCAACAGCTTTCTCTCAATTGAAATCGTATTACTGAAAAAATGAAACTAGTTTCAGTACTAAATTAGGCAAAAACAATAACTTTACATATAAATATTAATCATATTTCAACTTAACGGAACGCGATCGAAAAAGTGTAATTCCTTGAAAGTCCGTATAAGAAATACTTACGGAAGCCTCATGATACGTATAGAAACTAGTTTGGAGCAATTTCAACAACTTTAGCTCGGCGGGGTTAAGATCTGTGGGGAGAATTTCATGAAAATAACTCCGTAATAACGCTCCCTGCAGCCTTAAACTTCAATAGCCGAAGTTAATTTAAATTTGGACGCATGCTTTCATGATAAATGGGCGAAAATTTCTTAATTTCTTCGCTCTTTATCTCAGGCCGTATATGAACTTTTGAAATGAATGAAATGAAATAAGTGATTTTATATATATAGGAGGGGGACGCCTCAAAGCGCTCAGTGACCCTGGCACCCCGTGCCTCTCAAAGCGCTGCCCGGCGCCTCGCGCCTCTCAAAGCGCCAGTGGCTTGGTGCGTCATGCTGACCCTGTGCGGCTTGGCCTCTGCTCGACTCGACTTCCGGAATATTTTACACGATGCGTCATACTCCCTTTATTTATCTCAACCATGCGTACACTTACTAATCGCTAACTTCACGGGTGTAACATCTTCCCCTTTTAGGAACATTCGTCCTCGAATGCCTACTTGGTTTATAGGGGTTTATCTCTTTTAGGACTATTATTCTGGAAAAATTTGGCAGAGTCTCCCCTGTAATATGGACTATCCAAAAATCCTGAAATTCCAGAAAAGTGCAGTATGTATATCTCATATGACATCACAAATGTACTCTTTCATCATCGAAATTGTAATTAATCAGGAACAATACATGCAATGTAAAGCATAAAACAACAATTAAATCAACATTTTTACCTTATCTGCATAGTTGAGATTAAACCTGGAACAATAATGGTATTTTGGATCTCATATCGTCCTCGACTTCCCAAGTCATTTCTTCTTTATTTTTGTTTCTCCAAAAACTTTAACAGAGGCAACATCCTTTGTCCTCAACCTATGAACCTCGCCGATCTAATATGGCCACCGGGACTTCTTCATAAGCTAAATCTTTGGTAATCTGACGTCCTCAACTGGTATACTCGGGAAGGATCCCCTATGCACTTTTGTAGCATTGACACATGAAAGACCGGGTGAACGGATTCAAACTTCCGAAGAAAATCTAGCTCATATGACACTCGGCCTATTCTCCGAAGTATTCGATACAACCCAATAAACCTTGGGCTAAGCTTACCCTTTTTTCCAAACCTTATTATGCCCTTCATTGGCGAGATTCTTCAGAAATATCCAGTCGTCTACATTGAACTCCAAGTTCCTACGCCGTATATCAGTGTAAGATTTCTGGCGCTTTGAGTCATAACAAGCATTTCAATGAGCTTCTAATTTTTCTTTTGACCGATGAATCATGTCCGGTCCAATTAATTTCCATTCTCCGACTTTGAACCAACCAACTGGAGATCTGCACTTTCGCCCATATAAAGCTTCATAAAGTGCCATCTGGATTGCCGAATGATAACTATTATTATAGGAGAACTCAATAAGGGTAAATGTTCATCCCAACTTCAAAATCTAGCACACACTCGTAGCATATCCTCTCGAGCATCTCGACCATACGTTCCACCTGTCCATTTGTCTAAGGATGAAATGCCGTACTCAAATTAACTTGTGTCCCCAAAACCCTTCTGAAAAGACTGCTGTGAACCTAGCTGTGAATTGTGCCTCTCGTCAAAAATAATAGACACTAGACCCCATGTAATCTAACTATCTCCGATGTAAAACTCCTAGCATAATCCCCGTCGAAAGTGGTCCCGATCGCGTAAAATGAGCCAACTTCGTCAATCTGTCAACAACCACCTAGATGGAATCAAATTCTGCACCTAGTACGGGGTAACCTTGTCACAAAATCCATATTTACCGCCTCCCATTTCCACATGGGCACCGGTATCTCCCGTATCAATTCACCAGTTTTTGATGTTCTCTCTTTCACTTGCCGCAATTAGAGCATTGCGCTACAAACTCTACTACACTTTTCTTCATTCCCGACCACTAGTAAATATCTTTTATGTAATGATACATCTTTTTTTTGAACCTAGGTGCAAGGAATAAATCTGGGCATGATGTACTCGCCATGATCTCAATGCGTAGTTCTCGCCATATTCGGGGACACGAGGCAACCCCTGGGCTTACATCTTAAAATCCTGTCCCCGCTACTTCGAAAGCTGATACTTCCTCATGTTGTACCTTATCTCCGAGCTATGCTAACCGAGGGTCCTCTCTAAGGATTCGTAAAATACCTGATCGCTACCTACACAAGCAAATTGTTGATTTCCACTACCAGAGATGATACCGTTGTATTCTTAATTATCGCCCCATCGTCACTCGAATCTATTACCCGATGGCTAAGCTGGCTAACCGGTGCAACTCTTGAGCCATTTCCTGCTGCTTTCGGCCCGAGGTATGCCAAACTCCCCATGGATCTACGGCCGATGGGCATCCGCCACGATATTAGCTTTTCCTGGATGATACAAAATATTCACGTCGTAGTCCTTTAGCAATTCTAACCAGAGACGCTGCCATAGATTCAATTCCTTCCGTGTAAAGATATACTAGAGGCTCTTATGATCAATGAAGATGTCCACGTGCACCCAACATAAGCAATGTCTCCAAATTTTTCAAGGCATGAACCACCGCGGCTAATTCCAAAAGCCATGGTCAAGTAGTTCTTTCTATGTTTTCTCAATTGTCTCAAAGCGTAAGCAATTACCTTACCGTGTTGCATCAAGACACACTACAATCCGACAATTGAAACATCACAATATACTGCATAACCCTCTGAACTTTCCGGCAAAGCTAGAACTGGTGCCGATGTCAATCTATTTTTCAAATCTTGAAAACTCCGTTCACACTTTAGTCCAAATGAAATTTAGCTGCTGTCTAAGTTAACTTGGTCAGAGGTGCTTCTAAGTTAGAAAACCCCTCCACAAACCTTCTGTAATATCCAGCTAACCCAAGGAAATTCATGTACTTCAATTGGTTGTAGGCTCGAGCCATGTCTTTATTGCCTCACCTTTTGTGAATCCACCCGAATACCAAGATCCGATATAACATGACCCAAAAAGGCTACTAAATTCAACCGTAACTCGCATTTTCTAGAAAATTTCGCATACAAGTGACGATCCCTAAGAATCTGAGCACTGTTCGCAAATGACTCTTGGTGATCTCGCTTCAATGGGAATACACCGATGTCAATAAACATAATCATAAAAAAGTCCAGATAATGGTCAAGATGCTGTTCATCTCATCCATAAATACTGCAAGAGCATTCATCAATCCGAAAGACATGACTGAGAATTCAAAAGTGGCCATACTTGGTCCTGAATGCTATTTTCGACATCTCTCTCCAAACCCGAACCTGGTGGTACCCGACCTCAAATTGATTTTTGAGAAGTACTTCACCCCCGTAACTGGTCAAACAAATCATCTATCTCCGGGGAACGTATACTTATTCTTAATAGTGACTTTATTTAATTGTCGGTAATCTATACACATGCGGAGGGAGCTATCCTTTTTTCTCACAAATAGGACTGGTGCACCCCACGGTGAAGTACTCGGCCTGATACCCTTTATCTAATAGATCTTTCAACCTGCTCTTTCAATTCTCGAGCTTGGCGAGCCATTCGCACGGAGGAATGGAAATTGGCTGGAGTACCTGGTAGTAGATCGATAGCGAAATCAATTTCCCGCTCCAATGGGGATACCAGGAAGTTCATCTAGGCATATCTGAAAATTCATTGACTACTGGAATGGACTGAAGAGACGGGGATTCTGCTTGCATATTTCGAACTATGACAATATGGTAAATACAACCTTGCTATCAATTTCTTTGCCCAAAGATAGGATATAAACCCCCACTTTTTTTGTGTAGCCGTATTGCCTTTCCACTCTCGTATCACATCCCCAGGAAAGTGGAATCAAACTATCTTGGTCTAACATTCTACATTGGCATAACAGGGTGCTAGCCAATCCATACCCATAATTGCATCAAAATCAATCATGTCTATAGGTCTCCACTAGGTTCGCAAAAGTCTGGCGACCCACAACCTCTACTGTGTAACCTCGGTAGACCCGTTTAGCTATAATAGAATTGCGAATAGGCATAGATATTGAAAAGGGTCAGCCACAATTCTATGATACCGAACTGTGGGCCACTACACGGCGTGGACATAGACAAAGTGGAACCCAGGTCTATCAAAGCATAAACAAAATGAGATCAAATGTCCAGCATACCTGTCATAAAATCTGGTGACGACTCTGACTCCTGTCGGCTTGGTAGAGCATATAAAAGTACCTGACCGTGCCTCAGCTGGATGCCCCCGGCCCCGCTTCACCTCTCGCCGGCCGAACCTCGAGGGTCTACGCTTGCCGGAGATGTCAGGGGGCACGACCCCACCTAAGATCTTTCATGTCGGTCCTGACCACTCTGACCCCTGGCTGGACAGTATCTCATCATGTGACCCTCTCGTCCACAAGTATAGCACACTGTAGAACCATACCTATAGCTCCAAGATGACGATCAGTAGTCAAGGAAAGGTGGCATGCATGAGTCTACTATGCTCGACCCTCTCTGCTACCTGTGGACCTGATGGTCGTGAACTCGCCGGGTCTTGACTGCCCCCGAAGACCCGATCTGCCAACCTGCTGCTGCTGTGGGAGTGGGGGTCTATGTGGTCTGTCTGATCGCCGTGGCTCGGGTCCACCCCGAGACTCGCCGAGTATCACCGGGCCCAGCCCTATGGTGCTGCTCTCGACTTCCTTTTTTATCCTTCGTTGTCGCTGCCTAACCTCTCTATATTCTCGAGCAAATTCCTGGATACAAGCGATATCCATGTCCTCTCAGAGTAGTCGTAACACAAGTCTCACATACTGAAGCATCCCCATAATGAACCGATACACCCTGGATGACATGGTATCAACGAAAGATGGTGCATATCGGGCCAAGGAGTCAAATCTCAGCATATTCCCGAACACTATCGAGCCCGCCCCAGTGCAAGAATTGATCAACCCGGGCTCGCCGGATTTCCCGCAGTGACAATGATCCAAGAAGGCCTCCAAAAATCGACCAAGTCGGAAGGGAGCATCTCTACCTGGGACCTTTCCCAACTTTCGTACCATAATATTAAGTATGTGTCCCATAGCCGGAATACTGCCAACTCAACCGACTCCATGCAAGCGTGGCATGCATACCCTGAAAATCCGCCGCAACCGGGTCCAAGAAGTCCCGAGGTCCTCATCTCGATCCGCTCCCCAAATGTCAGGGACTCAGCTGGGAGGAACTCCCGACCTCGAACTACCCGGGTCCCGCCGAAGACTCAGCAACCACGGCGCCTACTGGTGTCAATGCAGCAGCCATCATCTGGAGCTATCATGAAAACAACACTCCTAACCTCCTAGGCTGAGGGCACGGGAATAGAAACTGGAGGCTGGTGTCGGCCACATCCGCCGCTCCGACGGCTCGGTGTATGGGAGGAGACTAGGGGAGACCGAGATGAAGTCTCCCTGTCACTGTCAGATCGGGAGCTGACTCTGACTGAGGCACCCCTTCTAGTGCTCCTCTCCTGCGTAATGTCCAACTCTACTACCGTTGTATGTCGTCCTGGACATTTTTCGTAAACAAAAGAAGGTGGTAAGCTTAGGAACTCAACCCTATACCGCACTGTGCTATAGCAATGACTGAAAGAAAAAAGAAAAAGCAATCGTCCTATCATGCTCGCATCCTCCTGCCTATAGAATGTGGTGCACAACACATCCATAGACAAGTCTCTATTTAGTACGGGGCTTGCAAACTCCCGGGATACGCACTCGCCCGATAATAAATTGTCACGCCCCACCTTGGGAGGCATGACTCCGGCACCTGGTGCCCTACTAGGATCTGAACTGACTTAATTCAGGCCCGTGCACTTCTAGTGCAGGCTTACTCCGTAAAATTAAGAAAATAACGGGCTATATCTCGCTTGTAAATACAACCTCCACCACAAGGACTTATAACCACCGTAAAGGAAAACAAATTTCTAACAAGAAAATGACAATAACAGGGAATCGTATGCGGTCGACAAACCACCATGATATCTAGTTATGACTGTAAAGTAAACTGGTGCTAAACTAAGCTATGGCCGACAAGGTTGTTAACTGATAGCTAAACAAGGACCCACACAACCAATATGTAAACTAAAATACATATGGGCCTCACACAGCCACCAACAAACCTAACCACAGGGGAATAGAAATAATTTGCAAGCTCTAGGAGTAATATGATGGTCAGGACAGGGCCCAGTCTACTCAAAATTATACAATCAAAAGAAGTAAACCTTCTATCTAAGTGTCCTGAATGAATATTCTGATACTTCGACAATCCCGCGAAGGCTAAGAGGGACACTGCCTATCCGCACCCGCGTGCAAGTAATGCAGCACCCCGAGGACGGGCGTCAGTACAATATGTACCGAATATATAAGGCAATAATTAAAACTGAATAAATAGACTTAAAATAAAGCTGAAAGTAACCGAGTGAAGGAGATGGAAATATAACCTCGAATACTTACCTTCCTTCCGCCTAGTCTATCAATAAATAATGCAAACGAAGAACCTTACCCGGTCCCCATAAGTCGGAAGGTACAACTAGCACGGAATAACCCACTCGGGTCCCCATAAGCCCTGTGAGTACACTTCAATCTATACCCCTAATATGGTAATGATGAATCATCTAATAATCAGAGTCAGCCCTACTCAGCCCCTTGGCCCAGCCCGGTCGACCCCGAACTATAGCCGTGTCCGAGTTAGGTGGAGTCTCGCTATCTCGTACCCGGTACCGAACTCGACGGGGTGTGCCGATATGACATAAAAGTAGTCCAAACATGGAATGGATCATATGAGGACCTCGACTCATCTTCGCCCCTCACGGATGCACACCAGCTTCCTTGAGGGACGCCATCTAGCCTCTCACGGGCGTCGATACGCCTAGTAACCCCGGGTTGGTTATGGAGGGCTATACAGGGCATAGTCAATTCCAACTAGACATGGAATACTGGTCTCATCTAATAACAACAACTAATCATAATAAATATACTTATGGTATTCTTACTAGATTCAAACTGAAGTTAGTGATACCGAAGAAACTAACTTGCCGAAGAGACTAGCCTTAACAACCCGGGATTGCGATTTCGCTAACTGCGAGTATCACCCGCATCCAATAGCTTTTCTCAATTGAACTCGTATTGGAAAAAATGAAACTAGTTTCTAATACTATGTCCCAATTGCCAACATGTGAAAGCCGAACATCAAAACCAGGTGGACTAACACAGATATAGTCGTGCCTTTATGGAAATGAGAGGCAGCTTAATATGAATTTCGTAGTAGGGTTACCTCATACCAGGCGCAAACATGATTCTATCTTGGTAATTGTTGACAGGTTGATTAAATCAGTTCACTTTCTGCCACAATACCTTTTCAACCGAAGATTATGCCGAGCCGTATATTAGAGAAATGGTCCGATTGTAATGGTGTGTTCTCTAATACATTATCTCCGAAAGAGGGGCGCAGCTTGCGCCTAAGTTTTGGCAATCTTTCAGAGGGGCCTCGGGGACGCAGGTTAACCTGGAGCACAAACCTTCCATCCCCAGACAGACGGGTAGGCAGAACGTACAATCTGCATACTCGAGGATATGTTACTGCATGTGTGCTAGATTTGGAGGTAGCTGGGATGACATCTACCGTTTATTGAATTTTTTCCTATAATAACAGCTTATCATTCAGCAATTCAGAAGGCGCCTTATGAAGCATTCTATGGGCGGAAATGCAGGTCTCCGCCTGGTTGGTTTGAAGTAGGGAGAATCTGGCATTGATTGGGCCAAATATTATTCATCACGTAAGAGCAGTAAAGTTTATCAGTGAAATCTGTCTGGCTGATCGCCGAGCCGCGAAATCTTATGCCGATATACGGCGGAGACACCTAGAATTTAATGTGGGTGACTGGTATTCCTGAAGGTTTCACCGATGAAGGGTGTGACGATATTTTACAAGAAAGGCAAGCTTAGCCCGAGGTTTATTGGGCCTTATCGTATTCACCGAAGGATAGGCCAAGTGGCTATGAATTGGAGTTTACCTCCCAATTAAAATCCGTTCGCCCAGCTTTTCATGTATCAATGCCGAGGAAGTGCATAGGAGATCCCTCCTGTATTGTCCCAGTTAAAGACGTCCAAATCACTGAGGAGTTAGCTTTAAGTGAAGAAGCTCCAGAGCTAATTAGATCGCGTATCCGTAGATTAAGAACAAAAGATGTTTCGTTAAAGTGTTATGGAGAAATAAAATCGAGAGAGATGACCTGGAGAAGCAGAAGACAATATGAAAACAAGATATCCTCAATTATTTCAGACTTAGTCAGATTATGCGGCTAGAGGTATGTTGTTGTTGTTGTTTCATAAGTTGCATTATATACAGGTATATGTGAGATAATTGATTTTAGTCTATTGTGAAATAAATGTCATAGTATTATGTGGAGTACCATTGGACTTTTTCTGCTTTTCAGGGTTTTTGGATGGTCCATATTACAGGGAGACTCTGCTTGAGTCTTTTAGAAAAAGTAATTGCAAGGTTAAGGTTCTGCATGTGGGGTTAACATTCGAGGACGACTTTCTTAAGGGGGAGGGATGTTACACCCTGTAAGTTTCTAACATTTAACGCCTATTTGTATGTTGGTTGAGAGTTTTAAAGTGTCATACGTACGAGGAAAGGGCCCGGGGAAAGGCCTAACGAGTGCCAAGTCGGGATTGGCGAGAGGAGGTTCGAACCAGCGCTGCCCGTGAGGGGAAAAGCGGGCAGTGAGCGCCTCCTTCGTGTTAGCCAATGTGGCACGGAGCGTAATCGCCGCGGGCAAGGGGGCCAAGTGTCACGTTGCTCCATTCAAGGCTCAAGTATATGGGCGCGGTCTCACACTTAGAAGTTAGAATATAATTCATATAATCACGAATTGTGTTAGAGGGAGGACGAAGGAAACATTTAATTTTCATCCGATTACATCGCTAAATGCCGCCCAAATCCGACTAACTTCGGGTATCGAAGTATAAGGCCGCAGGAGCATTTTTACGGAGTTAATTTCAGGTACCTGCCCGGCAAATCGTCGTCCCGTCGAGCCAAAGTTGTTGGAATTGCTCTAAAATAGTGTCAACATGATCCCAGGCTTAAAGTGGCATTTGTCTCCTCTGAGACTTTTGAGGAAGAACATTTGAATCCACCCTGAAGTTGAACATTATAATAACATTTAGACATACAGAGTTTTTTGCCGAATTAAGTGTTAAAACTAGTCCTATCTTTCTAGTAACACGATTTTAGTTGGGAAGAGCTATTGAATACTAATTGGAACCGAATAGTTAATCAAAAACCTAAGAATCGAGGTATGTTAAGGAATTCTGGTCATAAGTTAGTTTCTTCAAAGATAGTAATTCAAGATAATCTCAGTAAAGCATAAACAGTATATGTTATCTTGTTTAGTTGTTGTTGTCAGTTGGAGACTCTGTAAAATTGTATTGGTTTTGGACTCGGGTTATACCCGTATAGCTGTGACCACCCCAGGTTAATAGTTGTGTCGCGCCACTAGGGACGAGGATACGTCACTCTATGGAGAGCGGCATGCCGTCCACAAGGGACGAAGATGGGAATCCAGATCCTTATATTGTCATGGTTTTGGCCTTGCACCCCTGCCGAGCGTTTACGCCCTGGTGTAGATATCAAGAGTCCTCGGGACTCGACGCCTGCGCCGTGGCCGAAAGGACCTGGGCCAGGCACCAGGGATCGGTAGGACGCTTAGTTGCAGTTGACTCAGTATGACCTGGATAGAGGTATATAGATTGAGGTGTACTCCACTAGGGCTAATGGGGGCCTGTGTGGGTTATTTCTCGTGCCGATTGTACCTTCCGACTTATGGGAGCAAGGTAAGGTTTATGCTTGCTTTAGTTACCGATAGTTAGACAATAGAAGACGCCCTTGCCGTGCATTTAACCCTACCTCCTTATTACAGTTATGTGTAGTCCCCGATTTCACTACCTCAGCCGCCTCAGTCCGTTTTCTTTACTTCAGTTATTGTCGGGCTTCTATTTCTTACTTTCAGTCTTTTAAAGTTATTACTTTACATACTCGCACCTATGTGTTTCCCCGCCTTGGGAGGCATGATCGAAACTTGGTGCCCTACCAAGACCTGAACCGCCGAGCTGGAGCCGAGCCTAAGCACCCCTAGTGTGGCCGACTCTAACCTCGGAATGAAGAAGACAAACTTGACTATATAGCGGGCAATATAACTCTCGGCCGACAACGCCATAGCCCCTATGAAAGTAAACAACTAACTAAATACAACAATCATAGGGAGTTCTATGCGGGCCGACAAGGCCACCATAATCAATAAAGCAAACAGGGCCCCACACGGCCAACACACATAATCTGAAGCACACATGGGCCCCACACGACCCATATCATCTAACCACAGGAAGTCACACAATCCGTAAGACTCTTAGGGAGTAATAAGATGGTCGGGATAGGGCCCCGACCTACCTATACCGTACAAACAAAAGGAATAAACCTCTATCACACCGCTCCGGAAGAAGGGAGCCGAGGTTCTCAGACATGACTGGAACTACGAGGGACTCCGCTCGTCTATTTGTACCTATAGGCAAGTAAATGCAGCGTCTGGGAAGGGCGCGCATAATATGTACCAAGTATGTAAGGCAATAGATAAGTCAATAGGACTAGAAGCAAATAAAAATAAGAGCCGAAAGATTAACCTCGGACACATTCGTAATTTGCATCTAATCGACACTACATGTACATAAGCTAAGACTCGCATACTTACACATTTATACACTACAGCTAGCGTGACAAGAATTCATACAAGAACCCCACCGCCCCCATAAGCCGGGAGGTACAATCAGCACATAATAACTCGTTCGAAGTTCCCATAAGTCCCAGAGCAATATCTTAATCTATATACCCCTACCAGGTTCTACAACTCTATTGGTACTGTAGCCAACCTCCCGGTCCCTGGGCCTACAACTGGGCCCACTTGGCCCTCGAACTGTAGCTGTCTAAGTCCGGGAGGACTCATATCTACACCACTGCGTAAATGCTCTATGGGGTGTGTATAAGGCCAACCACGGCAATATGAGGGATTTGGATCCCTATCTTCGTCCCCTTGTGGATGGCATGCTACTCCGTAGAGCGATGTAATATCGCCCCTGGCGGGCGAGTCGACACACAACCATTAACCTTGGGGCGGGCCATGGAAGGACTTCTAACCGAGGGAAACCCCAACCTGTGTGCTATACCGACATCAATCTATTGTATAAAAAGAGAGCGTATCTCGTTTCGGGCCCGACGCTAATGTTGCCTGCTTTTGGGGATAATTCTTGTGGAAGTTGGGTTCCGCAGGCACTCCATGTGCCCGTATTTGATCAGAGGACCCCGATAGTGATCATGATATCTAATAGTCCGGGCTGATAGTGCAAGGTCTCGAAGTGGCCTAACAATACTTCTAAATGTCCTACTCGACATCTATAACTCATGAATAATCGTGGTTGCGGATACAACTACTTTATTCTTCTAATTAAACAATTATAGGGATGGGCTCGATCGAACTTGCTTCTACGCGACGGCACTCGGTCCTTCATAGGGATCTTACCTATCTCCTTAACTTATGGCTAACCCCGTACTCAGCGTGAGTACTAATGACTCCTTAAGCCTTATCCGAATCCACTCGGATCTATATTACTGTTTCCGGGCAATTCCCAATATTATTGGCAATTTTATATAGACTGGCCTTCTCCTGGCACTCTGTACCTGAATACCTACAAGAACCTGCTAGGGAAAGGGTCTGTCACCGACTACTGATGTGGACCCCTCCTTGAGGTACCCACGAGCTTATCCCAACTCGGATGACCGCCCGTTTGCCGGGCGTCCTACATGATAACCGTTAAGTCGACTAAGACCTGGCAATCACCGATAAGGCTAAAGGGATGGGGGACGATCACTCAATACGCTGGACAACCCTAGTGTCGCTAACTCTAGAATATACCTATTCTGTCTCTATTTCTGGTTCTGAAATGTGCTATAACGTCAATGACCTCTAGGGATGCTTTCAGCTGGCTGTAAAGGCTAACTAGTCGCTAGACCGCCAACCGCCCGTACTGTTTAACCAACTAATTCAGGCCAATAACTCTTACGAGCTTCTAAAGTCTAGGCCTTTGAAACAACACATAAGTCTACCATCACAATAAACCGAGAACTAAAAGAGTTTCTATAGCGTTCATAACGCGAATCACATTTAACCCGCCCCTTTCAACAGGGGTCCCGCAAGAGCCGATCTGGAATACGTTTTCTAGCAAATTTCTAACCAGAATTTATGTAACTGTAATTCCTATTAGCATCTAATTGCAACATATCTGATATTTATACATGCATATCAATAACAACTAATTACAAATATTATCAAACTACAATCTAATGGTAGAATCTATCTCATAAAGCATCAAAGATTGTTATTTCTATTCAAGAACATAAGTCGAAACACTGCATTTTACTCAGGATACTTGCCGAGAGTTAAGCCTTACATACCTCGTTTGCCGTTTTCTGACTAACTGATGAGTATCAGCTCGTATTCAACTTCCTTGTCAACTGTAATCATATTAATAGAAGAATAGGCCCAATCCTCTCATATCAATTCAAAGAAAACAATAACATACATACATACATATATATATATATATATATTGACTACACTTCAACTTTTCGAAAAATGATCAAAAATTCGTAATTTCTCGGAAATCTAGAAGGGAGAAATGCTTACTTTAAGCCTAGGATCGTATTGACACTAGTTTGAAACAATTCCACCAACTCTGGCTCAACGGGACGACGATTTGTCGGACGTATTTTACAAAAATAACTTCGCAGTGATGCTCTCTGCAGCCTTATACTTCACTACCCGGAGTTAATTTGGATTTGGACGGCGTTTAGTGGCGTAATCAGATGATTTTTATAATCTCCCTTCACTTCTACCTCTGTTCTGGCCGAAGTTATTTAGAAAATAACATAACATCTAAGTGTGAGACCTTTATATACTCGAGGCAGTAGACAAGGCAATGTGGCACGTTGTCCAACGCGCTGATTCTGCTCTGTGCCACGTTGGCTAACGCGGAGGAGCAACTCTGTGTCACTTTGCCCCTCTAGGGAGCTTGGTTCGGCCTTCTCCCGCGAAATTCCGACTTGGCACTCGTTCGGCCTTTCCCCCGGCCCTTTCCTCATATGTATGACACTCTAAAACTATCAATCAATATATGAATAGACCGATTAAACTTTAAAAACTTACGGGGTGTAACACTGTGGTACTGACACCCTCTTTTGGGGCGCTGCATTACTTGCCTGCAGGTACACATAGATGAGGAGTAGGTCCCTCGTAGTTCCAGTCAGCTGTACAGAGCCATCAGCTCCTTTCTTCCGGAGCTTGTGTGATAGAGGTTTATTTCTTTTGTTTGTACAGTATGGGTAGGTTGGGGCCCTGTCCCGACCATCTTATTACTCCTAGAGGCTTGTAGATTGCATTACTTCCCTGTGGTTAGATGATATCGGCCGTGTGGGGCCCATATGTGTTTTAGACTATGTGTGTTTGTCGTGTGAGGCCCTATTTAGCTGTTGATTGGTAGCCTTGTCGGTCATAGCTCAGTTTAGCATCGACTTTTATTTTTCAGTTATAACTAGATATCATGGTGGCCTTGTCGGCCCGCAAAGGACTCCCTATGTTTGTTTGTCTCTGGTTAGCTGTTTGTTTTCACAGGTGGCTATAGGCCTTGTCGGCCGGGGGGTTGTATTTACAGTCGCTACATAGCCCGTTATTTTCTTGATTCTAGAGTTAGAGTCAGCCCTGCACCATAGGTGTTTAGGCTCAGTCAGCCCAGCAGTTCAAGTCCTAGTAAGGTATCAGGTGCTAGTCATGCCTCCCAAGGTGGGGCGTGACAACCGTCATCACGGTAGTGGTACGGATGAGGCCTATTGACTATAGTGGTATCCCAAATAATACTTCCTCCTCTATGATTATGATTCCTTGCTTCCTTTTTCCCAAAATACCTAGAAGCACCCTCACCAGAATACTAGGCCAAAAGGGGATTAGTTGAACTATCTACAAATGGATAATGAGTCTTGAAGTAATGAACCAACCAACCATACACATAATGGATCGGGAAGCAAGCTCCGTTATGATCAAGCTGCTAGCAATTTGAAATTGTGTTTAGGCCCTTGTAAATGCTAGATAAGATTGGAATGACAAGACTAACCCTTCGTCCCCATGCTAAATGATAGGCAATTCTGAAAACGCCAGGACGAATGAAATCACCTTCTTTTTGTAGGAAGAACAAATATACATAGCCAACAAGACAAGAAGGCAGCTAAGTATATTTTGTCCTTCCTATAGCTCTTAATTCCTAACTTATGGAATAAGGCTTCTTCAACAGTCGACCAACTAACATCCTTATCAATTGCACCAGTTGGATTGTGCGATGACTTGAGACAAGCATAATTCTTCTCTTTTCTTGGGGGAGGTCATTGGTACTTTATAGCTTTCTTGCACCAAAATATTATCCACTTTCTCACAGGGACATTCAGGTTATTTCTATCTCCCTCCCGTAGCCGATGGAATGTATCAAACAAATTCTCACAAGCTTGAGGAAGAAACCTTCCCCACCCCCGATCATATGTACCTGTAAGTTCTGCAACATTTGACACAATTTCTTCATAAAGACTTCCTTCTATGGGTAAACCACCAATTGCTTGTAAATTCCAAAGTGATATAGATATCTCTCCAGTTGAGGTATTACGTATTCGTAAGAGGACACCAAGATTCGCAAAAGGCTTGCATGATGTTTGATTACGATCATAAGTAAAAAGTAAACCATATACAGCATAATAAACTTTTGAAGCCTTCCAAGTCTTGGCACTTTTGCTAAGAATGTCTTCTGCCCACTCCCAATAACCAGGAACATAGTGAAACTCACCATCAAGTGTGAAAGTATCACTCTAGTTAGTCTCTCCATTCACGATTCGATGTCCCCAGCATGTCAAAGAACTTGCAATATTCTTTGTAGGATGATTAGAGGAGCGAAGTACCCATGTCTTAGGTGGACGACTATTGTATTCAAGAGTCCAATCATCCAAACAAGATAAACTCCCCAAAGACGACCATGGAGCAGCATACTGGCCAGCTAATAGTGTATCAACAGACAATTTTGTCTCATCTTTGTTATCTTTATGATCCAATATTATAAGGTATTGCGACTTGGAGGGAGGAGATATCGAATCTCTAAACTAAACCATGATTCAAACTGCAAGAAAAAGTGTTTATCAGGGTCTAATTTGATAATTCAATAATCATGGTTCGAAGTTCAAATATTATATATTTCTCTGAGCGGATCATGTAAAGTCTTTGCCTCGAGCAATGTAAAGTCTTTTGACTCAGATGGTTTAAAGTCTTTGTTGTAGATTATATTAAGTCTTTGGCTCGGATGATGTGACGTCTTCGCCTTGGGCAATGTAAATTCATTGACTCAAGTGGTGATAAGTCTTCACCACGAACTATGTAAAATCTTCGCCTCGAGCAAAATGAAATCTTCGTCTCGAGCAATGTAAAGTCTTTGTCATGGACCATATAAAGTCTTTGCCTTAAATGGTGTAAAATCTTTGACTCGGACAATACGACGCTTTTGGTTTAGACGGTGTAAAGTTTTCGCCTAGGGCAACGTAAAGTTTTTGACTCAAATGGTGTAAAGTCTTCGCCTGAGGCAACTCAAAGTCTTCGGCTCAGACGATGTAAAGTCTTTGCTGCGGATCATGTAATATTTTTTTTCCTTATACACCGACGGTGTAAAGTCTTTGACTCGGACAGTATAATGCCTTTAGCTTAGACGGTGTAAAGTCTTTGGCTCATACAATACAAAATCTTCGGCTCTTAGCATCACATTAGGATCAGTTTCTACCCGATGTAATTTTTTTGTCCTGAAAAAAAGAAGACAACAAGCAAAAACAGAAAAATAAAAAGGGAGAAAAATTACGTCTGCGTCAATGCTTTCTGATCGTCGGAGCTCGAAGCGGGACTGATTTGATCACGTCCGTTGGTTAATGACCATTTAACATATTAAAGTGATTTATATAGATTGTGAAAAGGTAGCAAGAGAGGTGTGCTTCTCGGTGTGGGAATAAATTCATTGAGGCGGAAATTGGTGCCATTTATAGCTAAAAGAATGCACCAAACAATTAAAAAAAAGGGCTCAATCAATAAGGAAAGGGGAAAAGACAACTGATGGTCTTTCGTTGGTTGAGGCAGCGGAGACGTTTGACGTTGTAAATAGGAAAAGTGCACCAATCCAAGGAAAAGTGGGCCAATTCAAGGAAAAGTGGGCCAACCCAAGGAAAAGTTAAACAAATAAAGAAAAATTTAGATATATTTACTTCAATTCTAGTCTCTAAAAGATATAATATTT